>LR812543.1:2636050-2988095 GCA_903798195.1 Danio kyathit
GTCCTCTCAGTGCCACACGAGGGCGCCAGGCGCTGACAATCACACATTCAGCAGATGATTTTATCCAAATTGTTGCAAATTTCTTATTCAACCCCATATTAAAAATGTTTGGAGTCAAATTTCATACTTAGCCCCATATTTAAAATATTAGGAATCAAAGTTCATATTTAACACTATATTTATAATGTTTGGAGTCAATTATCCTATTTAACCCCCCATATTTAAAATGTTTGAAGTCATAATTCCTTTTTAACCCTACATTTAAAATGTTTGGAGTCACATTTCATATTTAACCCCATATTTAAAATGTTTGGAGTCAAATTTCCTTTAAAATGTTTAAAATATAAAGAGTTATATTTAATAATTAAACCCATTTGTAATATTTAGCCCCATATTTAAAATGTTTAGAGTCAAATTTCACATTTAGCCCCATATTTAAAATGTTTGGAGTCAGATTTCATATTTAACCCCATATTTAAAATGTTTGGAGTCAGATTTTATATTTAACCCTATATTTAAAATGTTTGGAGTCAGATTACATATTTAACCATATATTTAAAATGTTTGGAGTCAGATTTCATATTTAGCCCCATATTTAAAATGTTTGGAGTCAGATTTCATATTTAGCCCCATATTTAAAATGTTTGGAGTCAAATTTCATATTTAACCCTACATTTAAAATGTTTGGAGTCAGATTTCATATTTAACCCTATATTTTAAATTTTTGGAGTCAGATTTCATATTTAACCCTACATTTAAAATGTTTGGAGTCAGATTTCATATCTAACCCTACATTTAAAATGTTTGGAGTCAAATTTCATATTTAACCCTACATTTAAAATGTTTGGAGTCAGATTTCATATTTAACCCTACATTTAAAATGTTTGGAGTCAAATTTCATATTTAACCCCATATTTAAAATGTTTGGAGTCAAATTTCATATTTAACCCTACATTTAAAATGTTTGGAGTCACATTTCATATTAAGCCCCATATTTCAAATGTTTGGAGTCAAATTTCCTATTTAACCCCATATTTAATATTTAACCCTATTTGTAATATTTAACCCCATATTTTCAAATATTTGGAGTCAAATTTCATATTTAACCCCATATTTAAAATGTTTGGAGTCAAAATTCTTATTTAACCCTACATTTAAAATGTTTAGAGTCAAAATTCTTATTAAACCCTACATTTAAAATGTTTGGAGTCAATTTTTCTTTAAAATGTTTAAAATATAAAGAGTTATATTTAATAATTAAACCCATTTGTAATATTTAGCCCCATATTTAAAATGTTTGGAGTCAGATTTCATATTTAGCCCCATATTTAAAAAGTTTGGAGTCAAAATTCTTATTTAACCCTACATTTAAAATGTTTAGAGTCAAAATTCTTATTAAACCCTACATTTAAAATGTTTGGAGTCAATTTTTCTTTAAAATGTTTAAAATATAAAGAGTTATATTTAATAATTAAACCCATTTGTAATATTTAGCCCCATATTTAAAATGTTTGGAGTCAGATTTCATATTTAGCCCCATATTTAAAAAGTTTGGAGTCAGATTTCATATTTAACCCTACATTTAAAATGTTTGGAGTCAGATTTCATATTTAACCCTATATTTAAAATGTTTGGAGTGAATTTCATATTTAACCCTACATTTAAAATGTTTGGAGTCAAATTTCATATTTAACCCTACATTTAAAATGTTTGGAGTCAAATTTCATATTTAACCCTATATTTAAAATGTTTGGAGTCAAATTTCATATTTAACCCCATATTTAAAATGTTTGGAGTCAGATTTCATATTTAACCCTATATTTAAAATGTTTGGAGTCAAATTTCATATTTACAATCAGAATAATCAGAATCCGTTTTATTGCCAAGTGTGCTTCACACACACAAGGAATTTGTTTTGGCTACAGAAGCTTCCAGTGTACATAAAGTGACAAGTGTAAGTTATTGTTGTAAATATACAGGTTATAAGGTGCTGTGTACCAATGCGAATGGAGAAAGTATTGCATTGTATATTGTTATACAGTGCTGCGTACAAGACGGTAACAGTTGGAACAGGTAGTGTGCTGGGTGCGAGGCGTCCAGAGTAATTTTACGAGCCCTTTTACTCACTCTGGAAGAGTACAGTTCTTGAAGTGTAGGAAGGGCAGTGCCATCGATTCGTTCAGCAGTCCGGACTATTCGCTGTAGTCTACGGAGGTCAGTTTTGGCAGCTGAGCTGAACCAGACGGTGATTGAAGTGGATGGATTGGATGACAGCTGAGTAGAACTGTACGAGCAGCTCCTGTGGCAGGTTGAACTTCCTCAGCTGACGAAGGAAGAACAGTCTCTGCTGGGCTTTCTTGACAATAGAGTCTATGTGAATGTCCCACTTCATATCCTGAGAGATGGTGGTGCCCAGGAACCTGAATGACTCTACTGCAGCCACAGTGCTGTTCATGATGGTGAGTGGGGGGAGTGCAGGGGGGTTTCTCCTAAAGTCCACTATCATCTCTACTGTTTTGAGCGTGTTCAGCTCCAGGTTGTTGTATCTGCATTATAACCACCTCCTGTCTGTATGCAGACTCGTCACCGTTCCGGATGAGGCTAATAACAGTAGTGTCATCCGCAAACTTCAAGAGCTTAATGGAGGGGTCTTTTGTGGTGCAGTCGTTGGTGTTTAACCACATATTTAAAAGGTTTGGAGTCAAATGTCTTACTCAACTCTATAATTACATATTCAAATGTCTGGGGTTATATTTAACACCACTTTTAAAAAAAAATTGAAGTCAAATTTCATAATTAACCCTTATTTAAAATTTTTGGAGTCAATTGTCTTATTTAACCCCATATTTAAAACTTTTGGTGTCAGTTTTCTTATTTAACCCTATATTTATAATGTCTGGAGTCAAATTTTGTATTTACCCTACATTTATAACGTTTGCAGTCAAATTTCTTATTTAACCACATATTTAAAATATTTTGAGTCATATTTAATATTTAAGCCCATTTGTAATATTTACCTTGATATTTAAAATGTTTGGAGTCAAATTTCATATTTAGCTCGATATTAAATATTTAACGCTATTTGTAATATTTAACCCATATTTCAAATGTTTGGAGTCAAATTTCATATTTAACCCCATATTTAATATTTAACCCTATTTGTAATATTTAACCCATATTTAAATTTTTTGGAGTCAAATTTTATATTTAACCCCATATTTAATATTTAACCCTATTTGTAATATTTAACCCATATTTTAAATGTTTGGAGTCAAATTTCCTATTTAACCCCATATTTAATATTTAACCCTATTTGTAATATTTAACCCCATATTTAAAATGTTTGGAGTCAAATTTCATAATTAGCTTGATATTTAATATTTAACCCTATTTGTAATATTTAACCCATATTTCAAATGTTTGGAGTCACATTTTATATTTAACCCCATATTTAATATTTAACCCTATTTGTAATATTTAACCCATATTTCAAATGTTTGGAGTCACATTTTATATTTAACCCCATATTTAATATTTAACCCTATTTGTAATATTTAACCCATATTTTAAATGTTTGGAGTCAAATGTCCTATTTAACACCATATGTAATATTTAACCCTATTTGTAATATTTAACCCATATTTCAAATGTTTGGAGTCAAATTTCATAATTAGCTTGATATTTAATATTTAACCCTATTTGTAATATTTAACCCATATTTAAAATTTTTGGAGTCAAATTTTATATTTAACCCCATATTTCAAATGTTTGGAGTCAAATTTCATATTTAACCCCATATTTAAATGTTTGGAGTCAATTGTCTTATTTAACCCCATATTTACAATTTTTACAATTTCTTGTTTAAAATATATATTTAATATTTAATATTTTATAATATTATTTAATATATAATATAGTCAGTTATTTTTTTTATAATTATTTTTTCAGGGTTTTCACCTTTATTTGACAGGACAGTAGAGAATTGACAGGAAAGCATGGGGAGCAGAGAGACAGGAAGGATCGGCATAGGACCGCAAGGCGGGAATCAAACTCAGGTCGCCGTAAGCACCGGAGTGCATGTGTATGCGCAGTAACCGCTACACCACTGGCGCCTACATCATATTAGATATTTAACCCTATATATAAAAGGTTAGGCGTCAAATGACATATTTAACACCATAATTGAAATGTTTGGAGACATATTTTACCCCATATTTAAAATGCTTGGAGTCACATTCATTTTTAATTTAACCCCATATTTAAAATATTTGGAATCATATTTCATATTTAACCCCATATTTAAAATCTTTAATAATACACTGAACATGTTTAGTGTTTCGTGTCTTGAGCAGCAGATGAATTTAGCTCATGTTGAGGATGATCAGAGCTGATGTGAACATGACAGTTCGGCAGTGTGTGTGTGTCTGTTATATAATGACTAAACAGAGAGAGAGAGAGAGAGAGAGATGCTGTGAGCAAGAGTCGTGTGTGTTTGCGTTTCAGTCACACACTGAACTGCAGCAGCACATGTGTGTGTGTGTGTGTGTGTGTGTGTGTGTGTGTGTGTGTGTGTGTGTGTGTGTGTGTGTGTGTGTGTGTGTGTGTGTGTGTGTGTGTGTGTGTGTGTGTGTGTGTGTGTCATTGACTCTGTCTTTCTCCAGTAGTTTACATTCATTGCTTCTGAAGCACGAGATCAAGCTGGAAAATTTTGAGGAGAACTGTCGATCTTCACGACCCCACTTACGGTAAGACGACTACAGTAACACCAGAAGATGCTGGATAAACATTTATGCTCAGAAAACTAGTTTAGCTGATGACTGATTTAAATATTCATTATTTATTTAGTTAACGATATATTGAGAAATGTATTTCGTTATACTGTAGTAATGATTAAATCTGAAGTTAAAATTATTTGCTAATACGGCAAATATTAATACAACAATAATGTATTATTAATGAACTGTTTTTCTGATTATGAGGAAATGCTAAATGTCAGCAATTATGTTTAATTGTATATAATTAAATATAGTATACTACAGTACTTATATAATACATTACTGTTTATTTATTTATTTTGAAATCTATGTGTATATATTTTGTATGAAATGCATTCTTGTGTTGTTTTATAGTAAAAAAAAATTAACGTCAATATACTAGCACATTTTGTTTTCCTGTTGTAATCAAAAACATGAATTTTAATATTTTTATGCTTCAAATAAGTACAATTTAACAGTATGGTGATAAAAATGAACTGAATGCAAGTCTTGATGTTTTTAAACATATATATTTGTCTAGTTATGTTAAATAAGTTCCTTTTTATCTTGTCACGTCATATACAATATCATTAAGAATGCCTCAAATTATTGTTTTTATTTATTTATTTATTTATTTATTCATTGTTAATTAATTAATTGATTTATTTATTTTATTATTTATTTATTCATTTATTCATTTTATTATTTATTTATTTATTCATTTACAAATTGTATTTGTTTATTTATTTATTTATCATTCATTTTATTATTTATTTATTCATTCATTCATTCATTTTATTATTTATTTATTCATTCATTTATTCATTTTATTAATTATTCATTTATTCATTTTGTTATTTATTTATTTATTCATTTTATTATTTATTTATTTATTCATTTATAAATTGTATTATTAGTTTATTTAATTATTCATTCATTTATTCATTTTATTATTTATTTATTTATTCATTCATTTATATATTTTATTTTTAATTTATTCATTTTATTTATTTATTTATTCATTCATTTATTCATTTTATTATTTATTTATTTATTTATTCATTTTATTATTTATTTATTCATTCATTCATTTATATATTTTATTTTTAATTTATTCATTTTATTTATTTATTTATTCATTCATTTATTCATTTTATTATTTATTTATTTATTCATTCATTTATTCATTTCATCATTTATTTATTTATTCATTTATTTATACATTCATTCATTTTCTTTTCCGCTTAGTCCCTTTATTAATCCGGGGTCGCCACCGCGGATTGAACTGCCAACATATCCAGCAAATGTTTTACGCAGCGGATGCCCTTCCATCCGCAACCCATCACTGGGAAATAATTTATTCATTTTATGATTTATTTATTTATTCATTTGATTATTTATTTATTTATTCATTTAATTTTATTATTTATGTATTTATTAATTATAATTATTTATTAATTTTATGATTTGTGTATTTATTCATTTTTATTTATTTATTCATTTTTATTTATTTATTTATTCATTTTCATTTTTTAAATTAATTGTATTATTTATTTATTTATTTATTCATTTTTATTTATTTATTTATTCAATAATTTATTTATTTTTTTATTTATTTATGTATTTATTCAATTTATTATTTATTTATTTGTTTGTTTATTTATCTATTTATTTATTTTATTTTTTTATTTATTTTATTTATTTATTCATTTTATTATTAGTATTATTATTATTATTTTAATTATTTATTTATTAATTCATTTATGTATTCATTCATTTATTCATCCATTCATTTATTCATTCATTGTAGTAAAGATTTTACTGACAAAAGTTAATTTTGTGTTAATATTAAAATCAATTTACCAATGGTAAGAAAAACATTTTGAAATTAAACTCTATCCCCCGGTTTCACAAACAAGGTTTAAGGCTAGTCAAGATTAAATTGCATTCTTGAGCTGTCTCAACTCAAAATAACTTGTAGTGAGATGTCTTAAAATACATCAGTGTGTTTTTTTTTCTCCAGGAGCACACCAGTAATATATTTTTCTAAGGCCATTTTTAAAAATGTGGCTTAAATAGCCTAATTTAAATAAGGCCTAGTCTTGGCTTAATCTAAGCCCTGTTTATGAAACTGTGCCTATATGTTTAAAGTGTTAAATTAAGCATGTGTTCAGTTAAATCAATTATATTTTGAAGACTTTACTTCTAAATAAGACAAAAAATTCAGATTAAAAAACATAATATTCCATTATTACTTGTATTTATCTTTAAAATCTGTAAAACCCAGCGTGAGATGTTTTGTCTCCAAACATTTCTCCATTCGTAGTTGCAATTAAACTCATATTTAAGTGACTTTAATTGCAGCGCTGGCGTAGATCTTTGAGGATATTAATATAATTAGCTTTCCTTCTGGAGCCGAGGTGCGGATGGATTCCCATTGTGTTCGAATCCCCGAAGATTCAAACTGATTCTGAGAGCAAAAGAAGGAAACACGCGACGCCAAAGCAGGAATTGAGCTCAAACAATAGCAAACAATGAAATGCAACTCGCTGAAACACAATCCACAGGATGAGAGGATCACGCCAGAATGCTGCAATAGTCACAGACACTCATTTTGATCTCATTTTTATTTATTTATTGTTATTTAACAAAACTGTAAAGAGTAATAGTGCATTATGTCTTACTTTAAACCCACTCATACTTTCCCATAAGACTGTACATCATACACTCACCGGCCACTTTATTAGGTACACCTTACTAGTACCAGGTTGGACCCCTTTTGCCTTCAGAACTGTCTTAATCCATCGTGGCAGAGATTCAACAAGGCACTGGAAATATTCCTCAGAGATTTTGCTCCATATTGACATGATAGCATCACGCAGTTGCTGCAGATTTGTCGGCTGCACATTCATGATGCCAATCTCCTGTTCCACCACATCCCAAAGGTGCTCTATTGGATTGAGCTATGGTGACTGTGGAGGCCATTTGAGCACAGTGAACTCATTGTCATGTTCAAGAAACCAGTCTGAGATGATTCACGCTTTATGACATGGTGTGTTATCCTGCTGGAAGTAGCCATCAGAAGATGGAGACACTGTGGTCATAAAGGGATGGACATGGTCAGCAACAATACTCAGGTAGGCTGTGGCGTTGACACGATGCTCAATTGGTACTAATGAGCCCAAAGTGGGCCAAGAAAATCTCCCCCACACCATTACACCACCACCACCAGCCTGAACCGTTGATACAAGGCAGGATGGATCCATGCTTTCATGTTGTTGATGCCAAATTCTGACCCGACCATCCGAATGTGGCAGCAGAAATGGAGACTCATCAGACCAGGCAACGTTTCTCCAATCTTCTCTTGTCCAGTTTTGGTGAGCCTGTGTGAATTGTAGCCTCAGTTTCCTGTTCTTAGCTGACAGGAGTGGCACCCGGTGTGGTCTTCTGCTGCTGTAGCCCATCTGCCTCAAGGTTGGACGTGTTGTGTGTTCAGAGATGCTCTTCTGCAGACCTCGGTTGTAACGAGTGCTTATTTGAGTTACTGTTGCCTTTCTATCAGCTGGAACCAGTCTGGCCATTCTCCTCTGATCTCACTGGATATTTCCTCTTTGTCGGACCATTCTCTGTAAACCCTAGAGATGGTTGTGCGTGAAAATCCCAGTAGATCAGCAGTTTCTGAAATACTCAGAGCAGCCCGTCTGGCAGCAACAACCATGCCACGTTCAAAGTCACTTAAATCCCCTTTCTTCCCCATTCTGATGCTCAGTTTGAACTGCAGCAGATCATCTTGACCATGTCTACATGCCTAAATGCATTGAGCTGAATGTGATTGGCTGATTAGGAATTTGTGTTAACGAGCAGTTGGACAGGTGTACCTAATAAAGTGGCCGGTGAGTGTATATACAGTGCTCAGCATAAATGAGTAGAGACATTTCGAAAATTTATATTTTTATAAATTTCTCTCTGTGAATTTTTGATTCATTTAAACAAATCAGTTTTATTAAACAGGTATACATTCATTAAAATAAAAGTTTGATCACTGAACATCTTTAGGAATAGAAAGATAGTACGTTTAAATGTATATAAAAATAACTAAATTTGACATATTTTACTTTTATTTTGACATTTCCTGTTTATTAAAATTGTATTTAATATTTTTTCTCTAACATTACGTTGAATGTATACATTTTTGGACTGTAATCTTATTTATTTGATCATTTTTTGTTAGATTATTTTCAGTTTTGACTTTGGTACTGACTAGTTTAATGCATATGCACATATATTAATGTAAAGCCTCTTGTAGAAAATATAAATGAAAAAGAGAGATCTGTGAGGGGTGAAATCACTTATGTTAAGCACTGTATGCAGAATAATTGAGAAATTACAGACGATCCCAACATTAATCCACTCATACCTTCCAAATATCCAGTAAAAATAAATAAAAATGTATAAAATTAAGAGTTAAGGTCACAAATAAAGAAGTAAATAAGCATAAACATTAACTAAATGTTTAAATAGATGTAAAAAGGCTCTCTAAAGAATCATTGTTTCCTCCGTTTTGCTCTTTTAGACTGTAAAGTTGATTATTTTTGGTGTGTGAGAGACATTCTTTCATTCGTTCTGTAAATCCACTGCATGAAGCTGCTGGAGAAGATTATTCCAGCAGATCATTCTTCTGTAAATCCTCCGTCTCATTAACTGGAGTTACACAATCTTTGCCGTCAGTGTGAACAGAGAGGGGGAAAATAGGTCATGTCTGGTTTTTGGTGACATTTGTGCTTTTAGAGACCTGATGAGTGCAAATATAATCAATCTCTTCAATTAATCGGTCAAAAGTGTCATTATTGATAGACTATATGCATCCTAAAGAGATTTATTTAACTATCCAGCTGATGCATAAACATGATGTGCAAACTAATTTAACCAAATATTTTGCTGAAATTTGACTATATTGTGCACCACCTGAGGAAGGTCTTGTGGCCTATTTTAGGAACAACAAATAATAACTTGACTTCTAGTTGATTTGGTATCAGAAGTGGCTTATATGAAAGGCAAAGGCCTCTAGATTTTGCTTATTTGAGCACAATAAAATATGATCATGCCTTGATGTTGAATGATTTCATTAGGACAGTAAGGTCTGACTCTGCTTAGACTAAAGTCTCATCACTGAACCTTCAATAATGTCCAGTATAGAATATAAAGTCATGCTGCAGTGGAAACAGAATGAATATTGTGTCTGACTCCATCATGAGCTTGGAGGACTGCATCATACATCTCTGAATGACTCAAATCACGCATTAATAAAGTCATCTGGAATGGCAAAGAAAGCGTTCCTGCAGGACTCCCAGAGTTCATCAAGAGTCTTTCTGTTCATCTTCAGTGCCTCCTTCTTCATCTTACCCCAGACGTGCTCAATAATGTTCATGTCTGGTGACTAGGCTGGCCAATCCTGGAGCAGCTTGACCTTCTCTGCTTTCAGGAGCTTTGATGTGGAGGCTGAAGTATGAGAAGGAGCGCTATCCTGCTGGAGAATTGTCCCTCTCCTGTGGTTTGTAATGTAATGGGCAGCACAAATGTCTTGATACCTCAGGCTGTTGATGTTGATCATCCACTCTGCAGATCTCTCGCACTGAATATAACCCCAAACCATGATTTCTCCTTCACCAAACTTGACTGATTTGTGTGAGAATCTTGGCTCCATGCTGGTTCCAGTAGGTCTTCTGCAGTATTTGTGATGATTGAGATGCAGCTCAACAGATCCACCTTCTGCCACTTTTCCAAATGATCAACTAGAAGTCGAGTTATTATTTGTTGCTCCTACAGCTGGGATCCACCACAAGACTTTTGTCAGGTAGTGTAATTCTATCAAAGCATAACTGTACTGTGCATACTAATAGAAAGTACATTAACCAGTTTCACCAGCCAAGTAAAGCATAACTACTGTATAGTCAGGGGCGTAGCAACCGGAGGGGGGTGGGGACGGGGGGATATTTCTAACACATTTCTAATCATAATAGTTTTAATAACTCATCTCTAATAACTGATTTGTTTTATCTTTGTCATGATGACAGTAAATAATATTAGACTAGATATTCTTCAAGACACTTCTATACAGCTTAAAGTGACATTTAAAGGCTTAACTAGGTTAATTAGGGTAACTAGGCAGGTTAGGGGAATTAGGCAAGTTATTGTATAATGATGGTTTGTTCTGTAGACTATTGAGCAAATATAAAGCTTAAAGGGGCTAATAATATTGACCTTAAAATGGTGTTTAAAAAATTAAAAACTGCTTTTATTCTAGCCGAAATAAAACAAATAAGACTTTCTCCAGAAGAAAAAATATTATCAGACATACTGTGAAAATTTCCTTGTTCTGTTAAACATCATTTGGGAAGTATTTAAAATAGAAATAAAATCAAAGGGGGTTCAATAATTCTGATTGCAACTGTACTAAAACAAACTAATTTAACTAGCCAAGTGAAGCATGACTATACTGCACACACTACAGTCTTAGAAATAAAGCTACATGAGCTGTCACTGGGGTGGTACCTTTTTAAAAGGTACACAATTGTTCCTCAAAGGTCCATATTAATACCTCAAGGGTACATATCAGTACCTAAAAAGTACAAAAATGTTCCTGTTAAAATTTGTAGGTACTAACAGGGCCGTAGCAACCGGGGGGGACAGGGGGGATACGTCCCCCTCACTTTTAGAGACAGACCATTTAAAAACAGGTGTTTAAGAATATAAACTTTTGGATTTCATACAGCTGTCCCCCCCACTTTTAAAATGTCCACTCCGCCCCTGGGTACTAATATATACTTTTGAGAGGTACGAATATGGACCCTTTGAGTACAAATGTGTACCTTTTGAGAAGGTACCACCCCAGTGACAGCTCTCGTACCTTTATTTCTGAGAGTCTTAATGAGAATGTCAATCAAAGTGTTTCTGTTTTTATCAAGTCTGATTATAGAAAATACATTCATTCATTCATTTTCTTTTCGGCTTAGTACCTTTATTAATCCGGGGTCGCCACAGTGGAATGAACCGCCAATTTATCCAGCACGATTTTACACAGCGGATGCCCTTCCAGCCACAACCCATCTCTGGGAAACATCCACACACACTCATCCACACTCATACACTACGGACAATTTAGCCTACCCAATTCACCTGTACCGCATGTCTTCGGACTGTGGGGGAAACCGGAGGAAACCCATGCGAACGCAGGGAGAACATGCAAACTCCACGCAGAAACGCCAACTGACCCAGCCGAGGCTCGAACCAACGACCTTCTTGCTGTGAGGCCACAGCACTACCTACTGCGCCACTGCGTCGCTATAGAAAATACAGTTGATTAATTTTTACCGTTAGAGGCTGGATATATTCACACACTGCTGCCACACAACTGTGTTAAACCCCTTATAAAGGTGAGGATTGCATAATAGCTCCCCTTTAACTGTCCAACTAAAGCATAACTATACTGTGCAAATGGATACAAGCTAGTTTAGTCCACATAATGTACTCATCAAGACTGTGTTGTGTTTTAAATAAAGCAGTCTTCACACATGTGATTGTGATTTCTGCCTGTGCTTGTGGTCTGCAGATGTCGTGGAGCTCGGCGTACAGAAGCTCAAAGTTCCGGCATGTTTACGGAAAAGCGGGAAGCAGAGAGCAGTGTTACGAGGGAATTCCCATCACGCACAGCGTCCACGATAACCACTTCTGCGAGGTCAACCCGAAATTCCTGGCTGTGGTCACCGAGAGCGCAGGAGGAGGAGCTTTTATCGTTATCCCGCTTCACAAGGTATCATTTGACCTCTGGCTAACTAGCTGAGACTGGCCCAATCCCAATTCTATTTTTGTACCCCTACCCCTTCCTCTTGGCCCTTGAAACCGAGTGTGAAGGGGAAGGGCTTTAAAATTTACCCCTAAGAAATGGGACAGCACTTCAACACCTATTATTGGCATATATTTTGTTATCATGATGATCTAATGTGGCAATAAGATCGTGACTATACTGCGCATTTACACAGTGGCCATATTCATCTATGTAAACACACCAAAAACAACAGTAACATCATAGCAACCATAGCATTATAGCAGACACTGTAAAACGCTCGGCCACTAGACTCTTCTGACAGGGTGTTCGAGTGTCATCGAGTGTCAGAATGTTGTGGGACTGCTGTACAGGAGATATTATTATGGATTATAGATAGCCACATTTAGCGGTTTTTATTTTAGCGGGGTTTTTAAGCATGATGGTAAAACACGAGCGCAGTTATGAATATATTAAATCATGTGTTTGTTTGTTGTAAAAATTCATAATAATGACGAAAAATACTAATTTGTGGCTCTCCTTACTTCTGGGTGCAGCTATCCTGCAGTTGTGGCTGGTGTATTTTGGGAAATATTTTTACTCCTTGGTTTCGAGTGTGGTCCTGAAAAATCTTTGTTCAAAGGGGTATCTAGCCCTTCCCCTTAGCCCTACGCCTTCAAGCTAAAGAGAATTGGGACAGGGGAAGGGGAAGGGCTAAGGCAGTGGTGGGCAAACTTTTTAGACCCGAGGGCCACATCAAGTTTTGCAAACCAAGTGAAGGGCCACATGTCAAATCCTTCAAAATATAACTTTTATTTATAGTGGCAGTATGCATCAAACATGTAATATCGGACAGAAACATGCCACATTAACACAAAACAGATTTTTAAATAGTTATTATTGAGTCAAATTTACAAGTCAAATTAATTTGCACTGCTATTTATATTTACTTATCAATCATCATAAAACAATAAAATAATCCCTTATAAAATATAATAATAATAATGTAATTATTTTTACAGTGGAGAATAGAAAGGGTATTGTCTAATAGAAAAAATCTTATATTAACACAATAAAAATAATTCTTAAAGTTTACTCTTCAGTCAAATTTATAATAATCTAATTTGCACTGCTTTTAGAATATACAGATCAATCATCATAAAACTTGATGAAACCACAAATCTTTGATAAAAGAACTTTTTTAAGTGGATGTATGCAGGGAAAATATACTCTATGACAAAAATTAACACACTTAACCAGCAATTATTATATAATTTGAGTCAAATTCACAACAATCTCATTTCATCTCATACTGGTTGCGCTAACTGTACCGCGTGCAATACTGCCATCAAATGGCGTTCACTTGTATTGCATCATTAATTTAGTAATTCTGAAACCAAACCGTTACTCAAAAGCAGCATTTTAAAAACTCCCTCGCGGGCCGGATGAAAGTGTTCAGCGGGCCACATATGGCCGTAGTTTGCCCACCTCTGGGCTAAGGGGTAGAATTGGGATTGGGCCTTGCAGTTTTCAGCTGCACTGTAAAAAATATCTGTTAATGAAAAAAATACTAAATTGCAGTGCTAATTTGCAGTTTTGAATTGCATTATGGGATGTTGATCTCGGCTACAGTTTAAGTGACTTTTATTGAAATTTTAGTAGTTGAAATAATATAATGTATAAGAAATAATATCTAGAGAAATAAGGATGTATTATAACAGAAAATGTAGTGGCAGTTTATTACAAATGAAATACATCTTTTAGCAAATTCAGTGTGTTTTGTGAGATGTGGGAAAATAAAATTCGGTTTGTAGCGCCTCTTTCTGGCACAAATGAAAATTGCAGACAACACACTACACATACAGTACACGTGATGTTTTATGTGGAAGTGTGTGTGTGTGTGCGTGTGTGTGTGTATTATTATTTTAATATTATTATTATTTTATTATTATTATTATTATAATTATTATTATTTTATTATTATTATTATTTTATTATTATTATTATTTTAATTTTATTATTATTTTATTATTATTATTATAATTATTTTATTATTATTTTATTATTATTATTTTATTATTATTATTATTATTATAACAATAAAAATATTATTATTATTATTATTATTATTATTATTATTATTTATTATTAATATTATTATTTTATTATTATTATTATTATTATTATTATTATTGTTATTTTATTATTATTATTATTATTATTATTATATTATTATTATTTTATTATTATTATTATATTATTATCTTTTATTATTATTATATTATTATTATTATTATTATTCTTATAATCTTTTATTATTATTATTATTATTTTTTATATTATTATTATTATTATTATTATTATTATTATTATTATTATTATTATTATTATCTTATTATGCATTGGTAAGAACTTAAATTGGGCATCTTTACAAGTGATTTTATATTTTGCATCATTAAATACCAATTGGGCTGCACGGTGGCGCAGTGGTAGCATGTTTGCCTCACAGCAAGAAGGTGGCAGGTTCGAGTTCGCTGGTATGGGTGAATTTGGGTAGGCTAAATTGTCCATAGTGTGTGTGTGTGTGTGTGTGTGTGTGCGTTTGCGTGCGTTTGCGTGCGTGCGTGCGTGTGTGTTCCTCCAGCCGGGCCGAGTGGACCCTCATTACCCCAGAGTGTGTGGCCATCAGGGCAGTGTGATGGACATCAAGTGGAGCCCCTTCATGGACAACATCATCGCCTCCAGCTCTGAGGACTGCACGGTGAGACTTTATTCAAAAAATATAAATGTATGATTAAATGGTAATAATAATATTTATAATATAACTTGAGCTAAAATTACATAATATAAATAAAATAATAATAATGTGAATACAATAATAAATTAAGAGTATTTTATAATATATATATTAAATAAATTCAATAATTAAAACTAAAGCTTAAATACTTTTTTAATTAATAATATAATCTATATATATATATATATATATATATATATATATATATATATATATATATATATATATATATATATATATATATATATATATATATATATATAAATGTTTTATATATATATATTTTCTGTAATGTACACTGTATTTAAACCAAACTTTGTACGTTTAATTCTATATATTGGTTAGAATTGCAGGATTTGTACTATTGTCTTTTATTTTATATTTTTTTTATTTACATTTTTTGGATGTTTTGTTTTTTAATGAACTCAGTTTTTATATTCTAACTTAATATCAGTATATTATCTTTTTTATAACACTGTTAGCAAAAGTAATACTTTAAACTTTTAATTTTTGATATACATAATTAATATTACTATTATTATTTATTTTATTTGTAATACATTAATATAAAAGTAAACACACATACAAGAGGCACAATAAAATTTGAAATAAACAAAAATATATATTTTTAAATGAACTTATTTTAAAAACTCTGCTAAATTAAATAAATAAAACCTGACCTCTGACCTGCAGGTGAGGATCTGGCAGATTCCAGATGGCGGTTTGAGGCGGAACTTAACTGAAGCTCTGATGATTCTGATTGGCCACAGCAGGAGGGTGGGGCTTATTGAGTGGCATCCCACCTGCAGCGGCCTCCTGTTCAGCGCCGGATACGACTGTAAGGTAACCACAACAACCAGAACTAACCCTAAGGCTGCGTCCGAAATCACCTACTACTCAAGTATGCGCTACATTTGAATTTGAACTTACTACACAACCGCTAGAAAAGGGCGTTCTATAAAGTATGAATGAATTAGGGCACACTTTCACTTTCATTTTCACCCCATCCGTCGTTTTTTTCAATATTACGTGACCTACTCGCATCAGTTGCGTCTGTAACCCCGCCGGTCCTACGCCATCCAACCCGCTCTGAGCTGGTATCGAACCGGCGACCTTCCGCATGGGAGTCGGTTGCTCTACCAAGGAGGCTAAAGACCATGGCCTCTAGCGTCTGTTGCTAGAGCACCTTTAGAGGAGTGAGGTTTACCCGCACAGCACTTCAGCTGGCCTCCGTTACACTCACCCCCCTAACCCTCATTCCCAGTCAGGTCACGTAACCCCGCCGGTCCTATGCCATCCAACCCGCTCCGAGCTGGTATCGAACCGGCGACCTTCCGCATGGGAGTCGGTTGCTCTACCAAGGAGGCTAAAGACCATGGCCTCTAGCGTCTTCACTAGCTGGCCTCCGCTACACGTCAATTCGTGATCCATTGGATGCACACTTTAGATTCTTACCGGAAGCAATAGGTCAGCCGGGTACTTCTCACTTACTGTGTTTTCAATACTATGAATTTGGACATGCTACTCGGCTCACATACTGTTTTTAACATACTATATATTATATGCAATTTCGGATGCAGCCCAAATCCCTTTAAGCCAAATCATTTCACTTGGCGGCCATCTTTGAAATGCCTCTTGTGAGTATGTTCGGTGTACGATCAAATTCTCCAAAACTGTTTGCCGAGCTTACGATTAAAGTTCATATTTGGAATCACCAACAAAATTAAACAACTGTCTAAGTTTAGTTTCTAAACGTTCCAAGCAAACTAAATCAGCATTCAGGTAGCCTAAGCAAATGCGCACCCGAAGTGAACGAGATCACGACACCAACCCCGTCTATGGCTGTTTACGTTTACATATTAACGTTATCATCCTCTGATTAATGCCTCGTCTGATCGTGCTGGTCTTCTAAAATAATTCCCAACTTGTTCTTGATGGCAAATCTCCTCCCAAAATGACTCCGACTCTTTGTTTACAAGTTTGAGTAGTTGCTGTCATATGATGTGTGTTTAATGGGACTTTGCATTAATTTTATGCAGGGTACAAAACCAAAAAACATTTGTTTTGAAGTGTAGTTGTTTCAATTAAAAGTAGAGATTTCGAGCTTTATGTGGATATATTTCTCATGTGTGTGAAGCAAGTATTCGCTAAGATTTCAGTGTGTCTGTTGAGCCCAGAGGATTCATAATGAAGCTGCAGAAACTGTCGTAAACACACATCTGCACCAAGCCCCTCCCCCGGAGAATCCTCACTCGATAGTGATTGCTGATTGGCTCCTGTAATAGAAGACGGGGCTTCTTTTATCATTTTGACCCTTATTATTTTCCCAATTCAAAACTATATGAGTGACATGTCTTGTGTATTATTAAATCTTTGCTCTACTGGTTCAAACTCCTCCCCCAGAGAATCCTCAGTCTATAATGATTGCTGATTGGCTCCTTTTCTAGAAGGCGGGGCTTCATTTGCAATATTGACCATTACTATTTTCCCAATTCAAAACTATACAAGTGGCATGTCTTGTGTATTAAGTCTTTGCTCTACTGGTCCAAACCGCTCCCGTGGAGAATCCTCAGTCCACAATGATTGCTGATTGGCTCCTGTAATAGAAGGCGGAGCTTCATTTGCAATATTGACCATTACTATTTTCCCAATTCAAAACCATATGAGTGGCATGTCTTGTGTATTAAGTCTTTGCTCTACTGGTTCAAACCGCTCCCCCGGAGAATCCTCAGTCTATAATGATTGCTGATTGGCTCCTGTAATAGAAGGCGGGGCTTCATTCGCAATATTGACCATTACTATTTTCCCAATTCAAAACTATATGAGTGACATGTCTTGTGTATGAGTCTTTGATCTACTGGTCCAAACCGCTCCTGTGGAGAATCCTCAGTCCACAATGATTGCTGATTGGCTCCTGTAATAGAAGGCGGAGCTTCATTTGCAATATTGACCATTACTATTTTCCCAATTCAAAACCATATGAGTGGCATGTCTTGTGTATTAAGTCTTTGCTCTACTGGTTCAAACCGCTCCCCCGGAGAATCCTCAGTCTATAATGATTGCTGATTGGCTCCTGTAATAGAAGGCGGGGCTTCATTCGCAATATTGACCATTACTATTTTCCCAATTCAAAACTATACAATTGACATGTCTTGTGTATTAAGTCTTTGCTCTACTGGTCTGAGCCCCTCCCCTGGAGAATCCTCAGTCTATAATGATTGCTGATTGGCTCCTGTAATAGAAGGCGGGGCTTCATTCGCAATATTGACCATTACTATTTTCCCAATTCAAAACTATATGAGTGACATGTCTTGTGTATGAGTCTTTGATCTACTGGTCCAAACCGCTCCTGTGGAGAATCCTCAGTCCACAATGATTGCTGATTGGCTCCTGTAATAGAAGGCGGAGCTTCATTTGCAATATTGACCCTTACTATTTTCCCAATTCAAAACTATACAAGTGACATGTCTTGTGTATTAAGTCTTTGCTCTACTGGTTCAAACCGCTCCCCCGGAGAATCCTCAGTCTATAATGATTGCTGATTGGCTCCTGTAATAGAAGGCGGGGCTTCATTCGCAATATTGACCATTACAATTTTCCCAATTCAAAACCATATGTGTGGCATGTCTTGTGTATTAGTCTTTGCTCTACTGGTCCAAACCGCTCCCGTGGAGAATCCTCAGTCCACAATGATTGCTGATTGGCTCCTGTAATAGAAGGCGGGGCTTCATTTGCAATATTGACCATTACTATTTTCCCAATTCAAAACTATATAAGTGACATGTCTTGTGTATTAAGTCTTTGCTCTACTGGTCCAAACCGCTCCCCTGGAGAATCCTTAGTCCATAATGATTGCTGATTGGCTACTGTAATAGAAGGCGGGGCTTCATTCGTCATATTGACCATTACTATTTTCCCAATTCAAAACCATATGAGTGACATGTCTTGTGTATTAAGTCTTTGCTCTACTGGTTCAAACCGCTCCCCCGAAGAATCCTCAGTCTATAATGATTGCTGATTGCTCCTGTTCTAAAAGGCGGGGCTTCATTTGCAATATTGACCATCATACTTTCCCCCATTAACTTTACTTGTGTTTTTATTCGAACTAACCCTAGAGTCCCGAAAGGCTGACCGCTGCTGATCTTTCTACAACACTTTCTTCAATATTTTCTCCATTAATGTGACAGATCTTGATGTGGAATCTGGAGGAGGGCGTGGTCGTGAAGATGATTGACAGCCATCCAGACGTGGTGCTCTGCATGTCCTTCAACACTGATGGAAGTTTACTGGCCACCAGCTGTAAAGACAAAAAACTGCGCATTATTGATCCACGGTCGGGGAAAGTGCTTCAGGTCAGCCACAAAACATTTGGTTTTGAATATTTAAGGGCACCTATTATGGAAAAATCACTTTTATAAGGGGTTTAAACACAGTAGTGTGTCAGCAGTGTGTGAATATCTCCAGCCTCTAATGGTCAACATTAATTAATCCTATTTGTTTATAATCAGACTTGATGAAAACAGTTTGCAGAAACACTTTGATTGACATTCTCCTTTTGTATGATGTCATCAGAGGGGGAAAGCCCCGCCCACTAGTGACCATCTCTCCTTCATTAGCATAGGACGTTTTGAATCTGCCACTATGCTGACGCACAGGCATTTGTAGCTCCGCCCTCTTTTGAAAAGAGCACAATCTCATTTGAATTTAAAGCGACAGTCACCAAAATGCCACAATATAGATTAACGTGTGTGTGTGTGTGTGTGTGTGTGTGTGTGTGTGTATTATCTCACTTTTAGAGTTATATTTTACTCTGTATAATGTGTGTGCGCAGGAGTCGAGCTGTAAGAGTCTGCGTGTGAATCGTGTGGTGTTTCTGGGTAATCTGAGGCGTGTTTTCACCACCGGCGTCTCCAGGTGGAACAGCAGACAGATTGCATTGTGGGATCAGGTAGAGTTGAAATGCTGTATTAACACACACACACACACACTAACGTTTACACACTCACACACACACTAACTTTTACACACTCACACACACACTAAGTTTTACACACACACTAAGTTTTACACACGCACACACACTCATTGCACACACACACTTACAGTGCACAGACACACACACACTCACACACACTCTGCTGTGTATGTGCAGGATGATCTGAGCTGTCCAGTGCTGGAGGAGGAGATTGATGGTCTCGCCGGTGCCTTGTTCCCCTACTACGATCCAGACACACACATGCTCTACCTGGCTGGAAAAGTGAGTGTGTGTGTGTGTGTGTGTGTGTTTGTTGCACCTTGTATTCCTTATGATGTAAGGACCAAATGTCCCCACAAGTATAGCAATACAGGCAAAGTTTTGAAAATATTGAGTGAATTAATTTCAAAATCTGAAAGTGTGTGTGTGTGTGTGTGTGTGTGTGTGTGTGTGTGTGTGTGTGTGTGTGTGTGTGTGTGTGTGTGTGTGTGTGTGTGTGTGTGTGTGTGTGTGTGTGTGTGTGTGTGTGTGTGTGTGTGTGTGTGTCTCATTAACAGGGTGATGGAAATATCCGCTATTATGAGGTGGGAGTGGAGAAACCCTTCCTGCACTTCCTGATGGAGTTCAGATCTGCGGCTCCTCAGAAGGGTTTGGGTGAGTTTCAGCTTCACACACACACGCACACACACACTCCACACCACATCATTATCATCACACACACTGACCAAACACTGCAGCACATGTTCATTGAGGATCTGTGTGTGTCTGTGTGTATATATGGTGCATGCTTGTGTGTTTGTGTCTGCATATGTGTGTCGGCATGTGTGCATGTGTGTGTGTGTGTGTGCATGTGCAGGTGTGATGCCCAAGCGTGGTGTCGATGTGAGTGAGTGTGAGATCTTCAGGTTTTATAAGCTGGTGACGCTCAGAGGTTTGGTGGAGCCCGTCTCCATGATCGTCCCGCGCCGGGTGAGTCAAACCTGCACTGGAAATATGAGTTTTTGCAGATGTGTGTGTGTGTGAGGCTTCGAAAATGTTGACGTGTGAAAAGATGCAATTGAGAAACTTTCCGTTGTTGCAGTGTAAACAGCCGCAGACTCTTCTGAAGTCACATGATATTCCAGCCATTTACAGCTCTTTCCAGATGCTAGGACACATTTCTCAATGCTCAGGTCACTTTTGCAAAACTCTTCCCACAATTCTCCTCACCGACTTTCAGCTTGGCAAAGCAGCTCATTTCACATTCAAAATGCACTACAACTACTAAAACACTTTATTCAGGTCTCAAATGAGCTCATTCAGAACACTAGCAAAGGTGGACAGCCCACAAACACACCCACACCCACAAAACAACCAGCTAAACACACTAACAACATGTAGCATTACACAGTGTTTTCTGGTGTTAAACAAGGACACATCTCTGCTTATAACTGCAATATATATTACTGGAATGAATCAGACATGGTGCAGAATTCCTCAATATTTTGTCCTTTATTTATTATTTTTTTGCACTAAGTAATTCCAAAACACAAGAATTTGTCTACACACATCCACTGATACAAACACAATAGCAATGCTCATCTACTCAGTCTTCTCCATTTGGCCACATCCACATCACATCTTCTCAATATTTAGGTGACTTTAGCAGAACTCTAGACACAGTGAGCACAGCAGAAGTGTCTATGTGGGCTAAACTGAGGATCAATGATCATTGTTTTGGCACAAAATGCATTCAATGACTACATCTCACAAACTTCATCAGTTCTTTTCTCACTCAGACACAACAACCACCAGAAATCTTTGTATACGTACAGGACATTCTGCACGTGCTTGCATACTGTTTTCACAACTGTTCAACTTCTGTTCAGAACAGGGGCGATTTTAGGATTTTCATTTTAGGGGGGCTCATCTCCTTATAAGGTAACAAAAAAAAAATAAAAAAAAAATATATATATAAAGCCTAATATTACATTTATAAGTAGTAATTTAATAGTAATACACTTGAAATGTTTGTTTACAGTTTTTTCTGAATGCTTAAACCCTAGCCAAGATTCTCATAGCACAATTTATAAAACGATTCATTCTTATAGCAAAACCACTCACTGAGTTTGTGAAATTAAAAGCACAAACACTGCTTTGCACTGAGTTTGCAATGTTGTAACACACACTTTGCAAAATTGTAGGTACAATCCACTGCACAGCACTGTTTATGCAGAACTGTAAACACAACTCACTGCTTTACACTGAATTTCCAAATGATCAACACACTCCTAGCAAAACTACACACATGTCTGGCTATTATTTACACTATTCTGCCCTCTGTCTGGCACACTGTCACATGTGAAAACTGTTTTAGATCATTAGTTCACTTTGCAATCAGATACTTTCCCCGGTGCCTTGGACTAGAGGACTCTGCATGTGATGTAGATGAAATTTTGTGGCCGGACCCAGATAGACGACACGATGTAGTCTGATTTTTTTTTTTTTTCTCAGTGAAATTACTATTTTGTGTTTTGATTTGGAAAATCTCTTGTGTTTGTTTTGATGTGTGTAAATAAACAGCAGTACTTGAAGTTTACATCCCTGTATGTTTACAGAAAGGTATGACCTCAAACTGACATAGCCTAACTTGTGCTCAGAGAAGGCAAAAGCCAGACGTTTTTTTTTATTTTCTTTATAATTTTTTATATTTGCCTTTCAAAAACACAACAATTTAGGCCAAACTCAATTCAAACATAATCTTGCACACGCTGACTGAGACATGTCATACAGTGAATCAAATATAAAGCCATAAAATTACACACATAAAAAAAACCGAAACAAACATACAAATAAACCAACAAACAACAAAAATATATATAAAATAACTTGACAAAAAAAGAACAACATAACGTGCAGACATCAAATAGAAACTCTGTAAGGGGTTAAAAAAGGCGTATTCCTGAAACAAATCATATAACTGTTTAGTCTTCTCACTCATTATTTTTAAAGCTTCTACATTGGCGGCAAACTCCTTTTTAAAGATCAGTTGAGGAGCTGTTTTTAAAGCAAAAGCCAGATGTAGTTTATTCATTCCATCAGTGTGTAGTTGGAGCATTGTGTGCTTATTAATGTGATGGCTTGTGTTAAATGTTTGATACAAAAATAGCATTTTTACGAAGGTTTGAAGAGTTCAGCAAGGTTTATCAGCTTTTGCAAGAGAACTAAAATGTTTTGCCGATTTGGTGAAGGGTTTGCTTATTAGTGTGTAGAGTTTTGCAAAAATAGCCAATAGTTACAAAAAATGTGCTTAAGCATTCAGAAAAAACTGTAATTCTCACTACACCAAGTCTATCTTGAATAAAAAGTAGAGTCACTTTAAAGGAATTAACCGTAAACATAGCAAAATTACTTAAGACATTTTAGATAGTCTCATACACTGTCTCAAATTTCCAGATTTTCACAACATGTTACTGTAATTTTACATTAAATTACACAGTAAATTACATTAGCATCACTTTTACAGGATTTAATTGTAAAAATTCACAGTAGTGTGTTGTATTCAGAATTTTATTGTGAAATTAATCAAATTAGCATGATTAGGCAAGGCAAGGCAAGGCAAGTTTATTTATATAGCACATTTCATACACATTGGCAATTCAAAGTGCTTTATATAAACAAGAATAAAAAGACAAGTATGAGAAAAAATAAAAACAGATAATAAAAAAACAGATAAAAACAGATAAAAATATGTTAAAACAGGTTATAAAAGAATGAAAAAGAAGAGAAAAGCATAATAGTGTGATCTGTGGGACGTAGCACAGTGCTCATTCAGTAAAGGCACAGCTAAACAGATGTGCTTTCAGTCTTGATGTGAAGGTGCCTAATGTTGGAGCACATCTGATCATTTCTGGGAGCTGATTCCAGCAGTAGGGGGCGCTGTTAGTAGCTGAAAGCTGATTCACCCTGCTTTGACTGAACTCTTGGAGTTTCTAGTTTATATGATCCTAGAGATCTGAGTGATCTGTTAGGTTTGTATTCAGTGAGCATATCTGTAATGTATTGAGCTCCTAGGCCATTTAGTGATTTATAGACAAGTAATAATACTTTAAAATCTATTCTGAATGTAACTGGGAGCCAGTGTAAAGACCTGAGGACAGGTGTGATGTGCTCTGATTTCCTGCTTCTGGTCAGAATCCTGGCCGCAGCGTTCTGGATGAGCTGCAACTGTCTGACTGTCTTTTTGGGAAGGCCCGTGAGGAGGCCGTTACAGTAATCCACCCTGCTGCTGATAAAAGCATGAACAAGTTTCTCTAAGTCCTCAATGGAAACAAAGCATCTGATTCTTGCAATGTTTTTGAGATGATAGTATGCTGATTTACTAACTGCTTTGACATGACTACTGAAACTCAGATCTGACTCCAGAGTCACACCAAGATTCTTGACCTTATTTTTTGTTGTTTGACCTTTAGAGCCAAGGTACGCATTCACCTTGAGAACCTCATCTCTGTTCCCAAACACAATCACTTCAGTTTTCTCTTTGTTTAACTAAAGAAAGTTTTGGCACATCCAATTGTTCATTTCATCAATGCATTGGCAGAGGGTGTCAATAGGGCTGTAGTCATTAGGCAGTAAGGCTAAGTAGATCTGAGTGTCATCAGCATAGCTGTGGTAGGAGATTTGGTTCTTTCTCATTATTTGGCTCAGAGGGAGCATATAAAGGTTGAACAGGAGAGGTGCCAGAATCGAGCCTTGTGGGACTCCACATGTCATGGGTGTCCACCTCGACCTATGGTCACCTATACTGACATAGTAACCTCTCCCTTCAAGGTAAGATCTGAACCATTTGAGGACTGTCCCAGACAGCCCAACCCAATTTTCCAGCCTATCCAGAAGTATTCTATCCAGAAGTAGTAACTACAGCAAATTACTGTAAAAAGGGCTATATTTTATGCATTTTTGGGTGCACTGCACCTTTATTTAATTTTATAAGGTGAACATGGAAATATGAAATAATTTTTAATGAACATTACTTTGTGCTTAGCCAAAAACATTATAAACTGGAGCAAAATTAATTGATTCCTAAAACCAAACACTGTTAAACACCCAAAATGATTTCAAAATCAAGGTAAATGTCAGAAAGACTAGCCGAGGAAAGCTTGCTTCACAGTAAAATATCAATAATTCTGCAAGATAATACTGTGAAATAACAGTAATGGACTTCACTATCTACTGTGAAGTTACACTATACTGTATGGCTGTCATTTCACAGTAATTTAATGTAATGAAATCACAGTAAGTTACTGTTTACTACCTCACAGTAATTTGTTGTGAATTTCTGTACAGTATTTTACTGAGAAAGTAATGCAATTATCAGCCAGTAATGTACTGTGAATTTAAGGTCAAATTTTTTACAGGAATAACAATAGAAACAGTTGTTTCCAGTCCTCAGTCCTTCCTTTTCACTCAAGGTCTCCGTGACCTCTGACCTAGATTGGTGACTCCTGAAAATAGTTTCAAAGAGACAGGCTAATCCACTGAACATTCTTACATAAAGCAGTGTATTTAACGTATTCATTAGTTGAAATCATTTCAAAGTTAAATACTCATTTGAAAAATCAAATAAACATATTTAATAAAAATAATGAGAAACAGGATGATGAGAAAAAGGATAAAAGTTGATCCATGCTTAGACGAACTGGAAGGTATAAATCCGAGAAAAAAAGCCATTTACATTTCTCAATACTCAGGGCCTGGGCACGGTTCAGATAGCATAGTGTGAGTAAACCCCTAGCGTCTGGAAAGAACTGCATGTCATCCTGATCCATCCCAGCCACTCGTCTTCCTCTTTCAGCCACTTCCCTATTTCTGGCAGGGTCCATGTTTACATCACAACACAAACCTGCTCAGCTCTCCTTTTGTAATGAAACTGAAAGAGATGTTCATCTCCAATGAGGATCAGCTGTGGCTGGTTAAACTGCATGTTTCGATCTGAAATATGTCTCAATCAAATATTGCTGTGGAATTTTGCTGTCTTACTCAGTTTTGGGAGAAAAGAACTGATGAAGTTTGAGAGATGTAGTCATTGAATGCATTTTGTGCCAAAACAATGATCATTGATCCTCAGTTTAGCCCACATAGACACTTCTGCTGTCCTCACTGTGTCTAGAGTTCTGCTAAAGTCACCTAAATATTGAGAAGTGGGTCCTAGCGTCTGTAAAAACTGTAAATGAAGCCAGTGTGTGTGTGTGTGTTTAACATTTGTGCGTGTTTAATGATTATCTGTGTGTGTGTCAGTCTGAGACGTATCAGGAGGATATTTTCCCCATGACAGCGGGCACAGAATCTGCTCTGTCGGCTGCTGAATGGCTCAGTGGGATCGACAGAGGTGTGTGTGTGTGGCGTCTTCATCTTATTTTAACTTGTGTATTAGAGTTGAATGATCCATTAATGATCTGATTTGGACTGATGTGTGTGTGCGCGTACAGGGCCGGTGCTGATTTCTCTTAAAGAAGCATACAAACGTCATAATCCAGTCGGTCTGAGAGCGTCCAGACGAGACAGACGGACGATAAAGGGCATCGATTTACTGGAGAACATCTCGACAAACACAGACAAAGAGGTGTGAGTGTGTGTGTGTGCTGATTTATCTATACTCGTGAGGTCTCAACTGTCCTGACTTATATAGTGAGATCAAAACGAGCCACTAGTTACATTTTACATTAATTTAGATTTTTTTCAATGTAATTGTTAATATTAGTTAAACCTTTAGCGTTTTTGTTCTTAATTTATGTATTTGTATTTATGTATGTTTTTATTTAGAAATGTTTTTATGTACTTCTTTATTAATTTTATTTCATTTTTTGTTAATATGATTGTTTTTGTATTATTATTATTATTATTATTATTATTATTATTATTATTATATTGGTATTATTATTATTTATTTATTATTATTATTATTATTATTATTATTATTATTATTATTATTATTATTATTATTATATTATTAATATTTTATTATTATTATTATTATTATTATTATTATATTGGTATTATTATTATTTATTTATTATTATTATTATTATTATTATTATTATTGTTATTATATTATTAATATTTTATTATTATTATTATTATTTTATTATTTTATTATTATTATATTGTTATTATTATTATTTTATTATTATTTTATTATTATTATTATTATAATATTATAATATTATTAATATTTTATTATTATTATTATTATTAATATATTATATTATCTTTATTAATTTTATTTCATCTTTTGTTAATATTATTGTTTTTGTATTATTATTATTATTATTATATTATTATTATTATTATTTTATTATTATTATTATTATTATTGTTATTATTATTATTATTATTATTTATTATTATGATTTTTTTATTATTATTATTATTTTATTATTATGATTTTTTAATTATTATTATTATTGTTATTATTATTATTATTATTATTGTTATTATTATCAATAATATTTATTATTATTATTATTATGATTTATTATTATGATTTTTTATTATTATTATTATTTTATTATTATGATTTTATTATTATTTTATTATTATTGTTATTATTTTATTATTAATATTGTTATTATTATTATTATTGTTATTATTTTATTATTATTATTATTATTATTATTATTATTATTATTTTATTTTTATTATTATTATATTATTATCATTATTATTATGCATTGGTAAAACTTAAATAGGGCATCTTTAAAAGTGAATCATTAAATACCACATGGGCTGCATGGTGGCGCAGTGGTAGCACGTTCGCCTCACAGCAAGAAGGTTGCTGGTTTGAGTCCCGGCTGGGTCAGTTGGCGTTTCTGTGTGGAGTTTGCATGTTCTCCCTGTGTTTGTGTGGGTTTCCTCTGGGTGCTCTGATTTCCGCCAAAGCCATGTGGTATAGGTGAGTTGGGTAGGCTAAATTGTCCGTAGTGTGTGTGTGAATGAGTGTATGGATCCCAGTGATGGGTTGCAGCTGGAAGAGCATCCGCTGCATAAAACATATGGCAGTTCATTCTGCTGTGGCGACCCCTGATTAATAAAGGGACTAAGCCAAAAAAAATATGTATGAATGAATGAAATTCCACATGTTGAAAAAACTGTATCTCTGACAAATATTCTCCTACATCCTGTCAATGGATTGCTAATTTTATTTCAATCTTCCTGTGTGTTTTCTTGCTCAGCTGCTGAAGACGGTCTACAGACAGCAGGAGGAGCTGAGGAAACTCAAAGAAGAGCTCCGAGAAAAAGAGGAGAGAATCCAAACACTGGAGCTGGAGCTCAACAACCTGAGAAACACACACACACACTGAGCCAATGTTGCATTTTTTACATTTAATATTCATATTGAAGATGGATGTACATTTGTTGCTCTACAAAACTAATTCAAAAATGAATTATGAAACCATTTGTTTATAATGACAATTGATCATGCTTATAATTGAATATTATGTTGGTATGAATGTTAAATTTTCATATTTTATTGAGCTCCTTCTTTAATATACAAATGTGCAGATGAAATCTTGTTTAGTAATATAGCAGATCTGCTTTCTCTCTGGAGGAGCTGTATGATGTTGTTCATATTGTTGGCCAGCAGGAGGCGCTACAGGAGAGCAAATACACGAAATCCACTCTAGCAATGCAGGAGATGTTTGTACTTCGTGATTGTGTGTTCGTCGTTAGTGCTGCCATGTGTAGATTTACACTACCTGAGAAAAGTCTTGTCGCCTATCCAAGTTTTAGAAACAGTAAATAATAACTTGACTTCTAGTTGATGATTTGGTATCAGAACTGTCTTATATGAAAGGCAAAGGCCTCTAGATGACGCTTATTTGAGCACAATCAAATCTGATCATGTCTTGATGTTGAATGAAGTCTCATCACTGAACCTTCAATAATGTCCAGTATAGAATATAAAGTCATGCTGCAGTGGAAACAGAATGAATATTGTGTCTGACTCCATCATGAGCTTGGAGGACTGCATCATACATCTCTGAATGACTCAAATCACGCATTAATAAAGTCATCTGGAATGGCAAAGAAAGCGTTCTTGCAGGACTCCCAGAGTTCATCAAGACTCTTTGTGTTCATCTTCAATGCCTCCATCATCTTGCTCTATAATGTTCATGTCTGCTGACTGGGCTGGCCAATCCTGGAGCACCTTGACCTTCTCTGCTTTCAGGAGCTTTGATGTGGAGGCTGAAGTATGAGAAGGAGCGCTATCCTGCTGGAGAATTGTCCCTCTCCTGTGGTTTGTAATGTAATGGGCAGCACAAATGTCTTGATACCTCAGGCTGTTGATGTTGATCATCCACTCTGCAGATCTCTCGCACTGAATATAACCCCAAACCATGATTTCTCCTTCACCAAGCTTGACAGATTTCTATGAGAATTTTGAGTCCATGTGGGTTCCATAGTAGGTCTTCTGCAGTATTGGTGATGATTGATGCAGATCAACAGATGATTCATCTGAAATATCTCCCACTTTTCCAAATGATCAACTAGAAGTCAAGTCATTATCTGTTGCTCTTACAACTGGAAACCACGACAAGACTTTTTGTCAGGTAGTGTATATACACACACCTTATTCTACAGCATCAACCCAATAGGCATCACCCGAGTACTACCTTAATAACTATTTATAAGCAGCTAAGTAGTAGATTATTGAGGTTATAGTCTTAGTTAAGGGTTTGTCAATAGCGAGAATTGTACCTTACTTTTTTCTTTGCCATTGTTTTACATGTTTTGCATATTGTTATGGTTAAGCTAGTTTTTAAGTGACTTTAGATTGTAATATATTACATTCTCCCAGCACTGATTGCATGTTAATCATCATCAATAATCATGATTTGAGACAAAAATCTTAATATTTTGCTGAAGAAGTCATTGACAGGGTTAATAAATTCTATCATCATTTCCTCATCCTGCTCCAAAACAGCCATTGACTTCTATAGTATTTTTGTTCCTACTATGGATGTCAGGGTTTCTTTTTTCCAACATTCTTCAAAATATCTTCTTCTGTGTTCAGCAGAAGAAAGAAACTCATAAAAGTTTAGAAGCACTTTAGTGTGAGTAAATGGTGAGAATATGTTCACTTTTGGCCGAACTATACACCCTTAAAGCTATCTGGTCTCGCTCTTTCAGTGTTTCTGGGAGAACATTAGCAAACTCGGCCACCAGGAAAACAAACAGTATATTGAAGTAGTAAATCAAGTAGCCACTAATCTGATAGCCATTACTGTATATCCAGTTAACCAGAAGTTGCTTCAGCACAAACAGAGACTGGTTCATTCGTCTTCACTAATAATGTTTGCGCAGCAGGTGTGGAGATTCGTTTATTTCACCTTGAATTAATTATCTGTGAAGGCTGTAGGGATCTTAAACCAAACCAGACTGAAATCAAAGACTCGTGTAGGGCTACTTTTGAAGAAAAGTGTTGAAAATAAAGTTAAAGAGGTCCCGAAAAGCTTGTATGGTGCAATCTTGTATGGTGGCCGGGCTGTGGATCCTCTGTTTATTTGTTTTTTGTATATTTTTTATTTGTATGTTAATATTCTTTTATTTATTTACCTGTTTAGTTATTTATTTATTTATTTATTTAACTGTCATTTATTTAATTATTTATTATGTTTGTTTATTTATTCTATGTTATATGTTTGCTTTTGTTATTATTATTTAATTTAACCTGTTTATTTATTTAACTATTTATTTATTTAATTGTTTATCTAACTGCTATTTATTTATTTATTATATATATTTGTTAATTTTGTTTTTATTTATTTAACTGTTTAGTTATTTATTTATTTATTTAACTGCTTATTTATTTAATTATTTATTTAATTCATTTTTTAACTGTAGTTATTTATTTATTTATTTAACTGTTTAGTTATTTATTTAATTATTTAACTGTTATTTATTTATTATGTTTATGTTATTTTTTAATTTATTTAACTGTGTAGTTTTGTATTTATTTTATTTAACTGTTTAGTTAATTTATTTAATTATTTATTTGTTATTTATTATTATACATTTTTCGTTTGTTTTTGTTTTTATTATTTTATTTATTTAACTGTTTATTTATTAACATGTTTGTTAATTTATTTATTTAACTATTTATTTATTTATTTAATTGTTTATCGAACTGTTATTTATTTATAATATATTTGTTTCATTATTTAACTTTTTATTATAAATATTTTATTTTAATGTTTTTATTTTTATTTAACAATAGTTATTTATTTATTTATTTATTTAATTATTTAACTGTATTTTTATTTATATATTTTTTATTTTTAAGTTTTTATTTTTATTTAACTGTATTATTTATTTATTTATTTAACTGTTTAGTATATTTATTTAACACTTTAATTATGTATTTTATATATTTGTTTAACTGTTTATTTATTAAATAATTTAACTGTTTATTTATTTATTTAATCAATTGTTTATTTTATATTTTTCTTTATGTTGTTATTTTTTATTTAACAGTTTAGTTATTTAAATTTTTTATTTAACTATTAATTTATTAAATTATTTAACTGTTTATTTATTTATTTAATTATTTATTTATTGTATATATTTTTATATTTATGTTATATTTTTTATTTAACTGTAGTTATTTATTTATTTACCAGTTTTTTCATTCATTTTCTTTACGGCTTAGTCCCTTTATTAATCAGGGGTCGCCACAGTGGAATGAACCGCCATTAACAGTTTATTAAATTATGTATATATTTTTATTTTTTTGGCTGTTTATTTAACTATTTATATATTTAGTTAATTATTTAACTGTGTTTAACTATTTATTATATATTTTTCTTTTTGTTATTATTTTTTATTTATTTTAACAGTTTAGTTATTTTATTTTTTGATTTAGTTATTTATTTTTTTAACTGTTTATTTATTTATGTATTTATTTTTTGTTTGTTTAACTGTTTATTTATATATTTCAAGTATTTATTTAACTGTTTATTTATTTAATTATTTATTTATGTATTTATTATTGCCCATTTTATTTATCTTCGTATGTGCTGTTAAGTGCTGATATTATTGTGTTAAATGTGTTAATTGTCTTACATACTTGTGAAACACCACACTTGACAGAAATGATTGCCTCAGGGGGATTAAAACTAAACTAAACCAAGTGTCCATCAGACAAAGTCAACACAGTTCTTGGGTTTCACAAACACCGATGAAGAATTTCTGACATTTTTCTGTGGCCAGAATGAAATCACCTCCAGCTGAATATCTGAGGCTGGAATCCAATATCAGAAGATGAATTCAGCAATATCTTCAACCCTCAGAGCATCGCTGATGTGGGGTCATTATCAACAAAATACAAGTGACTTACAAAATAAAGAGTGAAGTAACAGTTCAGCCAAAATTAAAATAGGCCCAGGTAATTCTGTGATTTGTTATTGTATTAATTATATTATTTATTTAAATTCATCGCAACACAAAAACAATATTTGTTTGATAAAAGGCTGACTTCTGTAATTTAATCAAAATGTTTTGGCGTTGCTTTACTAATAAAGAAGGCTACTCGGCGACAAAACCATGGAAAACCCTGAAAACCATTGTCCTTAGTTATTTTTAAACTATTATTTCATATTTGTTCAATCAGTTTATTAACAGACACATGCCAAATGGCGTATCGGATTCGCAAAAACGTCTGAAATGATTTGTGATTCAGTTTGATTCATTCGGACTCGGACAGTTCACTCGCACTGAATCATTTGGTCTTGGACGCTTCTTTGTAAGTATTTATATATGTTTAACATTTTAAATAGTTTTATCCCCTCTAAACCATTGTATGTTGTGTCTTAGAACAAAATACGAGTGACTTGGAATTGGGATACAAAATAAAGAGCTAAAGAAATTCAGCCAAAATTAAAAGAGGCCCAAGTAATTTTGTGATTTATTTTTGTATTTATTATGTATTAAACAAATTTCCTTCCAAATTATATTGCATTTTTTAATTTCTTTGCAACAAAAAAAGCTATATTTGTCTAATAAAAAGACTTCTGTAATTTAATCAAAATGTTTTGGACTTGGAATACGCGGCTGGCGTTGTTTTATTAATAAAGTAGACTAATCAACGACCATGAAAATCCTGAAAACCATTGTCCTTAGTTATTTTTAAACAATTATTTAATATTTCTTCCATTAGTTTATTGAAAGACAGATGCCAAATTGCGTATCGGATTCGCAAAAACGTCTGAAATGATTTGTAATTCAGTTTGATTCATTCGGACAGTTCACTCGCACTGAATCATTTGTTCTTGCGACTTAATTGGACAGTTGTTTGTAAGTAAATAAAAATCTACGTTTAACATTTACCATATTTTTATGCCCTTCAAATTGTCTGTTGTGTCTTAGAACAAAATAGCAACTTGTGTGACCAAAAAACGACTAAATTAATGACAAGTGTTCACTGAAGAAGTGGGATATTGTGGATTTATGTTGACAACACGTGACTATTTTAACTGATATAATATTTCACCAGTTTGTGTTTAATAAGCATCCGAATGACTGTTTTAATAGATTATTAGATCATTGAACTGATTGGAATTGGTTGCGATTCAATTTGATCGAATCATTCAATTTGATCGATTCATTCGGACAGCTCACTCGTGCTTCGTTTGCAGCGGTTTCTCACGTCTTAACGGGATTAATGTGTAAGTTCTTAGTTGTTATTATGTTACCTGCTTTTCTTTAGAACATAAATGAATATTTGTGTGATAACTAGACTGACAATTTACTGATTTAATAGGGTTTTTTTGAGGTGAACTTGTCCTGAAGGTGAGGGGCTTTAGCATGTAAACAACTGTAGTGAAGTACATCCTTGTGTGACGCTAAATATTACCATTTAACGAACTGAGAGTCATTTCAATTTGTTTGTTTTACTTGAGCAGTTCTCTTAGTCGTTTATTTTTAATAATTATTCAATCATTTACTATCATTTTATTAGCAGACAGATGCCAATGGCGTATCGGATTCACAAAAACGTCTGAAATGATTCGCGATTCAATTTGATTCGTTCGGACAGTTCACTCGCGCTTCGTACTACATTCTTGTCTGACACTAAATTGCCATTTAACGACCTGAGATTTATTTCAGTCATCATTTTTAGCCATATATTTTTTTGATAATATTTAGATATTATGGCATTAAAGAATCCGAAATGTCTGATTTGCGAATGAATCACTCGCGAATCTGTTTGTTTTATTGGGACAGTTCACTGAATCGTTTGGTTTATCGCATCGTGACGTAACACGACGCTTTATTAGTCAGAAAAAATTGGTGTTTTATATTTACATATGATTCATTGTAGAAGAGTGAACATTCAAATGTTTGCCAGGAGGTCTATTTTATGTGAACAATGTTTCCCCCCCACATTTATAGGTGAAGATGTGTAAAACAAGTCTTCATAAGTGTCCTGGGAGCTTTTAGCACACGTTGTTCTGCTTTCCAGAGTTAATATGATCACTGTCCGCCAAGAAGAAGAAGACAATTACATTGGTGTAATCAATCTTCAACGTCAAGATGTTTTATAATGAGTTTGAGAGCTTTTAGTTATAAGTTGGCCTGGATAATGGCTTGATCTGAACCGAGTGTCAAAATGAAGCTCTACTGTTGTTGCATAAATGATGACAAAGCGCTCAATTTTGTTGAAAATGTGCAACGGATTGGGTTACTCCTCATGGAAGTGCAATCATCGATGACAGGATTCGCTTTCATTCAGGGCGGCTTGAAGATTACGAGAATGTTATCAACGTCATTAGACATCGTCTGGTACTTGGTAATGGCAGAAATAATGACCAGAGCGACTGACTCATTGCATCATGGGAAATTGTTCCCAGCTAGACGGCGTAATTGAAGTAATAAGCTTTGCGAACATCAATCTTGGCGATTGTATAAGGCGCTGGAGGAAAGATTAATGTCATTTTTAGTCATTTGAATACGAATTTGCCTTATATGTCTAATGCAAACACAATAACTCCATCAAGTAAGCACGGTTTCTTGCATAAGCATGTTTTTTGAGCATTCGTTAGTTCGTGGTTACTATTTTACATGTGTCAATTGACGAATGAGGCTGTTGAGATCATCTCACCGCCTTCAGATTGCGAGATGATGAAATAGTGACACTTGCACGTCATTTAATTTAACCGTAGATCGAATCAGACGTTCTCGACGAAGTCTGATTTGATTTGGCATTACCGAGTTGAGATATTGGCTACTAAAACCAGTTTGAATATGCATTTGTTAAACTTGAACTCAAAGTTTAAACACTTTCTCATCATTTTTTTGTATTATCAACTAAAAATTAACAGTTTTACGTATTTTGCAATTCACGTTCTTGTTTATTTATGCTTTTAAATTGCATTATGGGACTTTGATTCATTGACGTTCATATTGAAAATCTACTTTTATGGTCATTTTTCAATAGTCTAAAGTGATTTATTGTCTGTAAATTAAGCTATAAACACCTGGTAATAAACTGACAGTACTTTTACTGCTATTTTCATTCATTCATTTTCTTTTCGGCTTAGTCCCTTTATTAATCCGGGGTCGCCACAGCGGAATGAACCGCCTACTTATCCAGCATACGTTTTACGCAGCAGCCGCAACCCATCTCTGGGAAACATCCATGCACACTCATTCACACTCATACACTACGGACAATTTAGCCTACCCAATTCACCTGTACTGCATGTCTTTGGACTGTGGGGGAAACCGGAGCACCCGGAGGAAACCCACGCGAACGCAGGGAGAACATGCAAACTCCACACAGAAACGCCAACTGACCCAGCCAAGGCTCGAACCTGCGACCTTCTTGCTGTGAGGCGACAGCACTACCTACTGCGCCACTGCGTCGCCTTTACTGCTATTTAACAAACTTAATTCTATATACATATATTATTTCTAATACAATATATTGTTTCAACGTACTTAAATGTCAATAAAAGTCACTTTGCGAACATCGATCTTGGCGATTGTATAAGGCGCTGGAGGAAAGATTAATGTCATTATAGTCATTTGAATACCAATTCGCCTCAAATGTCTAATGCAAACACAATAACTCCATCAAGAACTAGAACGGTTTCTTGCATAAGCCTGTTTTTTTGAACATTCATTAGTTCATGCTTAATATTTTACATTCGCCAATTGACAAATGAGGCTGTTGAGATCATCGCACCGCCTTCAGATTGCGAGATGATGAAATAGTGACACTTTACATCATTTAATTTAACCGTAGATCAAATCAGGCGTTCTTGTCGAAGTCTGATTTGATTTGGCATTACCGAGTTTAGATATTGGCTACTAAAACCAGCTTAAATATGCATTTGTTCAACTTGAACTCAAAGTTTAAACACTTCTTGTCATTTTTTTTTGTATTATCAACTAAAAAATAACAGTTTTACATATTTTGCAATTCACATTCTTGTTTATTTATGCTTTTAAATTGCATTATGGGACTTTGATTCATTGACGTTCATATTAAAAATCTACTTTTATGGTCATTTTTAATAGTCTAAAGTGATTTATTGTCTGTAAATTAGGCTATAAACACCTGGTAATAAACTGCCAGTACTTTTACTGCTATTTTCATTCATTCATTTTCTTTTCGGCTTAGTCCCTTTATTAATCCGGGGTCGCCACAGCGGAATGAACCGCCAACTTATCCTGCATACGTTTTACGCAGCAGATGCCCTTCCAGCCGCAACCCATCTCTGGGAAACATCCATGCACACTCATTCACACTCATACACTACGGACAATTTAGCTTACCCAATTCACCTGTACCGCATGTCTTTGGACTGTGGGGGAAACCGGAGCACCCGGAGGAAACCCACGCGAACGCAGGGAGAACATGCAAACTCACACAAGAAACGCCAACTGACCCAGCCAAGGCTCGAACCAGCGACCTTCTTGCTGTGAGGCGACAGCACTACCTACTGCGCCACTGCGTCGCCTTTACTGCTATTTAACGAACCTAATCCTATATACATATATTATTTCTAATACAATATATTGTTTCAACGTACTTAAATGTCAATAAACGTCACTTTGCGAACATCAGGCTTGGCGATTGTATAAGGCGCTGGAGGAAAGATTAATGTCATTTTAGTCATTTGAATACGATTTTGCCCTAAATGTCTAATGCAAACACAATAACTCCATCAAGTAAGCACGGTTTCTTGCATAAGCCTGTTTTTTGAGCATTCGTTAGTTCGTGGTTCCTATTTTACATGCAGCAACTGACAAATGAGGCTGTTGAGATCATCTCACCGCCTTCAGATTGCGAGATGATGAAATAGTGACACTTTACATCATTTAATTTAACCGTAGATCAAATCAGACGTTCTCGACGAAGTCTGATTTGATTTGCCGTTACGGAGTTGAGATATTGGCTTGTAAAACCAGCTTAAATATGCATTTGTTCAACTTGAACTCAAAGTTTAAACACTTTCTCTTAATTTTTTTGTATTATGAACTAAAAATTAACAGTTTTACGTATTTTGCAATTCACGTTCTTGTTTATTTCTGTTTTTAAATTGCATTATGGGACTTTGATTCATTGACGTTAATATTGAAAATCTACTTTTATGGTCATTTTTAATAGTCTAAAGTGATTTATTGTCTGTAAATTAAGCTATAAACACCTGGTAATAAACTGCCAGCACTTTTATTTTACGAACTTAATTCTATATACATATATTATTTCTAATACAATATACTGTTTCAACGTATTTAAATGTCAATAAACGTCACTTTGCGAATGTCAGGCTTGTGGCCTATCCAAGTTTTAGAAACAGCAAATAATAACTTGACTTCTAGTTGATCATTTGGTATCAGAAGTGTCTCTATGAAAGGCAAAGGCCTCTAGATTTTGCTTATTTGAGCACAATAAAATATGATCATGTCTTGATGTTGAATGATTTCATTAGGACAGTAAGGTCTGACTCTGCTTAGACTAAAGTCTCATCACTGAACCTTCAATAATGTCCAGTATAGAATATAAAGTCATGCTGCAGTGGAAACAGAATGAATATTGTGTCTGACTCCATCATGAGCTTGGAGGACTGCATCATACATCTCTGACTGACTCAAATCACGCATTAATAAAGTCATCTGGAATGGCAAAGAAAGCGTTCTTGCAGGACTCCCAGAGTTCATCAAGCGTCTTTGTGTTCATCTTCAATGCCTCCTCCTCCATCTTACCCCAGACATGCTCAATAATGTTCATTTCAGGTGATCGAGCTGTCCAATCCTGAAGCACCTTCACCTTCTTTGCTTTCAGGAGCTTTGATGTGGAGGCTGAAGTATGAGTAGGAGCGCTATCCTGCTGGAGAATTGTCCCTCTCCTGTGGTTTGTAATGTAATGGGCAGCACAAATGTCTTGATACCTCAGGCTGTTGATGTTGATCATCCACTCTGCAGATCTCTCGCACGCCCCCATACTGAATGTAACCCCAAACCATGATTTCTCCGTCACCAAACTTGACTGATTTCTGTGTGAATCTTGGTCCATGCTGGTTCCAGTAGGTCTTCTGCAGTATTGGTGATGATTGAGATGCAGCTCAACAGATGATCCATGGAGAAATCCACTTTTACAAATGATCAACTAGAAGTCAAGTTATTATCTGTTGCTCTTACAATGTGATCCACCCCAAGACTTTTGTCAAATGGTGTATATTCATAAATATAAACTGAAAACACCTGTGAATCACAATAAAAAAGTGGAAACTGTTCATTAACAGATGTTTTACAGTGCATATGGAGGTTGTTTTGGAGCCAGTTTGGTAGGCCTGTCTGTAAAGTGAATATGAGGTGCTCAACACAGTATTAAACAGTTTACAGGGTGTGAAAAGGTTTTATTAGGCATATTTTCAGCTGGAGAGGGCAAGAGCAGTTCAGCAGGGGCGTCTGAGGAATTTCCCAGGAGGTTGAGAGTCTATAGAGGGATGTTTGGAGCTTTGTGTTTCTCGGGAAGCGCTGGCATTAAATCTTGATGTTGTCCACCAACTTTATGGGCATATTTTTTGGTTTGTTTTAATGAAAACAGAGGTAGAGTTAACCCTTTATTGGGCGAACAACCATATATGGGAACTTCATGGACATTAATCACAATTAGACTCGTCAAATCACGATTAATCGCATCAAAAATAAAAGTTCATATTTACAAAATATATTTGTGCATACAGTGTATATAAATATATGCATAACTGTATTGTATAAAATATTTGATTGTATATTTATATAATAATGTATATAATACAAATGATTAAATATTGATGTGTGTGTGTATATGTCTAAATATAGTGCTTTTTATGTACAGCATGTGTTTGTATTTATAAATAAATACACAGTACACATGTATATATTCTATAAATACACGGTTTATCTATTATTCTATAACGGATGCGATTAATCATTTGACAGCACTTATTACACTCATTTCTAATACGTCTGATTGACCTGTCAGAGAAAATTGCATTTCTGTTTACTTCTCATTTATCACAGACTCATAAAGCAGAGGCTGAAAATTACGATATAGTCCAGCTTCAGGCAGAGTTATAGAGAAAACACAGTCTGCGCTCACAAACACACACATGTACATATAAGAGCAAATACACACACGCATACATGCGCACAGTCGCACAGACACAGAAGCAAACACATGCACTAAAACAAACATACTGAAGGCACATGCACACATACACACACAAACACACGCGCACATATATAAACAGACACACATACACAAACACCTGCACACACACAAGCATACATAAAAACACACACATATGCACAAACATACACACACACACATAAGCACAAATACACACACATGCACATATACACACACATACATATGCACAAACAGACAAACACACAAGCGCACGCACAAACACACGCACATATGCACAGACACACACACAAACACATACGCAAAAACACACACACTACATAAGCACAAACACAAGCACACAAATCACACATGCACACACTTAAACACTCAAACACAAATACACAGACACACACTCACAAACACACACAAACACAGACATGTGTGTGTATATATATATATATAAAAACACACACGCACAAACACACACACACATACACAAACACCTGCGCACACACATAAACATGCATACAAACAAACACACACATGCACACACAAACACACATACATAAACAAACACTTGCACACACACACACAAATACACACATACATACATACAAACACATGCACACAAACACACAGGCATATATATGAACACGCATGCACAAACACACACACATACATGCACAAACACCTGCGCGCACACACACACACACACACATACATACAAACAAACACACATGCTTACACAACCGAATACACACATATACACAAACAGACACACAAACAAACATATATGCACGCACACGCTTAAACACACTCTCACACACCTCTCAGTGTAATGTATTAGTTCTTTCAGTACTTTGACAGAGCAGCTGAGAGTGTGTGTTGAATAATGGCCTGTTCTGCTTCTCTCAGAGCCTCCAGCAGGTGCAGGAGAACTGCTGTGTGATTTACAGTATGAGCCGCGTTTCATCCCGTCTGCTGACGCACAGACCCGCACCGTGTTTACTGCGGAGCGTTTACTGCGGTTTACTTCAGGAACTGCTGCTGCTGCTGAGGCGTCATTTGAGGTACGCTGAAGTTTTAGTATTTGTTTTTGTTTTTTGAGAATCAATTTGTGGGATGTTTTAAAGCTCTCTGCATATGGAAATACATAAAATATGAGATAAAAATAAAGGAATAAATAAACAAAATATGATCAATATCACCAAAGATGGTGCAGCTAAAAATTTGGAACTAGTTGCAAATAAATAAATAAAAATAAATAATGAATAATAAATAAATTATGAATAATAAATAAATAATGTATAATAAAATAAATAATTAATAATGAATAATAAATAAATAATGAATAATAAAATAAATAATGAATAATAAAATAAATAATAAAATAAATAATGAATAATAAAATAAATAATGAATAATAAAATAAATAATGAATAATAACATAAATAATGAATAATAAATAAATAAATAATGAATAATAAAATAAATAATGAATAATAAAATAAATAATGAATAATAAGATAAATAATGAATAATAAATAAATAAGTAATGAATAATAAAATAAATAATGAATAATAAAATAAATAATGAATAATAAGATAAATAATGAATAATAAAATAAATAATGAATAATAAGATAAATAATGAATAATAAGATAAATAATGAATAATAACATAAATAATGAATAATAAATAAATAAGTAATGAATAATAAAATAAATAATGAATAATAAAATAAATAATGAATAATAAAATAAATTATGAATAATAAATAAATAATGAATAATAAAATAAATAATGAATAATAAAATAAATAATAAAATAAATAATGAATAATAAATAAATAATGAATAATAAAATAAATAATGAATAATAAAATAAATAATGAATAATAAAATAAATAATGAATAATAACATAAATAATGAATAATAAATAAATAAATAATGAATAATAAAATAAATAATGAATAATAAAATAAATAATAAGTAATAAAATAAATAATGAATAATAAATAAATAATGAATAATAAATAAAAAAGTAAATAGATAAAATATAATAAATAAGTATCTACAATCTACATCCCTACTGTCACCTATGGTCATGAGCTTTGGGACAAGATCTCAGATACAAGCGGCCAAAATGAGTTTTCTTCTCAGGGTGGCAGGGCGCACCGTTATGGATAGTAGGGGTGTAACGATACATCAAAGGCACGGTTCGGTTCGGTTCACGGTTTTGGAGCCACGGTTCGGTTCGGTTTCTGTTTGCTGTGGGGTTAGGGTTGATGTCATCTTAACAGTAATGCTAAGGAACAATAGATTCACTTAATAACAAGAACAACTAAACTTTTTCTTTATTAATTTTGCCATCACATTTTTAGTACAGTCAGAATACCGGAGTAAACAACAAAAATGAAATAAATACCTCCAATATAGAGTAGTCAGAAAAAACAATTCTCTTTAGTGCAGCCATCTTAAGAAAGTAAACTTAAATTAAATAAATAACTGCAGTGTAGACTATAGTGAAAGATAAACAGGCTTGTCCTCTCTAAGAACATATGGAATATTCAATTAAGTTTTAAGTTCTTCTTTAAAAACACCATAATGTCCACATTCTCAGGTGAGGGGCTTGATCTCTGTGCAGACACAGACAAAGTGATGCTCATTTTAGTTATCATTTAGATGGGTTTCCGTTTAAATTAATGAAAAAATAATATACATTTAATGTGCTTGTAAAGTGTTTTTACATGACCTATTCACCAGTAAAATACATTGCAGTTTTGTCTGAAACTAATGTTAGGGTTGTAGCCGTATATTAGTTGTATTTTTGCCTCTCTCTCTCGCTCTCTCTCTCTCTCTCTCTCTCTCTCTCTCCATGCCTGTCATTCCTGTATGTCCGCCTTCACGACAGCTAATTGGTCAGGAGACCGATCTATCATCATTGGGCGACGTGGCGCGGGAATATAAAAATGACGTCAGGAAAAGCGGAGGAGAGCGCATTTTCCTTTGATCTCGTTTTTCATGTATTTTGCTAACATGATTATGAATTTCGTTGTTTTTGCTTAACTTTCGTTTGGGCAAAATTATTTTGCATTAGTTTTGCCCACTTTGAGAAATTTAGTGATTTTTGTACACTTTAATTTCGATTGATTTGTTTGTTGCTTTTTTGTTCAGCTCTTTCTTGTCATATTGAGCTTTACCTCCTCAAGTTCACTTTTTTCCCCAGAGTAAGGTGGATAGGGAAGATGTCTTACGACTTCCATTTTGCAAACACGTAGAAAATGTATTGTTAAAGACATCAGGTAAGAGGTGAACGTCATCTTTGTATTTACTTTATTCTACAGTTCAGTATAGGGAAGAATAAGGCGCACGGCGCTGAAAACCTTTTTTTCTTTTCATCAGTTTCTAGTGAGGTAAGGGGTTAAATCCCTTTTGTTGGCAGTTCTGTTGTCAGTGTCTTTTGCGTACACCCTCACATTGTGAAATTTACCACATTTTTTAAATGTTATTCCTTATTAAGTTTCGTGAAACAGTTAGTTACGACAGATAGTGTGCGCTTTGTCTACGACACGAATTCCATTCCTGTACTCCACTGGAAAACCAAAATGTTCCCAAACAGGAGACTTAAATGTATTTGGGGGATCTGCAATCTCAATATATGCGAAGCAGCCGTCCTGCATATACAGTAGTAATGGAGTGTGATCGCTCACTCAAGTCACATGACATGACATGCACTTGGAAAATACTATTATAAATACTAAAACATTAGAATATAATATTTAGAACAAAAGCTCATCATTACTAATACAATTTAATCAAATGTGATAAAATAAAGATGTTTTGGTTCAATTAGAGACAAGTGACGTCAACCTTAACTGTGGGCAGCAGGGGGCGTGACAGTATCGCGGTCTGCCACGAGAGTTTCGCGATACGTATCGTGGTTGGTGTATCGCGATATTTCGGTTCGGTTTGTAGTATCGTTACACCCCTAATGGATAGGGTGAGGAGCTCTGTCACCCGTGAGGAGCTCGGAGTAGAGCCACTGCTCCTCCACATCCAGAGAAGCCAGCTGAGGTGGCTCGGGGCATCTGTTTCGGATGCCTGCCAGACACCTACCTACAGATGTGGCTACTGAGAACGCTCGTTTCTTCTCGCGCAGTGCTGCAATTTGTCACGTGCAGTCACACGTAGTACTGCAGCTGCAAAGGCCGCCTTTTCAATAAAAAAAAACAAACATTTTTGTGCTTTACGTAATAGCCACCAGGTGGCGCAAGGAACAACTTCTTTTTCATTAACTCAGTTGTCAATGGTTTTTGTCACATTTAAAAGGTGTGTGCATGAGACATGCATGTTTAGATGCATGTATTTGTGTGTGAGAGACCTGGCAAACGAGCGATCGATTCAGCTCTGTCGATGCCACGAGGGGCTGGGTTTCTTTCTTTCTTTATTTTCCTCCACATCGAGAGAAGTCAGCTGAGGTGGCTCAGGCATCTGTTTGGGATGCCTCCTGGACGCCTACCTAGGGAGGTGTTCCAGGCATGACCCACCAGGAGGAGGCCTCGGGGAAGACCCAAGACATGCTGGAGGCACTATGTCTCTCGCCTGGCCTGGGAACGCCTCGGGATCCCCCTGGAGGAGCAGGAGGAAGTGTCTGGGGAGAGGGAAGTCTGGGGTTCTCTCCTGAGACTGCTGTTCCTGTGACCCAGCCCTGGAAAAGCGAATGAAACGAATGAATGAATGAATGAATGAATGAATGAAGAAATTAAAATATGATCATTATCACCTAAGATGGTGCAGCTATAAATTATTAGTTTTTTCCAGACACTAGGACACATTTCTCAATACTCAGGTCACTTTTGCAAAACTCTTCACACAATTCTTCTCACCGACTTTCAGCTTGGCAAAGCAGCTCATTTCACATTCAAAATGCACTACAACTACTAAAACACTTTATTCAGCTCTCAAATGAACTCATTCAGAACACTAGCAAAGATTGACAGCCCACAAACACACCCACACCCACAAAACAACCAGCTAAACACACTAACAACATGTAGCATTACACAGTGTTTTCTGGTGTTAAACAAGGACACATCTCTGCTTATAACTGCGATATATGTTACTGGAATGAATCAGACATGATGCAGAATTGCTCTATTTTATGTCCTTTATTTTAGTAATTCCAAAATACAAGAATTTGTAGACACACTGATACAGACACAATAGTGATGCTCATCTGGCTGGTGAAACTGCAGTTTGTAGATGTGAAATATGTTTAATCAAATATTGCTGTTGAGTTTTGCTGTCTTCTTCAGTTTTGCTTTATGTTATTGTTCTGAACAGAAGTTGAACAGTTGTGAAAACAGTATGTAAGCATTAGATTAGATTAGATTCAACTTTATCGTCATTAAACATGTACAAGTACAATGAAACGAAATGCAGTTTAGGTCTAACCAGGAGTGCAATAGCAGCAAGTGCAGGATACAGGTATAAGTTATAAAGTGCAGTTATAGAAAAACTATGGTGATATTTACAAATGGATGTACTATGAACATTATATACAGGTTGTGTTAGCTATGAACAGAGATTTACAATAGATGGATAGATGTACAGGTTGCTATTAATAATCAGACGTCTGCAGATATATAAACATAATTACAAATGTACATGTGCAGTGGGTATTTACAGTTCAAATAAATCAGTCAGTGCAATGAATATGTGCAATTTTTAAATGTGCAAATGTTAAATAGTGCAGTGGTTATGAGGAGTCTGAGTTATGAGGAGAGTGGGGGGGTGTATTGAGGGGGCAAAAGAGTCAGTGGGGGGCAGAGTTCAAAAGGGAGACAGCTCTGGGGAAAAAGCTGTTCCTTAGTCTGCTGGTCTTTGTCCGGGGGAGCCTGAAGCGCCTGCCAGAAAGCAGGTGAGAAAACAGTCTGTGAGCAGGGTGAGAGGAATCCTTAAGAATACTGCGTGCTCGGCGCAGACAGTGTTTCCTCTGGATGTCCTCTATGGTTGGCAGTGTGGTCCCTGTGATGCGTTGGGCAGTTTTCACCACCCGCTGCAGTGCCTTACGCTCCGCAACAGAGCAGCTTCCATACCAGACTGTGATGCAGTTGGTCAGGATGCTTTCTATTGTGTAGCGGTAGAAGTTCACCAAGACGGCTGATGACAGCTGGTTCTTCTTAAGCTGCCTTAAGAAAAATAGGCGCTGGTGAGCCTTCTTGACCATGCTGTAGGTGTTGGTGATCCAGGAAAGATCCTTTGAGATGTGGGTCCCCAGGAACTTGAAGGATGAGACAGGCTCGACGGCCATCCCATTGATGTGGATGGGATCATGTGAGCCTGTTCGTCCCTTCCTGAAGTCCACAATGAGCTCCTTGGTCTTGGTGGTGTTAAGGAGCAGATTACTGTCGGTGCACCAAGTGGCCAGATGATGCATCTCCTCCCTGTAGGCAGTCTCATCATTGTTGCTGATTAGACCAATCATCATCATGTGTTAAATATCCTGTATGTACAAAGAGTTTTGGCAGTTGTTGTGTCTGAGTGAGAAAAGAATTGATGAAGTTTGTGAGAGTCATTGAATGCATTTTGTGCCAAAACCTCAGTTTATCCCACATAGACACTTCTGTTGTGCTCACTGTGTCAAGAGATTTGCAAAAGTCACCTAAGTATTGAGAAGTGGGTCGTAGCATAAAACTGTAACTAGTTGCAAATAAAAAAAATAAAGAATAAAAAATAAGTAAATAAATGATATGATTAAAATATACAAATAAAAATAATTATAAAATTATAAAAGTAATATAAACAGAATGATTATAAAATTATAATTGATACTATTTTATCATATTTATATTAGAGGTGTGAACCTACACTGGTGTCACGGTTCGGTTCGGTTACGATTATCATGCCATCGATTCGGTTCAATTCGATATCTCGGTGCATCACGGTGCATTGACGATTCTTTCCATACACAGTTTTATATTTTCTTCACAGCACAACAATTCTTGTATTAAAATGTATAAATATATTTATATACTATTTGTAAAACAGTTTTGTCCTTTAATACAAACAGTCAGATATATAAACTGTACCTTTAAACAACAACGCCGCTCGCTTTCTGAGCCTTTTCTTCCATGTTCTTTCTTACACCCCTTTGATTGGTCACGCGCTCAACAGAAAGGGCTGCGATTGGCTCTTACACGCTGGCGCTCTTCACAGATGCACTCATGGACCACAGTGAGAGAGAGAGAGAGAAATGGAGTTTACTTTCATTCTCTTAATCGCCGTGAAATAGGAGCTTCTGCTGTAAGTGTCAGTGAAACACAGTCCAGCAAACACACACGCAGTGAAATTGTGCACAGTTTCAGAGTTTTTACGTAGTTAGAGCGTTGTACTCGCGCTCGCCGCTCGCCTCCCTCGCCATAGTAAGCTACGGCGACATAGCGCATGTGAGATAAATGATGTCAGTACATAATAACCGGTTATGATTATTACTGAACCGATACCGAATTGTCCGCGTCTGCATCGCGGTGCACCGAAGAAACGATTAATTTTGACACCCCTAATTTATATCATTTAAAAAAAAAAAAAAAAAAATATATATATATATATATATATATATATATAAATTCATTCATTCATTTTCTTTTCGGCTTAGTCACTTTATTAATCAGGGGTCGCCACAGCGGAATGAGCCACCAACTTATGTAGCATATGTTTTACGCAGTGGATGCCCTTCCAGCTGCAACCTATTACTGGGAAAAAAATTATATATATATATATATATATATATATATATATAAATATTCATATTTTACTAATATATATTTTTTCTAACTAATAAAACTATTATTTATTATTTTTAATGCTGTTCGCATTGTTTGGATGGTTGCCTAGGCATTGCTCAAGTGTTTAGTGAGTGTTGAGAGAGGGATTTCGAACTCTTACATTTTTTTTTTAAACCGCAAACTTCCTATAAAAGAAATTAAGTCATATAAATAAGATTATTATTTACAACATATTTTATCATATTTATTTTTTTGGTGGCACGGTGGCTCAGTGGTTAGCACTCTCACCTCACAGCTAGACGGTCGCTGGTTTGAGTCCCGGCTGGGTCAGTTGGCATTTCTGTGTGGAGTTTGCATGTTCTCCTCGTTTTGGTGTGGGTTTCCTCCGGGTGCTCCGGTTTCCCCCACAGTCCAAACACATGCGCTATAGGGGAATTGATGAACTAAATTGGCCGTAGTGTATGAGTGTAAATAAGTGTGTATGGGTGTTTCCCAGTACTGGGTTGCAGCTGGAAGGGCATCCTCTGTGTAAAACATATTCTGGATAAGTTGGCGGTTCATTCCGCTGTGGCGACCCCTGATGAATAAAGGGACTAAACTGAATGCATTTATGCGTTGTTTCTCCTTTTTTAATAGACTTTTTTGAAGGTGTTGCTAAGGTGTTGAGTGTTTCTGACCCTCGTATTGTTTTCTTTCTTTGTCTTTGGCAGCTCTGGGTTTTGCGATTTCTCTCTTTCGTGTGGTTGCCAGTTTTTTGCGCGTCTGCAGATGTTTGGCGGAAGCTGATCCAGCCGGCTGACCCTGATTCTCTGAACTCCACACGACACACACACACACACACACACACACACACACACACACACACACACACACACACACACACACACACACACACACACACACACACACACACACACACACACACACACAGACCAGCGTTAATATTCACTGCACACACACACACTGTATCCCAACATGCAGCAGTCGTGCTCAGAATGATCATCACTGAGGCCTGCGGACACAAACTGCAGAAAAACAACCCGGAGTCTGGAAAACAGAGCTTGTAGACGTATTTCACACTCCACTGAGAGAAAACACGTCATACTGCTTTATTACAATGTCAAAACACACAAACACACGAGCGACTGAAAATCTTAACAATATAATTAAAATAAATTGTATAAAATTCATTAAATAACTCTAATCCTAATAAAAAAAAATATATATATATATACGTACACATATAATAATAATAATAATAATAATAATAATTAATATTAGGGAGGCTCCAATCAATCGACCAGCGATTGATATCAGCCGATAATCACATTCTAAGACTCCATCGGTACTCGCCAATCTGGCCAATCACATAAACCAATCACAAGTGTTTGCTTACAAGTTTACAAGCAGAGGAAGATGCATTTCCACTTCTTATGCATCACTGCAAGCTTTTTCTTCATTGAGGCATGTTTAATTCTTCTTCCATCATTTAGGAAGTTTCCAAATTGCATCGTCAGTCATTTTTCTAACCAAATTTTGTATCTGTCTCATCTATTATTTTCTGTAAAGCTGCTTCTGACCATGATGTGTCCTCAGTAAATAGTTATAAGAGACGTCTGTAAGAGATTATATGCAGCATCCTTCATTTATTCTTTTAGGAGAGGAGAGATCTCAACAAGTATCATACTGAGAGGGAAAATGTGCTTTATGTAATGTTAAAGTTATATAACGCTTGAAGCATCAGAATCGGTACTCAGTATCGGCCAATCACCATGACGAGGAATTGGTACTCAGTATCGGCTCCAAAAATCCTGATCAGTGCATCCCTAATAAATATTAATAAATATAAAATAAATTAATATTTATATATTTTTTATTAATATATTTTATTAAGTTTTATTATTAACATATATTTTATATATAAATACATATATATATATATACAAGGTTTCCGCTACATTCATTCATCCGTGGCGGGCCGCCACGCCAAAATTCATCCCGCCACGGCTACATTACAGCCAGGGCCGGCGTGTCCATTGAGGCGACCTAGGCGGCCGCCTAGAGCGGCATAATAATGAGGGCGGCAAACGCGCCCCGCCGCCCAACCCAAAATACTGACTTTCATCCGCAACATCAACACAACACTGGCATAATAGGGGTCTGTCATAATAGTGAGGGCGGCAAACGCGCCCCGCCGCCCTATCTAACGTAGAGGTGTAATCGGGCCATAAAAATTAGGCCCGATGGGGTCCGAGCCCGACAGAATTCAACCCGAGCCCGACATTTTGATTGACAGCTTTATAAAGCCCGAACCCGTTAATAACCCGACATTATTCAAATGTGCACATGCACACAGCTCTTTTGCCTTTTTCAAGAATGAGTCATTTATATGTTTTAACATAATTTATTCATAACAAACATAGGAGGTCACTTGGAAGTCGGAACAAAGAAATAAAATAAGTCCTCTGTAACATCGTAACATCTCAGCACTCTAAATAGACCTAGGTACACCTAGCCTTTAAATTGGCCAGCACACCAACGAAAAGAAGTCTTTCTTAACAAATTAAATTAAAATAAATTGTAAATTATGACGGGTATTTGGCAATAACGAAATTAAGATAAAGGCTCTGCGGCATTTCTTTTGCCACTTCTCTTCACAATCTGGCATTAAGGCGACGGGGAAGCTGAATAACGAACGAATAATGCCAACATTAGCCTGTATACTCTGTCTACATTATGATTTTATGGTTTAATAATATTTATTTACAATTTAAAAACCCTTTACTCACCAAGATTAGGCTATGTGCTTTTGTGCAGGTATTGAATTCACTGTAAATGGCTTTAGCGCAGTCCTGCGCTCAGGATGCTGCGTACCGAATACCTTTTACTGCAGCTGCTAGGCTGAGATGCAGAGTTCAGATCTGGCTAATTTTGCAAGTTTTGGGTAGGATTGTTTGTTCATCTTCTACCTGCCAAGAACATCCGTTTAATTTTCCATGACAGCAGTTTCAGTGTAGCGAATGACCTCGTCCTCTTCCCTGTCAGCTTGCTGTACATACGTTGCTGTTTAGCGCTCTACCGTAATATGCAGTGTATGAGTGACCGCCGAAATACCTTGGCGGCTAGAATAACCTTTCCTTCTGGACTGGCGGCTGACCTGACCACAGTCAAAAACTCGCTCTTTTTCACTTCTCTGTCATCATTTGTTTCACCTTTGCAGGGATGGATTTTAATGTTGTAACAAATGATTTGATTACTTTCTCGTGCTAATCGAAATGCATCACATGACTATTCATTTACTGCGCCAGCTAAGCCTCAGCACTCCCGCTGGGTCCCGTCGGGCTCGGGCAAAGATCTTCAGCTCTAATCCAACGTACTGACTTTCATCTGCAACATCAACACATACCCAACACATACCCCAACCCGCCAGTTTCACTTTCGTTTGAGGGGCGGCGTAATAGTCCTTTGCCTAGAGCGGCAGTTCGGCTTGCTCCGGCCCTGATTACAGCTTCTTATTTAAAACATTTAGTCGGGTTTTTTATAGCGGATTATAATCGCACCAAAACATATTAGAGGTAAACAGCGCAAACTTTTCTGTAACCGCAGTAGTGCTGTGCGCTATTTGTTTAAGGTGACATGCTGACTGACTCTCTGACAGACTGACTGACAGGTGCGTGAGTCTAGCAAACACCGCGTAGCTTTCAGTTAAGATGAACACAGTTTCCATAAGTATACTTTATTGATAAAGGTCAATGGCTCTGCATACAATGACTTTATCTTGCTGGAGTTTAATGCCGTTTCACTTTACTTCAGGACGCGTTATGTCGGAAAACGCACAAAAACGCACTAAATCGCGCTTCAGCAGCGCTTACTGGAGAGCGCACGAGAAGATCTGCACTTGAACGTGTAAATTTGAGTGCATGCAAGAAGTTCTGTGCTCGAACAGAGGAAATCGGTGCGCAAGCAAAGAGATTCGCATGCTCGTATTACATGAATGCTATCTCGACTTGTTATACTGCGTGTAATATTTGTCTTTGAAATAGTTGGCAGATCTGTGTAAAAAAAAAAAGTCCTGCCGCCACTGCTGGAAAAAATCCTAGAGGAAACACTGATATATATATATATATATTTTTTATTATTATTAAGATATATATATATATTTGCATTCACCTAGTTACTTAAAAATAACTAAATACAATATATAAATATAACAACAAAATAAATCAAATACATTCCAAATAATATTAAAATGAAATAAAAACTTTTTCAAATTATTAATAAATTGTAAAAAAAAAAATACATAAAATATATGTAGATAATTTTTTTATCCTAATAAAATAAATATATACATACACATAATAATAATAATAATAATAATAATAATAATAATAATAGGCACCACGGTGGCGCAGTGGGTAGCACGATCGCCTCACAGCAAGGTCACTGGTTCGAGTCTCGGCTGGGTCAGTTGGTGTTTCTGTGTGGAGTTTGCATGTTCTCCCTGTGTTGGCGTGGGTTTCCTCTGGGTGCTCCGGTTTCCCCCATAAGTCCAAAGATGCGGTACAGGTGAATGAGTGTGTATGGATGTTTCCCAGTGATGGGTTGCAGCTGGAAGGGCATCCGCAGGGTGAAATAATACTTATAATGCTTATAATACTTATAATATATATATACTATATATATATATATATATATATATATATATATAATTAAAAACATATAATAATGATAATTAAAGCTGAAACAGTTTGGGTCTTTTTCTGCTGGAGCTCCTGAATTTCTCAGATTTCACTGTGAGATGTTAAATCTGTAAATCTGTCTGCTTTTCAGCTTTTTATGATTCTGCAGATGATTATTATCTCTCTTACACACACACACACACACACACACACACACACACACACACACACACACACACTCAAACCTGGCCCTTATTTATGAGGCTTTTTTGCATATTTCTTGGAGGAATGTGACAGATTTGTTCTATTTTCCAGAACAAAAGTTCACTGTATAATCATATATTCAGAGTCTTACTGTACGAGTTCATGTCAATCTGGCAAGTAAAACTGATTTATTAATCGCTTTTCTAAGATTTATGCCAATATAACTTTATTTTCAATATGTAACATTTAATTGAAGACAGGGCAGCACGGTGGCTCAGTGGTTAGCACTGGTGCCTCACAGCAAGAAGGTCGCTGGTTCGAGTCCCGGCTGGGTCAGTTGGCATTTCTGTGTGGAGTTTGCATGTGTTGGCGTGGGTTTCCTCCAGGTGCTCCGGTTTCCCCTACAGTCCAAACACATGCGCTATAGAGGAGTTGATCAACTAAACTGTAGTGTATGTGTGTGAATGAGTGTGTATGGGTGTTTCCCAGTACTGGTTTGCGGCTGGAAGGGCATCCACTGCGTAAAACATATGCTGGAATAGTTGGAGGTTAATTTCACTGTGGCGACCCTAAATTAATAAAGGGACTAAGCCGAAAAGAAAATCAATGAATAAATATTATTATTTTACTATTTAATTTTTAATTCATTTTATTATTATTTTAATTAATTTCATTATTTATTATTTTCACTTCATTATTATTTTACTATTATATTTTTCATTTATTTTAATATTTATTATAATTATTTTACTATGCAAATTTTTATTAATTTTAATATTTATTATTTTTATTATTAAGAAAAATGAATGAATGATTGACAACACTAAATGACACTTGTACAGAAATAAACTTTGACTGCAGCAGAAGCCGAAAGCTCTTCATATTAAACATTAGTATTTAATTAGCGATAAAAACCTGATTCACAAAGACATTTCCAAATGTTCCCACAAAACCTCCAGCACCCATAACCCAATATTACCTTCCCAAAGCACACGGTGAGATCATAAAACTCACTGTTAGCCATTAGCCCAGTGATATAAAAGAAAATCAATGTTAATGTTAATGTTGTAGCAGCAGAAAGCAGATCTGAAGCTGCTGGAACAGACAGACATGAAGCACAGCGATCAATGGAGAAACACTAATCATCTGAACGACACAAGAGTGGACAGCAGATCCTCATCCTCTCAGAGACTGGCCACTTTATTAGGTACACCTTACTAGTACCGGGTTGGACCCTCTTTTGCCTTCAGAACTGCCTTAATCCTTTATGGCAGAGATTCAACAAGATACTGGAAATATTCCTCAGAGATTTTGCTCCATATTGACATGATAGCATCACACAGTTGCTGCAGATTTGTCAGCTACACATCCATGATGCCAATCTCCCGTTCCACCACATCCCGAAGGTGCTCTATTGGATTGAGCTCTGGTGACTGTGGAGGCCATTTGAGCACAGTGAACTCATTGTCATGTTCAAGAAAGCAGTCTGAGATGATTGGTGCTTTATAACATGGCGTGTTATCCTGCTGGAAGTAGCCATCAGAAGATGGAGACACTGTGGTCATAAAGGGATGGACATGGTCAGCAGCAATACTCAGGTAGACTGTGGTGTTGACACGATGCTCAATTGGTACTAATGAGCCCAAAGTGTGCCAAGAAAATCTCCCCCACACCATTACACCACCAGCCTGAACTGTTGATACAAGACAGGATGGATCCATGCTTTCATGTTGTTGACGCCAAATTCTGACCCGACCATCCGAATGTGGCAGCAGAAATGGAGACTCATCAGACCAGGCAACGTTTCTCCAATCTTCTATTGTCCAGTTTTGGTGAGCCTGTGTGAATTGTAGCCTCAGTTTCCTGTTCTTAGCTGACAGGAGCGGCACCCGGTGTGGTCTTCTGCTGCTGTAGCCCATCCGCCTCAAGGTTGGACGTGTTGTGTGTTCAGAGATGCTCTTCTGCAGACCTCGGTTGTAACGAGTGCTTATTTGAGTTACTGTTGCCTTTCTATCAGCTGGAACCAGTCTGGCCATTCTCCTCTGACCTCTGGCATCAACAAGGCATTTGCGCCCACAGAACTGCCGCTCACTGGATATTTCCTCTTTGTCGGACCATTCTCTGTAAACCCTAGAGATGGTTGTGCGTGAAAATCACAGTAGATCAGCAGTTTCTGAAATACTTAGACCAGCCCGTCTGGCATAAACAACCATGCCATGTTCATCAGTTGGACAGGTGTACCTAATAAAGTGGCCAGTGAGTGTGTGTGTGTGTGTGTGTGTGTGTGTGTGTGTGCGTATATGTACTGTATGTATCAGTGTGTTTGTGTGTGTGTGTGCTGGAGGTTAATCACACACATCCTTCCACACGTTCATCAGCACAATGCCTGGAAGAGGATATTTCAGACTCTCCGTCCTGTTCATCACGTTCATCACCGCGGCGACGTTTAACCCAGAGATGTAACCCAGAGCTGAAGATGATGTCGGGACACAAACAGCCTTCAGAGTTCCTTCTTATTTCCTGTCCGCTATTCTGACCTAATCAAATGAAATATCAGAAACGACACAATGACCATATACAGTTTCAAGAGTTCACACTTAGCTGATGATTGATTATAAAGCTTGTTTGACATGCTGTCCCGGGAGAGAGCCCTGAGCTCATAAGATCCTCAAGCTCGGGGCTCCCTCCCATTTGCAAGGCGAGAGGGGAGTTTGAGCTCAGGTAGATCTCGAGAACTCCCCTGCTGTAGTTGCTAATGAACAGATAGTGATTGCTCTTAAGAGATAACTACTTACTAGGAGCACGTCTATGGTGCTGATTTAGATTAGTCAATGAACTTTAGTTACATGTTTTTGGACGGAGGAGGAAACCGAGGAACCTGGGAGAAACCCATGTGAGCACGGGGAGAACGAGTAAACTCCGCACAGAAATGTCGGCTGGCTTGGTAAGGACTAGAACCAGTGACGTTCTTGCTGTGAGGCAACAGTGCTAACCACTGGGCCATCGTGCCATTCATCTAGGAAAGGAGGAGGAGTAGGGGTGGAACGGGGGATTCTTCAAAACGAAGATGGCTGTCATGTGGAACTTAGGGTATTTATAGTGGCTTAGGAATCATCTGATTGGTGAATCGTGAAGTGTGGTTTATTTATAAACTAATTTCGAGAGGATCACGTGCTTATGATCAGCACGGCTGGCACCTTATCAGCTCCGTAATCTGCACCACGGTGGCCCAGTGACTAGCACTGTTGCCTCACAGCAAGAACGCCACCAGTTCAACCTCCTATTGGGCCGGTTAGCGTTTCTGAGCGGAGTTCGCATGTTCTCCCCGTGTTCGTGTGGGTTTCCCCCGGGTTCCCCGGTTTCCTCCCACCGTCCAAAAACATACACCATAGCCAATCGACTAAACCAAATTATTACCTAAGACAATCTTAGTTTATACTTCTCACACGGCGACAAGCAGGGGAGTTCTCGAGACCTTCCTGACCTCGAACTCCGCTCTCGCCCTTCTAACGGGAGGGAGCCCTGGGCTCGGGATATTACGAGCTCAGGGCTCTCTCCCTGGATAGCATGCCAATTACTGTTTATTGATCATCAGCTAAGTGTGAACTCTTGAATTAAATAATGTGGGGCCGGCTGCAAGCAATCATCAGCACGTGATCCTCTCGAAATTAGTTTATAAATAATCTCCACTTAAAGTAATAATTAATGATCTACAGAAATAATCATTTGATTATTTAATTTAAATAATAACTAATAATTCCAGCATCAATAACTTTCACTCAGTGTTGAGATATCGCTCTCATGTAGTTCAGTGTGTATTAAATCAGCAAATGGCAGCATTATGACAATCTCCTCCAGACAGTTTGTCACATCTGCAGCGTGTCTCCTTCGCATGCTGCTAATGGCTGAACATTCAGTGCTAATAGCGTGAGGACAGGTGAAGATGTTTGAAAACAAGCAGCAGGATGAAGAGCTCATCTCCAAAACAAACCCGGAGCAGATGGCTAATGAGACACACACACACTCACACTGCTATCAAAATCACAAACACTGTCAGGCCATGATGCTGTTCTGGGCGATGTTGGGTTCATCCAGTTCCTGGAGGGCCGCAGCTCTGCACAGTTTAGTTCCAACCCTGCTTTAACACACTTACCTGTAGGTTCAAACACGCCTGAAGGACTCAATTAGTTAGGGTTAAACTGTGCAGAGCTGCGGCCCTCCAAGAACTGGATTTGACACCTGTGGTCTAGGGTGTTGCTATGCACTTTGTTTTAGGTGATGTTTAGGGCATTGCTAAGGTGTTTTAGGTAGTGTCCAAGTTGTTGCTATGCTGTTTGTTCTAGGTGCATCTGGGGCATTGCTATGCTGTTGCTAAAGTGTTTTGGGTAGTGTCTAGGGCAATCTCGTTCCTGGAGGTCCGGTGCCCTGCAGGGTTTAGCTCCAACTTGCCTCAACACACCTGCCTGGGTGTTTGAAGTATACCTAGTAAGACCTTGATTAGCTTGTTCAGGTGTGTTTGATTGGGGTTGGAGCTAAAACCTGCAGGACACCGGACCTCCAAGAACAAGTTTGGTGATCCCTGATCTAGCTTGTTGAGATGCTTTTTGTTGCGATGTATTCTCTGGGGCATTGCTGTGCTGTTGTTAAGGTGTTTTGGTTAATAGCTAGATTGTTGCTAGGCTGTTTGCTCTGGATGGTATCCTCTAGGGCAGTGGTTCCCAAAGTGGGGGTCGGGACCCCCCGGGAGGTCACAGGACAATGAGCAAGTGTCGCTTATTGATTGCCAAAAATTCAATTCATTTCATTAAACTAGTAGAATTCACCTACAGAAGAAAAAAAAAGTTACATAAAGCAAATAAAAAGCCATCAGCCTTTCGATCTGTTCTGGGCGATGTTGGGTTCATCCAGTTCCTGGAGGGCCGCAGCTCTGCACAGTTTAGTTCCAACCCTGCTTTAACACACTTACCTGTAGGTTCAAACACGCCTGAAGGACTCAATTAGTTAGGGTTAAACTGTGCAGAGCTGCGGCCCTCCAAGAACTGGATTTGACACCTGTGGTCTAGGGTGTTGCTATGCACTTTGTTTTAGGTGATGTCTATGGCATTGCTAAGGTGTTTTAGGTAGTGTCCAAGTTGTTGCTATGCTGTTTGTTCTAGGTGACGTCTGGGGCATTGCTATGCTGTTGATAAAGTGTTTTGGGTAGTGTCTAGGGCAATCTCGTTCCTGGAGGTCCGGTGCCCTGCAGGGTTTAGCTCCAACTTGCCTCAACACACCTGCCTGGGTGTTTGAAGTATACCTAGTAAGACCTTGATTAGCTTGTTCAGGTGTGTTTGATTGGGGTTGGAGCTAAAATCTGCAGGACACCGGACCTCCAAGAACAAGTTTGGTGATCCCTGATCTAGCTTGTTGAGATGCTTTTTGTTGCGATGTATTCTCTGGGGCATTGCTGTGCTGTTGTTAAGGTGTTTTGGTTAATAGCTAGATTATTGCTAGGCTGTTTGCTCTGGATGGTATCCTCTAGGGCAGTGGTTCCCAAAGTGGGGGTCGGGACCCCCCGGTGGGTCACAGGACAATGAGCAAGTGTCGCTTATTGATTGCCAAAAATTCAATTCATTTCATTAAACTAGTAGAATTCACCTACAGAAGAAAAAAAAAGTTACATAAAGCAAATAAAAAGCCATCAGCCTTTCGATCTGTTCTGGGCGATGTTGGGTTCATCCAGTTCCTGGAGGGCCGCAGCTCTGCACAGTTTAGTTCCAACCCTGCTTTAACACACTTACCTGTAGGTTCAAACACGCCTGTAGGACTCAATTAGTTAGGGTTAAACTGTGCAGAGCTGCGGCCCTCCAAGAACTGGATTTGACACCTGTGGTCTAGGGTGTTGCTATGCACTTTGTTTTAGGTGATGTCTAGGGCATTGCTAAGGTGTTTTAGGTAGTGTCCAAGTTGTTGCTATGCTGTTTGTTCTAGGTGACGTCTGGGGCATTGCTATGCTGTTGCTAAAGTGTTTTGGGTAGTGTCTAGGGCAATCTCGTTCCTGGAGGTCTGGTGCCCTGTAGGGTTTAGCTCCAACTTGCCTCAACACACCTGCCTGGGTGTTTCAAGTATACCTAGTAAGACCTTGATTAGCTTGTTCAGGTGTGTTTGATTAGGGTTGGAGCTAAAATCTGCAAGACACCGGCCCTCCAAGAACAAGTTTGGTGATCCCTGATCTAGCTTGTTGAGATGCTTTATGTTGCGATGTATTCTCTGGGGCATTGCTGTGCTGTTGTTAAGGTGTTTTGGTTAATAGCTAGATTATTGCTGGGCTGTTTGCTCTGGATGGTATCCTCTAGGGCAGTGGTTCCCAAAGTGGGGGTCGGGACCCCCCGGGGGGTCACAGGACAATGAGCAAGTGTCGCTTATTGATTGCCAAAAATCTAATTCATTTCATTAAACTAGTAGAATTCACCTACAGAAGAAAAAAAAAGTTACATAAAGCAAATATAAAAAGCCATCAGCCTTTCGATCTGTTCTGTGCGATGTTGGGTTCATCCAGTTCCTGGAGGGCCGCAGCTCTGCACAGTTTAGTTCCAACCCTGCTTTAACACACTTACCTGTAGGTTCAAACACGCCTGAAGGACTCAATTAGTTAGGGTTAAACTGTGCAGAGCTGCGGCCCTCCAAGAATTGGATTTGACACCTGTGGTCTAGGGTGTTGCTATGCACTTTGTTTTAGGTGATGTTTAGGGCATTGCTAAGGTGTTTTAGGTAGTGTCCAAGTTGTTGCTATGCTGTTTGTTCTAGGTGACGTCTGAGGCATTGCTATGCTGTTGCTAAAGTGTTTTGGGTAGTGTCTAGGGCAATCTCGTTCCTGGAGGTCCGGTGCCCTGCAGGGTTTAGCTCCAACTTGCCTCAACACACCTGCCTGGGTGTTTGAAGTATACCTAGTAAGACCTTGATTAGCTTGTTCAGGTGTGTTTGATTGGGGTTGGAGCTAAAACCTGCAGGACACCGGACCTCCAAGAACAAGTTTGGTGATCCCTGATCTAGGGTGTTGAGATGCTTTTTGTTGCGATGTATTCTCTGGGGCATTGCTGTGCTGTTGTTAAGGTGTTTTGGTTAATAGCTAGATTGTTGCTAGGCTGTTTGCTCTGGATGGTATCCTCTAGGGCAGTGGTTCCCAAAGTGGGGGTCACAGGACAATGAGCAAGGGTCGCTTATTGATTGCCAAAAATCTAATTAATTTCATTAAACTAGTAGAATTCACCTACAGAAGAAAAAAAATAGTTAAATAAAGCAAATAAAAAGCCATCAGCCTTTCGATCTTTTTGCGACCCCTGGGGTGATTACATTATGTTAAAGACACCGCAATAGCGTCAGATGCAGCAGATTAATTTTATGGCATCAGGTTAAACTTTCTGACAGCTTTATGGCAATCATGTATATTAAAAATAAACACAGGCCATAACTAAACATGGAGGATGGTCTCCGAGTGGCGTTCTTCAAAATTAAACGACGAATAGACTTGGGCTTATTGGTATGTGTGCACCATTGTGTGCAAGGTTTATATATTTATAACCACCTCAGAGGATATTGGGGATCGCGAGTCACTAGCATTGTTATTTTCGGGGTCGCGAGTTGAAAAGTTTGGGAACCCCTGATCTAGGGCATGGGTCTCAAACTCAGTTCCTGGAGGGCTCCGCACACCTCTGCACAGTTTTGCTCCATCCTAATCAAACACAGCTGATCACACTAATCAAGCTGTTCAAGACTGCTAGAGACTGTTTGGTTTTAGAGGTGGTTGGAGCTAAAATCTGCAGAGCTGTGGCCCTTTAGGAATTGAGTTTCAGACCACTGCTCTAGGGTGTTGTTTTTGTCCACTAAGTGGTATATGGGGGGTTGCTATACTATTGCTTAGGTGTTTTGGGTGGTATCTAGGGTGTTGCTATGGTGATTCTAAGGGGTGGTGTTTGGGTTGTTGCCGAACTGTTGCTAAGTTGTTCTTGGTGATCTCTACATCGCTATGCTTTTGACAGTGTTTTGGGTTGGTATCCAGGGTGTTGCTATGGTTTTGCTAAAGTGTTCCTCTGGGGTGGTTGCTAGGCCAATAAAATTAGTGTAAGTAAAATAAACTTGTTTATCTGTAGAATAAATTATAATTTTGTTTCTGTCTCCAATGCTGATATGTATTGTTATTCAGGGTTTCTGCAGATATCATAATGTCAAATTTAAGACCTTTTTAAGACCATTAAGTATTAAATTTAAGATCTATATCATAATATCAAAAACACGCATACACATAAAGAGAAAATGCAAAAATCACAAAATTAGGGGTAAATAAATGTGTTCAAATTGAACAGTACTGAAGACAGGTTAGATGCATTATTGAACTACAGGAAAAAACTAACAAACATCTTAAGGCTGATTTATACTTTCGCCTGGCGCCACATCGCGCACCGCCGCTGACTGCACACACACACCTCAAACGACAGGGGGCGATCAAAAGAAACCCACCGTAAAGTCGGACGGATAAACGGAGAAGTAGGAAGTTTCTGGAACCATGTCATACCATTAATATCATTCAATATTTTTAAACTAATTATTTTTATAAATTATTTTAATGATTATAAGGATTTGTATAACCATTCGAGATTTTTTAAATCAAACTTTGTTGCATCACTTGCTTTTGTTCATATCTTGGACGGTTTTAGCTATTAAAGTTAAATATTAATGACAACAGAACAAGAGTTGCTCTACAATTATATTTTTATTATGGAAAGAATAAAAGCAAAAAAAAAAAAAAGTACACACTAAAAATACTGACGTTTTTTTATATTGCTCACTCAACAATTGACACATTACTCTCTGGCTAGTTTCTGTCCTCTACTTATATGCTAAAAATGCAATAATGGTCCAACATTCCTGACCCTTATCACCAATAAAGCCTAGAAATAGGACATCACTATATTGTAATATCAAATATTCCTGTCCAGTTATCAAAGAAATAATTTTTTCCTCAATTTTAGTTTGTAACTATTAAATTGTTTTAAATTGAAAATTGTAACATATACATCAGTGATAAACCTATAAATGGTGTAATAAATATTCTGTAATATTAAAACCACCCGGGTCTCCACTTTTGCATGGCGTCTCTTTTTAACTTATGCCTCAATTTTTTCTAAACTTTACAAAAGCTTTCCTTCTTTTCCACGGCTGTTGCAATTTATAGCCAAGAATTATTGTTCATCTGGTTATCTCTATGTTCACGCCTGGACAGATCATAAAGATGTGTGTACAGTCATACCTGTTTCAGACAAAATCTCTTCAAAGTGATTCATATTCAACTAAAATTAAATGTGGCGCCGCACGAACTGTTCGCTCAAGTCTCAAAAAATTCTGTGCTCTCCGCCAGCCGAAATCATGTCGCACGCACCCAAAGCGAACCTCCGCAAGCATAGCATTGACGTCACATTCGCACTGAGTTCAATAACAGAAAGCTGATTGGCTGTTGCATGCTGGTCTCATTTGTAGTTGTAATATCGCAAATTACATTTGGACTAGTGAAATAAAGAACTACAACACCACGAAAACCAAGCAACAGCAACAAAAAAGAACTTAAATGAGCATTAGTTGTAGCGTTACGTGGACATCGAAAAAAAAAAAAGACCTGTGCAAAAATATTTAAGACCTAGAACAGCCAATTTAAGACTTTTTAAGGCCTCGTGAGAAACTGATATAGATGTCGTTGCATCAAACACTCCTCATTTTGTCATAATATTTGTGAAAAAAAAAAACTGTGATTAATATGTTCTGTCATTTCGCTTATAAAGTAAACATATCTTTATTTAGGGATGTTTAGATACACTTTTACAGTGTGATAATAAAACTGTTGCATAACCATGGAGAAATGCATTCTGGGTATCCTCAAGACTACTATAAATGACTGTAGCATCGCCGGCCAATTAAATGAAAAACTGCCTCCTTATTGGATGAAATGATTATGAGATCAGGACAGGATTAAAGCTGTGATTAGGCCTGGGTCACCGCTCAATATGTGGCTAGATAAACACCACAATAGCGCTGGTATTTAAGAAATATCATTAATATGACCCGACGTCGCAATCTCATGGACACAAAACTCCTAGGAGACGTTTATACTATTTCCACATGGAAAGCAACATAAAAGAGGAGCCGTCGCACGAGCAGGGCACGCAGATGGATGAAAATATGCACAACAGATGGAACGAGACAAAAACGTGTAAAACTGACTGGGAACTGACAGTGTCCCATGGAGCCGTTCACTGCGTCTGAACTTCAAAGAAGCATCTGGATGGACACGAACCTCCTCGGAGAGACGCGTCCTCAGTGGACACACTCACACAGAGATTTGACTTATTACACAGTTTCAATGTACGCCGTCATGTCCAATGTCCAAAACAAAGCATCAGCTTAGCAGGGAATGAATCCAGACGTAATGAGGGTGTCACATCAGGTCTGTCAGGAACATGTTTAAGGTTGTGTTTCAACTCAAGACTAAAAGAAGAGGAATAAACTACACTGCAAAGATGTTGAGTTGTAACCCAACATTGGGTTAAAATAAGGACAAAGCCAATGTAAAGTTTTTCAATGAAATTTTAATTGTTTTACAACCAAACAGTTGGGTTTGTCCATATTTTACCCAATGTTAGGATAACAACCCAGCGTTTTTGTAATTTTTTTTGTAATTCTGAAATGTAAATGATGTTTTTTTTTTTTTTACCAAACAGTTGGGTTTGTCCATATATGTCCCAATATTGGGCTACAACAACCCAGCACTTTTGTAATTTATTTGTAATTTTTAATGTAAATTATGTTTTTTAACCAAAGAGTTGAGTTTGTCCAAATTTGACCCAACACTGGGCTACAACAACCCAGCGTTTTTGCAATTTAATTAGTAATTTTAAACTTTAAATTAGGTTTTTTTAACCAAACAGTTGAGTTTGTCCATATTTGACCCAACACTGGGCTACAACAACCCAGTGTTTTTGTAATTTAATTTGTAATTTTTTAATTTACATAGTTTTTTAACCAAACAGTTGGGTTTGTCCATATTGACCAAACATTGGGCTACAACAACCCAGCACTTTTGTATTTTAATTTGTAATTTTTAAATGTAAATTATGTTTTTTAACCAAACAGTTGGCTTTATCTGTATTTGACCCAATGCTGGGCAACAACAACCAAGCATTTTTGTAATTTAATTAGTCATTTTGAATTTTTTTTTTTTACCAAACAGTTGAGTTTGTCCATATTTGACCCAACATTGGGTTACAACAACCCAGCATTTTTGTAATTCAATTTGTAGATTTGAACTTTAAATTATGTTTTTTATCCAAACAGTTGAGTTTGTCCATATTTGACCCAACATTGGGCTACAACAACCCAGCACTTTTGTATTTTAATTTGTAATTTTTAAATGTAAATTATGTTTTTTAACCAAACAGTTGGCTTTGTCTGAATTTGACCCAACACTGGGCTACAACAACCCAGCGTTTTTGTAATTTAATTAGTCATTTTGAAATTAAATTTTTTATTTTTTTTACCAAACAGTTGAGTTTGTCCGTATTTGACCCAACATTGGGCCACAACAACCCAGCACTTTTGTAATTCAATTTGTAATTTTGAACTTTATATTGTTTTTTAACCAAACAGTTGGGTTTGTCCATATTTGACCCAATGTTGGACTACAACAACCCATAATTTTTGTATTTACAATGAATGATCAGATTTTCTTTTATTGGTCAACATGTCTTCAAGTGAACACTCTTCGCTTGTTTTGGCAATAAGTTCATTTTACAGCTCCCTTAGAGTTCATCAGATAAGTATTAACCTTCTTGAAAACATTCAGCTGATCTCTGGGTCTGGAATGAGCACTTTTAGCTTAGCATAGATCATTGATTCTGATTAGACCATTAGCATGATTAGCATAGCATGGTAAAAAAAATCTAAAAGTATTTTCAAATATTCTTTCTATTTAAAGTCTGACTCTTCCTTAGTTAAAAGAAATTTTAATAGAAATAGAAAATTAATATTGTCGATAGCCGCCGATTCGGCTGGGAAACGCTCTCATTTTACCGTAATAATTAAGGAACTTTGCTGCTGTATGAACTGATTATTACGCCAGAATGAAAGTATAGTTCCTAGACATACTGTCCAAGAAATAAACAACTTTTCATTTTCGGTCAGTCTTCGTACACGATTTAACTACAGAAGAGTCGAGCTTTAAATAGGAAAATCACCCAAACTCTGATCATTTTTGAGCGAGATGCTAATGGTCTAATCTGATTCAATGATGCATGCTAAGCTAAGCTAAGCTAAAAGTGTGTTCGCCAGTTCAGGAAAATGGCTGAATGGATTAAAAAAATGGTAAAACTCAACTGTTCATCTCTAGAGAGACCGTAAATGAGCCTACTTCCAAAAAGAGGGAACTGTTCCTTTAATACCAGAAGTCAGAAGAGAAGATATAATTATACAGCATTAAACTGATACAGCTGAAACATGAAGTGATTTAGCTTCAGCGTGAGAATTTTTGATGTTTATTAATGCAACATTCAAACAAAAAAAGTGTTTGTTTCCATGCTGCATGTCATAGCAGGAGCCCTCTGGGGTGGTTTTGATTCCCCCAAAATAGCATATCATTAGTGTGTTTAGTCTTATCGGGTATCGCTGCTCCACTGAAGTGTGTTGATCAAACAGCGGTGTCAATCTCGTTGAACACCTCAGGGTTGAACTCCGACAGCCCCATTCTGCTCTGTCAGTCACACTAATGAATCCTCAATAATAATGTCTCTATTGCATCAAAGTTTTGCAGTGTTTCATGAAATTTGATCATGCTTATTCTGTTTTATGTTGGTTCTTTATGTTTTATTGTATACTTAATTATATATTTAATTACTTAATTATATATATATATTACAAAAGCTTAATTATATACTTTTATTATATACTTTTAGTCTTATTCAGTGTTAATATAAAACATTTTTATCACCATTGTAAATTATTATTATTATTATTATTATTATTATTATTATTATTATTTTAGTTCATTGCTATGCTGTTCTGACTGTTTTTTAGTTTGTTGCTATGCTGTTGTGGGTGTTTGATCTGTTGCTATGCTGTTGTTATGCTGTTGTGGGTGTTTGATCTGTTGCTATGCTGTTGTGGGTGTTTTTGATCTGTTGCTATGCTGTTGTGGGTGTTTTTTAGTTTGTTGCTATGCTGTTGCTATGCTGTTGTGGGTGTTTTTTTAGTTTGTTGCTATGCTGTTGCTATGCTGTTGTGGGTGTTTTTGATCTGTTGCTATGCTGTTGCTATGCTGTTGTGGGTGTTTTTGATCTGTTGCTATGCTGTTGTGGGTGTTTTTTAGTTTGTTGCTATGCTGTTGCTATGCTGTTGTGGGTGTTTTTTAGTTTGTTGCTATGCTGTTGCTATGCTGTTGTGGGTGTATTTGATCTGTTGCTATGCTGTTGTGGGTGTTTTTTAGTTTGTTGCTATGCTGTTGTGGGTGTTTTTTAGTTTGTTGCTATGCTGTTGCTATGCTGTTGTGGGTGTTTTTGATATGTTGCTATGCTGTTGTGGGTGTTTTTGATCTGTTGCTATGCTGTTGTGGGTGTTTTTTAGTTTGTTGCTATGCTGTTGTGAGTGCTTTTTAGTTTGTTGCTATGATGTTGTGGGTGTTTTTGATAGGGATGCACCGATACCATTTTTTTCCCAACCGATCCGATCTCGATACCAAAATTCTGAATATCGATCGATACCGATCCGATCTCGATACTGTGCCGTTTTTTTTTGTTGTCCCCAACGCTTTTTGCGTTGAGACTGATAGGTGCATCTTTTGCATGGTTTACTAATGTTTTGCCGTTGCGCGCTATGTGCTCTCCAGCGGAAAAAGCGTGTTACGTCAGTCTCGTCTTTTTCATTCTTCAATCAAATGACAGCAGAGGCGGGGTTGGGTTTTCTTTGAGGTGACAGCAGTGTCTGTGTTGTCAAGACGACTTCGGCGAGCTTTTAATGATGGACGAGAGACTTGTGGTCGCTGTTTCAAGTCATTCAAAGCGATATGACTTTACAAATCTTAAATATCATAATGCAATTAAAAATTACAATTACTGACAGGAACACTCGCACACAATACGGCTCAGCTGATTCAGTCCTTTCCTAGTGACATAAAAAGAGCACCGCGCTCCTTTTTATCTTGTCATCAATAAAGGCAGTGCAGTGCGCCTCGCGTTTTTGGAATGGAAAAGCGTGTGCAGTCACAGTAACGTGCAACCACACGTGCCTACATATTTTGTCAATGAAGCAAAATGAAAGAAGGATATTTCTGCTCATAGTTTGACACAGAATTGTTGACAAACCAGCCAGCGCTGATGTGGATCGCCTCTGTGTTGCCAGAGCCGTGTCATAAACTCAATAAATAGGCTATGGTGATTTAGTGTTCAACTAACAAACCAACCTTTTTTCTATTTGGAAAATTACAGTTATTCATAGTTCTTATATAGTATAATTTTCTAAATAGCCTACATAGCCTAATCTACCAATCAAACAAATCTAAAGTTTTTTTTTTTTTTTTTGCATAGGCTAATGGACCTCGCACCAAAGGCTTTCATTTTACAGCTTAAAAAAACATGTATGCAAATAATGCAATATCATATGTAAACAACAAAATTGTTATATGCTATGTAGTAGCCAATACTTTACAAAAAGTCAACATAGAGCCTTTAGGGTCATTGTCTTTCATTACACGCAGCGCGCGCACATGAACCGCAAATGAGACAGAGGAAATAAGTCATAATCGTAATTAAAGACATAAACTTTAAACTAATGAATTCTATTAAACATGTTGACAGAAGATTTGTAATATTTAACATTAATTAATTAACATTAATTAAATGCATATTTTGGAGCGATCTATTTGAGGTAGCCTGATATTTTTATTTGATGGAAGAAAAAAAAAAGATGATTGGACAAACAGCCTGCCGGTTCATAAAACGTCAGTGTTTTCGTTTTGTAATTTAAACTTGTCATTTAGGGGAAGATCTAAAGCAGGATTTATTTTATTCTTTTTGTTTAGTTTCTGTTTTTCTATATGCTGCTAAAAACACAGCAGGTGAAGATGCTATATTATGTTCTGTATGCTGTTTGCATTTAAAATAAATCAGTATTTTAAAATGCAATATTTAATGTGTCATACAAAATATAGGCACGTCAATTATTTTTTAATTAATATTTTAATATTAATCTGTTAGCGGTTAACATTCGGTTAACGAGGCCAAATTAACCGAAATGAGCAGTTTCTATAGCTCTGGTGCTAAACTCAATCATATATCTTTAGTAAAAACATAACAGACCTATAGGTATACATGACAGACGGTACAATCTATCTAAAAACATGCTTGCTGTAAAACTAGGCTACATTATTTGAGCATTCCTTGTGATATTGTCCTTTCATTTTTAATATTAAGATTTTTCTTTGATATCTGCAATAGGCTATTGACATCGTTGGTAAAATAATCAGCCTTTTATTAAATTTATTAATTATATTAAATTACAGCCTGATATTTTCCTGCAGGTTTGATGCAGATTAAACTAAACCGTCTGATGCCAGTTTTACTTAATAATTCCTCTCCAAATCTTATATGCTTCAGCGCCAAAACACAAACTGGTCTGTTTAATAAAATATAAATATATAAAATTACAGTGAAATGTTCACAGTTTCAGAATAGCCTATATTAGGCTAAATCATTTTCTGTTAATAACAATCCATATTGCGCCCGTCAGTTTCACCTTTAATTTATTTAATAAACTATTGACCACAATGGGCCAGGCTTTAAAACTATTCGCAGCAATTAATGTATTCACCGTAGAAAAATAAACTCAATCTGAAGGATGGGGGAACAAACACATTGTAAGAATCTTATACGGAGCGGCGTACGTCGCCTCTGAGCATGCAGCCGGCACGTGAATGAAAGCGCTTGATGCATCGGAGACAGCGCGCAGCGCTCCGGTATCTGCAGACATTTGCAAAACAGCAGCTCAAATGGAAGAAATAAGTGCGTTGAGGATCCGTCCAATGCATTATTGAGGCTTTTCTAAACATTTCAGGTAGGCCTACTTTGTGTGTGAAGAGCAGGTAATAACCGTCTCCACTCCAGTATTGCGAATGCGATCTGATCTAACACACACAGCAGCGCAAACATGATGAAATGAACTCCTGCTGCAGGTCAAAATGAACCCATTTAATGCAAAACTAAATGCATTTCTCCACTAATTATTTAGACTAAAGGGAACAAATAGTCTTAGAGAAAGTTTTTCCTGTTGTCAAATGCGACAAGCAGACTGAATTGTGAATGAATGGAGAATGATTGATGGGCGCAGCCGCACAGCGGCGGGAAGGGCTGAACTGAACATGAATTTAATATTCATCTGTACTTCACATTAAACTGTAGAATGGCTTCAGAACATTTCGGATATAATGGGCCTACATGACAATGTTCTAGTGCCTTAAAATAGGCTTCATGTAGCCTATTAGTTGGCTTATAAACACAGAATATAGCTCACGCGCAAGATCGGATTTGGATCGGTACCAGCTGGCCGATACCCGATCCAGCAAAAATATGCGATATCGAACCGATATCCGATCCAAGTATCGGCATCGGTGCATCCCTAGTTTTTGATCTGTTGCTATGCTGTTGTGAGTGTTTTTTAGTTTGCTGCTATGTTGTTGTGGGTGTTTTTGATCTGTTGCTATGCTGTTGTGGGTGTTTTTGATCTGTTGCTATGCTGTTGTGAGTGTTTTTTAGTTTGCTGCTATGTTGTTGTGGGTGTTTTTGATCTGTTGCTATGCTGTTGTGGGTGTTTTTGATCTGTTGCTATGCTGTTGTGGGTGTTTTTTAGTTTGTTGCTATGATGTTGTGGGTGTTTTTGATCTGTTGCTATGCTGTTGTGGGTGTTTTTTAGTTTGTTGCTATGTTGTTGTGGGTGTTTTTGATCTGTTGCTATGCTGTTCTGACTGTTTTTTAGTTTGTTGCTATGCTGTTGTGGGTGTTTTTGATCTGTTGCTATGCTGTTGTGGGTGTTTTTGATCTGTTGCTATGCTGTTGTTATGCTGTTGTGGGTGTTTTTAATCTGTTGCTATGCTGTTGTGGGTGTTTTTGTTCTGTTGCTATGCTGTTGTGGGTGTTTTTGATCTGTTGCTATGCTGTTGTGGGTGTTTGATCTGTTACTATGCTGTTGCTATTCTGTTGTTAGTGTTTTTGATCTGTTGCTATGCTGTTGTGGGTGTTTTTGATCTGTTGCTATGCTGTTGTGGGTGTTTGATCTGTTACTATGCTGTTGCTATTCTGTTGTTGGTGTTTTTGATCTGTTGCTATGCTGTTGTGGGTGTTTTTGATCTGTTGCTATGCTTTTGTGGGTATTTTTGATCTGTTGCTATGCTGTTGTGGGTGTTTGATCTGTTGCTATGCTGTTGTTGGTGTTTTTGATCTGTTGCTATGCTGTTGCAGGTGTTTTTGATCTGTTGCTATGCTGTTGTGGGTGTTTTTGATCTGTTGCTATGCTGTTGTGGGTGTTTTTGATCTGTTACTATGCTGTTGTGGGTGTTTCTGATCTGTTGCTATGCTGTTGTGGGTGTTTTTGTTCTGTTGCTATGCTGTTGTGGGTGTTTGATCTGTTGCTATGCTGTTGCTATGCTGTTGTGGGTGTTTTTGATCTGTTGCTATGCTGTTCTGACTGTTTTTTAGTATGTTGCTATGCTGTTGTGGGTGTTTTTGATCTGTTGCTATGCTGTTGTGGGTGTTTTTGATCTGTTGCTATGCTGTTGTGGGTGTTTGATCTGTTGCTATGCTGTTGTTGGTGTTTTTGATCTGTTGCTATGCTGTTGCGGGTGTTTTTGATCTGTTGCTATGCTGTTGCAGGTGTTTTTGATCTGTTGCTATGCTGTTGTTATGCTGTTGTGGGTGTTTTTGATCTGTTGCTATGCTGTTGTGGGTGTTTTTGTTTTGTTGCTATGCTGTTGTGGGTGTTTTTGATCTGTTGCTATGCTGTTGTGGGTGTTTTTGTTCTGTTGCTATGCTGTTGTGGGTGTTTGACCGGTTGCTATGGTGTTGTAGGTGTTTTTGATCAGTTGCTATGCTGTTGCTGTGCTGTGTTTTTAGTTTGTTGGTACAGTATTGATATGCTTTTCTGAGTGTTTGTCAATATGCTGTTGCTATGCTGTTCTGAGTATTTTTAGTTTGTTATTATGCTGTTGCTATGCAGTTCTAAGTATTTTTAAGTTTGTTGCTATGCAGTTCTGGGTGTTTTAAGTTGGTTGCTATGCTGTTCCTATGCAGTTCTGGGTGTCTAAGTTGGTTGCAATGCTGTTGCTATGCTTTTCTGGGTGTTTTTAGTTTCTTTATATGCTGTTGCTATGCAGTTTTGAGTGTTTTTTTTAGTTTGTTCTTATGCTGTTGCTATGCAGTTCTGAGTGTTTTTTTTAGTTTGTTCTTATCCTGTTGCTATGCAGTTCTGAATGTTTTATGTTTGTTCTTATGCTGTTGCTATGCAGTTCTGGGTGGTTTTTAAGTTGGTTGCTATGCTGTTGCTCTGCTTTCTGAGTGTTTTAATTTGGTTGCTATGCTGTTGCTATGCTTTTCTGAGTGTTTTTAGTTTCTTGCTATGCTGTTGCCATGCTGTTTTGAGTGTTTTTTGTTTTGTTTGTTCTTATGCTGTTGCTATGCTGTTATGGGTGTTTTTTGTTTGTTTTTATGCTGTTGCTATGCTGTTATGGGCGTTTTTTACTTTGTTTCTTTGCTGTTCTGAGTGTTGTTGTTGTTTTTTTTTGTTTGTCGCTATACTATTCTGAGTGTTTTTAAGTTAGTTCCTATGCTGTTGTTATGCAGTTCTGAGTGTTTTTTTGTTCTTATGCTGTTGCTATGCTGTTATGAGTGTTTTTTAGTTTGTTGCTCTGCAGTTCTAAGTATTTTTAAGTTTGTCGCTATGCTGTTGCTATGCTGTTCTGGGTGTTTTTTGGTTTGTTGCTATGCTGTTGCTATGCAGTTCTGAGTGTTTGTACGTTGGTTGCTATGCAGTTCTGAGTGTTTTTAATGTGTTGCTATGCTGTTGTTCTGCTGTTCTGGATGTTTTTTGCTTTGTTGCTATGCTGTTTTAAGCGTTTTTTTTTATTTGTTGCTATGCTGTTCTTGTTGTTTTAGTTAGTCGCTATGTTTTTGCTGAGCTGTTCTGAGCCGTTTTTAGCTCATTTCTGTACCGTCCGGATTGGTTTTTAGTTTGTTGCTGTGCTGTAGTTCTGTAGTTAGTGCAAATTAACCACAACATTGTAAAGTCTTGTTAAAACCTTTGCACTTGTCATCATAACCAACCCTATATGCACTTGTCTAAAGCACATGTTGAGAGGCCTGAAGCACAGAAGCAGGTTAACATGTCAGAGCGATGCACCAGAGCCACGTAAGCTGATGAAAGGTTGCGTCAAATTCTCTGAAGCATTAAACTGAATTACTGCCCGTGTCACTCAGAGGAATGGCTGTGATTTGTGCCGGACCCTTTGGAGGAATTAAGCTGCCATATAAAGCAACACGCGAGCTCGTGCTTCAGCGATGTGTGTGAACATCTGAGGGAAATCAGAGGGCAATGATACGTTAAACAGGGTTTTGCAGAGTAATCCACCTCTGCATGATGTTCTCAGAGACTTACATGAGGAGATGATTAGCTGACTGTTATCCTGTATGGAAAACCCAGAGGAATGCTATTCCCATCCAGTGCTGCATGAACTGAAAAAACTGGCTTTTTTCACAGCAAGAAGGTCGCTGGTTCGAGCCTTGGCTGGGTCAGTTGGCATTTCTGTGTGGAGTTTGCATGTTCTCCTCATGTTGACGTGGGTTTCCTCCGGGTGCTCCGGTTTCCCCACAGTCCAAACACATGTGGTACAGGTGAATTGGGTAGGCTAAATTGTCTGTAGTGTATGTGTGTGAATGAGTGTTTATGGGTGTTTCCCAGTAGTGGGTTGCAGCTGGAAGGGCATCCACTGCGCAAATCATGTGCTGGATAAGTTGGCGGTTCATTTCGCTGTGGCGACCCTAAATTAATAAAGGGACTAAGCCCAAAAGAAAATCAATGAATAAATATTATTATTTTACTATTAAATTTTTCTTTCATTTTATTATTATTTTAATTAATTTCATTATTTATTATTATTATAATGTTTTCACTTCATGATTATTTTACTATGTAATTTTTTATTTATTTTAATATTTATTATAATTATTTTACTATGCAAATTTTTATTAATTTTAATATTTATTATTATTATTTTACTATTAAATGTTAAATTTATTTTAATATTTATTATTATTATTTTACTATTCAAATTTTCATTAATTTTAGTATTATTTTCATTAATTTTAATATTTATTATTATTATTTTATTACATTTTCATTAATTTTAGTTTTATTTTCATTAATTTTAATATTTATTATTATTATTTTATTACATTTTCATTAATTTTAGTTTTATTTTCATTAATTTTAATATTTATTATTATTATTATTTTACTAATAAATTTTCATTAATTTTAGTATTATTTACATTAATTTTAATATTTATTATTATTATTATTATTATTTTACTATTAAATTTTCATTAATTTTAGTATTATTTACATTAATTTTAATATTTATTATTATTATTTTACTATTACATTTTCATAAATTTTAATATTTATTATTATTATTTTACTATTAAATTTTCATTAATTTTAATATTTATTATTATTTTACTATTAAATAAAAACACATGCGCTATAGGGGGATTGAATAAGCTAAATTGTGTATGGGTGTTTCCCAGTACTGGGTTGCGGCTGGAAGGGCATCCGCTGCGTAAAACATATGCTGGATAAGTTGGCGGTTCATTCCGCTGTGGCGACCCCTGATGAATAAATGACTAAGCCAAAGGAAAATGAATGAATGAATAATCTAAATTTCAATTATACACTTATAATACAGTATAATTACACACCTCTCCTTCCGTAAACCTGCTCTGATTGGTCAGCTGGCAAGTTCTGTTTTGATTGGTATTTGCGTGTCGGAAGTGAAACGCCCATTTCAGAGTATTTGTGTGTCACGAGAGGCGGGGATTATGCAAATTAGTTACTTTGATGATTATACAATTATGTAGGTTAAATTTAAATACATGCATGAATAGATTTTCTGTCATAAAACACACTGACAATTGGATTGCAGTAGCATTCAATTTTAATAGACAGATTTAAAAATTACAACACTAACTCAGATAATACAAATGAACATAATAAAGGCTCGTGCTCATCTCATGCTGAGTAAGTGCAAAGATTTGATTCGTTTCTCTTTGTCCCCTGAGGGGTTTGAACTGTGGCCAAAAACAAATATAAACACTGGATCTGTACAAGCAAAAGGCTGCTGAGGAAAAACTTGCCAAGAGAGCACATCAATTACAGTCGTCTGCAGCTGAGAGTCAAAACAATGAGGTTTTTTTTGTCCTCCACTCAGCGTGAAATTGCCATGTCAGTTCAAAATCCAGGTTTATTTTTATAGCGCAAAGTGTTTTGAAGCAGCTTTGAGTGACAATAACACACAACTGTACATAGTTCAAGTTAAGTAGTAAGTACACATTCCAGCGTACAACGAAAACAATATGATCAATAAATGTTTTTGCAGTTGTGTGTCTCTGAAGGCTCGTACACAGCAGGATGCTTTTCGTTTGCGTTTATCGTCAGCGTTTTTCGAGACGTTTTTCCGGATTTAAACCCAAGCGATTTTCACTGGTGTCAAGCAGAAGAGTACGCAAAATCACTCCTTGACGTTAGAAGTTTCTGACACCCGCTTGTAACATAGTTGACACGCTTGTTTTTAAAGTTACTGGCGATTCGAACAAGCATGGATGGTTGAAATAGCAGGTCCACCAGTGCAATAAGCAGCTCCACGTTCATATCACCTCTGGGCATCTTCTTTAATGTGCGCTCGCATTGACAGTGTTGCGCTTGAGCGCCTCCAAGTGCTGTTTACTGTAACTTCAGCAGCTCCGTGCACGTGAACACAAGTGCCAATCTGATTGGTGGAGAAGGTTTTGACGTGGCGAATCAAAACAAAAAACGAGCATGAGGCGTTTCTTTAAAAATTTTACTTTTCGCCTGGGGTTTTGCACATTGGTGTGCACGATCACATTGGCGCCCTTTATTTAGTCACGAGGCGTTAAACGTCGACGGAAAACGCGAGCAAAAAGCGTCCCGGTGTGCACAGGCCTTAAATTTGGCGCCATTTTAAGTTAAAAACAGGTCATACGGTTTTTTATAAAGTGTCCTAATATTGTTCCTACAACAGGTTTAAATTCGTAAAAACATTGTGATATGTATTTAATATTACAATCAATGATTTCAATACGGTTTATTTAAATCAGTTTAGAGCTTCAGGTCAGTAAGCCCTGCCCCCCTCGGTAAGCCAGCTCTGATTGGCCAACCACCCAAGTCTGTTTTGATTGGTCATTCCGTGTTGAAAGTAAAACGGCCATTATAAAGTAATTATATGTCCTGAGAGGTGGAGATTATGCAAATTAGTTACTTTGATGACGTTGACGTAAATCCACAGGCAAAAGATTTAAAGGGTTCCCCCTTCCGTAAGCCAGCTCTGATTGGTCAGATGGTCAAGTCTGTATTGTTTGGTTATTCCATGTTGGAAGTGAAACGCCCATTTCAGAGTATTCATATGTTGTGGGAGGCGGATATTATGCAAATTACTTTCTTTGATGATGTTGACATAAATCTGCTGCAAGCAAAAGATTTGTTAAGGTGATTCAGAGTCGACTCTTTCTTTTGAGAGAGATGATATCTTTATTTATCAGTCACTTTTTTGAAGAACATCTTGAAACGCTCATTTCAGAGTATTCGTATGTTTTGGGAGGTGGAGATTATGCAGATAAGTTACTTTGATAATGTTGATGTATATCCGTAGCAGACAAATATTTAAAAGATTCGTTAAGGTGCTTCAGATTTGACTCCTTTTTTTGAGAGATACAATATCTTTATTTATCAGGCACTTTTTTGAAGAACATCTTGAAACGCCCATGTCAGAGTGTTTGTATGTTGTGGGAGGCGGAGATTATGCAAATGAGCTACTTTGATGATATTGATGTAAATCCGCATCAGGCAAAAATGTAAAAGATTTGTTAAGGTGATTCAGAGTCGACTCTTTCTTTTGAGAGAGACGATATCTTTATTTATCAGCCACTTTTTTGAAGAACATCTTGAAACGCTCATTTCAGAGTATTCATATGTTGTGGGAGGTGGAGATTATGCAGATTAGTTACTTTGATAATGTTGATGTATATCCGTAGCAGACAAATATTTAAATGATTCGTTAAGGTGATTCAGAGTCGACTCTTTCTTTTGAGATCGACAATCTTTAATTATCAGGCGATTTTTTTTTTTTTTTTTTTTTTTTTTTTTTTGGAAAAACATCTTTAAACGGGCATTTCAAAGTATTCGTATGTTGTGGGAGGCAGAGAGTATGCAGATTAGGGACTTTGATATTGACTTAAACCCGGAGCAGGCAAAAGATTCAAAAGATTTGTTAGGATGATTCAGTCGACTCTTTCTTTTGAGTGAGAAATTATTTTTACTTATCAGGCACTTTTTTGAAGAACATCTTGAAACGGCCATTTTAGAGTATTCGTATGTTGTGGGAGGCAAATATGCAAATTAGTTACTTTATTGATGTAGACGTAAATCCACAAAGATTCAAAAGATTTGTTATAGTGATTCAGAGTCGACTCTTTCTACTGAGAGTGACAATATCTTTATTTATCAGGTACTTTTTTTTTTTGACGAGCATCTTTGCTTTGTAGATATTTTTTCAAACCCCATGTGACCTGCTCTTTAGTACCGTTTTCATATTTAATTTATTTCAGTGTAGATGTAGCCTGAGAAACATGCTAAAATAAAAAGAGAAATATCAGCATTGAATATAACGTTCAGTGCCGCAGAGAGAGATGTATTCCAGATTGCTAATGTTGAGAGATAGCTAATGGATTATTATTATTATTATCCCCGTGAGCGGTGATGGACAGATATGTAAACGTGCTAAGATGTTTAACACATTTCCAGCACTGGCAGCTTCCCGTCTGCATTGTTTAGATGAACGCCGAACCTCCTCCCATCCTCACATGCCTGAGCTGTGATGTAATCCCTCTGAATGATCACTTCAAAGAAAGGCAGGAATTGAAAAACAGAACAATTGAAAAACATCTGAAGAATTCCAAAAATGATGCATCACTTTAAAAGTTGAAGGACAGTCGCTTTAAATGAGTCTCATCCAGACTCGTGTCACATCTCTGAAGAAGATTGAAGTGAACTGAAGAAGGTTTTAAGGTGTTTGAAGAAGGTGAAGGAGGTTTTAACACTACATAAACACTACTGTTTTTTTTCACACAGTGGTCAATTTTTCAGTATGTGTGTGTGGTGTTGGCAGTTTACACATTTTTTACATATTTAGTTTTTCATTTATTTTAATATCATTGAATTATTAAGTTTAATGAATTTTATTATTATTTTAGGGGTGTCACGGTGTCGCAGTGGGTAGCACTGTCGCCTCAGAGCTAGAAAGTCGCTGGTTCGAGCCTCAGCTGTGTCAGTTGGCATTTCTGTGTGGAGTTTGCATGTTCTCCTCTTGTTGGCGTGGGTTTCCTCTGGGTGCTTCGTTTTCCCCCACAAGTCGAAACACATGTGGTACAGGTGAATTGGCTAAGCTAAATTGTCTGTAGTGTATGTGTGTGAATGAGTGTGTATAGGTGTTTTCCAGTAGTGGGTTGCAGCTGGAAGGGTATCCGTAAAACATTTGCTGGATAAGTTGGCGGTTCATTCCACTGTGGTGACCCTAGATTAATAAAGGCACTAAGCCAAAAAGAAAATAAATGAATGAATAAATAAATATTATTATTTTACTATTAAATTTTTCATTTATTTTATTATTATTTTAATAAATTCCATTTTTAAATTTTTTTTTACTTCATTATTATTTTACTATTTAATTGTTCATTTATTTTAATATTTATTATTATTATTATTTTACTACTAAATTTTTCATAATTTTTCATTTATTTTAATATTTATTATTATAATTTTACTATTTAATTTTTCATTTATTTTAATATTTTTTATTATTATTTTAATATTCAATTTTTCATTTATTTTAATATTTATTATCATTATTTTACTATTCAATTTTTCATTTATTTTAATATTTATTTTACTATTTAATTTTTCATTTATTTTAATATTTATAATTATTATTTTACTATTACATTTTTCATTTATTTTAATATTTAATATTATTTTACTATTTAATTTTTCATTAATTTTAATATTTATTATTATTATTTTACTATTCAATTTTTCATTTATTTTAGTTTTATTTTTTATTATTTTTTTCATTTATTTTAATATTTAATATTATTATTTTACTATTGGATTTTTCATTAATTTTATTATTTATTAATGTAAAATAATTCATTATAAAATGCAACATTTGCAAAAATGAGATGTCCTTTTTTGGTAAATCTTTGCCCACTTATGTTTCCAATAACTTGATGATACTTGAAAATAGAGCTACACAATTCTGTAAAAACATGCTATATTGCTGTTGAGTATTGCAATAACGATATTTCTTACGTTTCCCTAGAAAAATGCTATTATTATTAGCTGATCATTTATTTATTTTTTATGACATTAAAATAAACCTAAATCTAATTAATTCTAATTCTGACTAAAAAAAATCTGTCGAGGCTCAAACATTTAGATTTAAAATACTACAAGTGAAAACCTGCGCAGATATTCTGACTCTGATTGGCTGTTGTTATTTTCCCACCATTAGTGTTTACTTTCAGCTCTGGGTTCAGCTTTAGGAAGCTTCAGCCAATAGCAGAACAGCAACTACTGTGGAGGCGGAGCTAAAAATAGTGCAGCTCCATTTGATTGGTCAAATTTAGATAAACAACCAATGCATTAAATAACACGTCTGCGATACGTGTATTTCATGTACTACTATCACAATAACGGTATATTTTGCGATATATTGTGCAACCCCTCTTAAAAATCACAATAATCATAAAATGTCAAAATATAGGTGAAATAATCTTCCATCAGCACGTGTAGACTAACTTCAGAAAGCTCCTGATCTCCATTAAAATGCTCTAAATGTCTGACTGATACTTCTAGACACATTTGTCTTCATGGAATTAAGCTAATCCTGATGTTTACTTGATTTATCCGTAATGCTGGAATCTGTCAGCGTGAGGTTTCTCGCTGCAATCGTCCCGCGTTTCTGTTTTAATAATCATAAGGCTCTGGCTCGGGAAGTGGAATCATTTCTTGGCCAAAAGTTTTTGACAAACTCATAAGCAAAAGCAAAGTTATACTGTTTAAAGTCCTCTGCGAGATGATCATCTGTGTTTTTTCCACCTCATTATCATGTTTTGCACAATTTAAGTCCTCCGCAAAGCAAGTTTTTAGGAAAACAGTGTAATTAAATCTTCTTTTTTAACATTTAGCTTGAGGTTGATTGACTTTAACCATACCTAAAAGTTTTATTCTTATATAAATGTCTATACAGTATAAATATTGATATTTTCCTGGCCAAAATGTATTTTAAATATATGGCAAATGTTTTTTGAACATGCAGCTTGAGGATGATTCATTCATTCATTCATTTTCCTTCAGTTTAGTCCCTTATTTATCTGAGGTCGTCACAAGGGAATGAACCGCCAACTATTCCAGCATATGTTTTACGCAGCGGATGCCCTTCCAGCTGCAACCCAGTATTGGGAAACACCCATACACACTCATACACTACAGCCAATTTAGTTAATCAATTCCCCTATAGCGCATGTGTTTGGACTGAGATCCTGAGATCATGCAAACTCCACACAGAAACGCCATCTGACCCAGCCGAGACTCGAACGACAGCGACCTTCTTGCTGTGAGGCCACAGTGCTAACCACTGAGCCACTGTGCCACCTGAGGTTGATTCACTTACTTTTATAATCCTCTTTGGGAACTGAAGAATAATTTTCTATAATATAAATATTTAAATATTGCTTGACAGAAATGCAGGACTGCTTCTGAATGGTGATGGTTATGATTTGAGTCGTTTCTGTCAGCATGAATCGCATGATATGAAGTGATGGAGAAAGACGATGCTGAGACTCTTGGCGTCCAGCGGCCATTAGCTGAATTCATGACAGCTGCTGTTTAATGCTGGAACTCTTACAGACACCTGCAGATCAGTGTAGAGCATAACAAAAATGGCAGAAACTCTGGATCTGAAGTTTCCATGCACAGAAGCCGCAGAGATGCTAAACGGTTGGCGGTGGAGTCCAGGGTAGTCATTTCTGTAGGGGAAAAACACTTTTGCTTTGACAACAGAAGTCATATTCTAGCAGAGTATCATCCATCCTAACAGAATGTTCTCATTGCGGGATGGGCACATTATAAATCCAAATAAAAAGAAGTTTTCTATTAATGTGAATAGGATGTTTGTTAAAAATGAGCTGCTCTTTAATAATACACACAAAGCACAAAAACATTTATACAATGATTTAGATGTTAGTTTAAAGTGACCATGAGAAGTTAAGATTGCCCTTTTTCCCGATATTGTGATGCACATTCACTTGCAACAGTTCTGAAATTATAAATAAAATTAAGGCGGTGCTTGATTTTGTTCATTGAGTATCGATTGGATTGTTGAAAGAGGAGTGCTGCGAATAAAACGAAGGAAGATTGACGAATGGATGAATTCAGACCATTTTGAGGGATGTAAACAAAAACGTATCCCAATGTATTTCCTGTTTTACGTTTTTAATTTCTATTGCCTCAGAGAATCCAAAAAGAGCCACATGTTAATAAATAATGTTATGAGAGCTGTTTAACATTAAGTTATGATGGAATTGCCTCTTGTTACAGTTATGAAGCAATTTGATAACAAGCAGGAAATGTTCATGGACCAATGACATGACCACATTGAAATGGTCTTTACGAATGAAAACCCTGCCCCAAATGACTAATAGTCACGCCCCAAAAGGACTGACAGGCCCTCACCAAAGGACTGATATCCCTGCCCTAAATGAATGATAGCCTGCCCTAAAGGACAGATAGTCCCATGCTAAAGATCTGATATCCCCGCGCTAAAGGGCTGATAGTCCTGCCCTATATGAATAATAGCCCCACCCTAAATTAATAATAGCCCTGCCCTAAAGGACAGATAGTCCCATGCTTAAGAACTGATAGCCCTGCCCTAAAAGACTGATAGCCCCGCCCCAAAGTACTGATAGCCCTGCCCTAAAAGACTGATAGGCCTTCCCTAAAAGACTGATAGCCCCATCCTAAATGACTCATAGCTCCGCCCTAAATGACTCATAGCTCCGCCCTAAATTAATCATATCCCCGCCCTCAAGGACTGATAGTCCCGCAGTAAAGGGCCGATAGTCCTGCCCTATATGAATGATAGCCCCACCCTAAATTAATAATAGCTCTGCCCTAAATGAGTGATAGCCCTGCTCTAAAGGACAGATAGTCCCATGCTAAAGATCTAATAGCCCAGTCCTAAAGTACTAATAGCCCTGCCCTAAAAGACTGATAGCCCCACCCTAAATGACTGATAGTCCTGCCCTAAATTACTCATAGCTCCACCCTAAATTAATCATATCCCCACTCTAAAGTCTGATAGCCCCGCCCCAAAGTACTGATAACCCCGCCCTAAATGACTGATAGTCCCACCCTAAATTAATCATATCCCCACTCTAAAGTACTGATAGTCCTGCCCTAAAGGTCTGATAGCCCTGTTCTAAATGACTGATAGTCCCGTCCTAAAGGACTGATAGTAAAAAAAGCCATTTCAAGGGGGAAGGAAGTTTATGGTATTTAATAAAAGATTATGAAGGCAAAATGAATTTTTACAAACGTGCACACATCCTTTATAACAAGCATTACTACAGTATATATATATAAAAATAGGAAGAGTGCATTTTGATTTCATGGCTACTTTAATGCAGTATTGGGGAAAAGTAATATATTACAATTTTAAGTTTATCTTACTCTTAAAAAAAACACACACACAAAAATAACATAACACATACTTTCACATTACTTACCTTAAAAGCTAATTAAGTATGTTTAGATTTTTAAGTGGCTTTAGACTAGGCATGGGCCGGTAAAAGATTCTGACGGTATGATAACCTTGGATAAAAATATCACTGTATCACGGTATTGTGATTACTGCTCTAAAATATCTTCTTTTAAATGTCTGGGTTAAATACAAAAACGTTTTCCTTTTTGAACACACTATATTTTATTTTGAGAAACATTTAAAATATTTTGGAGGAGTAAACATGTCAGGCTAAATGAATTATTGACTTTTACTGTCTTCATTTGTTTCATAAACAGATGTTTTTAACGATTTAAATCGGCATCTTTAGATCTCTTTTCTGCAGAAAATACTGTTGTCCTAAAAAAAAAAAAAACGGAAATTTAAAAATAAATAAATAAATAAAAATTCGAACACATACCTTAGTAACGGTATTGCAGAAAATTTACGGTTTTAAAACCTTGACTTTTCCAAACCGCGGTATACCTTGAAAACGGTTCTCGTCCCATGCCTACTTTAGACTTTAATATATTATTTTTCCCCAACGCTGGTTTAATGTTTTCAGAAAGCATTTAAAAGTAACTTCACACCGGTGAATCGATTCAGTTGTTCCAAAACAGGGATTAAAATTGTTACATTGTTGCTCTTTGTTGTTGGCGCGGTTCGCTTTCACACAGCAAAGTTTCTAAACGGACCAAAAGAGCTAAAACAAGTCACGTGTGAGTAAACTCTCCTCACATTGGTCAGCGTTTCATGGTTTATTTAGCAGAGTCCCGCTCAGCTGTCGGGGGTGGTTTGGTGGTGTTTGACAGCGTGCGCGCGACATGTCTGAAGAGCGAGGAGGGGAGGGGTGATGAGAAGGGTGCGCGACGTATTTTGAGGACCGGGAGGAAGACGCACGATTTCCGGGAGATTATCACTCGTTTGCGGGCATCTGGGAGTCTCTGTGCATTTGCGGGATACTCCTGGAACTTCCGGGAGACTTGGGATGTCTGGAATGGCTCATAATCCACTCATAATTCTCTCTTCATATAGCCGTATGCCTATTACATTTCCATAAAACACTGTGATATAGGCGGGCTCGGATCGTATCGCTTTCTCACTACAATCGATCCGCTCCAGGGTTCGTTTCAATCGAGCCGAGACCACCTCATTCAGGCGGTCCCGGAGCGATTGCTTTGGCGCGATTCCGAGCGCGATTGCCCTGTTCACATATGCCAAACGAACCGCGCTAAATGGGCAAACGCGCCACGTTCCGGAACAAAAGTCTAGGTGTGAAAGCACCCTAAGGGTGCTTTCACACCTGTGAATCGATTCAGTTGTTCCGAAACAGGGATTAAAATTGTTACATTGTTGCTCTTTGTTGTTGGCGCGGTTCGATTTCACACGGCAAAGTTTCTAAACGGACCAAAAGAGCTAAAGCAAGTCACGTGTGAGTAAACTCTCCTCACATTGGTCAGAGTTTCACGGTTTATTTTGCAGAGTCCCGCTCAGCTGTCGGGGAGGGTGGTTTGGTGGTGTTTGACAGCGTGCGTGCGACATGTCTGAAGAGCGAGGAGGAAGACGCGCGATTTCCGGGAGATTATCACTCGTTTGCGGGCATCCGGGAGTCTCCGTGCATTTGCGGGAGACTCCCGAACTTCCGGGAGACTTGGAATGTCTGGAATGACTCATAATCCACTCATAATTCTCTCTTCATATAGCCGTATGCATATTACATTTCCATAAAACACTGTGATATAACCGGGCTCGGATCGTATCGCTTTCTCACTACAATCGATCCGCTCCAGGGTTCGTTTCAATCGAGCCGAGACCACCTCATTCAGGCGGTCTCGGAGCGATTGCTTTGGCGCGATTCCGAGTGCGATTGCCCTGTTCACATATGCCAAACGAACCGCGCTAACTGGGCAAACGCGCCACGTTCCGGAACAAAAGTCTAGGTGTGAAAGCACCCTAAAATACTAAAGGACCTAAAATGTTTAAATATTGAGCTTTCAGTGTTTAGAGAACATTCAGGAATAATGTTTTTCATAAGTTAGTGTAAAAGTATCAGATCATTTTTCATAATATAAATAATTAAATTCATTTTTGCATGAAAAAACTTTAAGCTTTAAAACTCTTAATGTGTTTTGCTGCATGGCTGCTCAGGGGCCTAAATGTTGCTTTAATATCTAAATGAGTCATTATAAACGTCTCTAATATCTTAAATCTCCAATATTAAAATGCCTGAAGCACCTGAGACAAAGGAAGGAATAGTATCATTGTTCAGAGGGGTGAAAATACTTAATAGTTCACCTCTGAACACTTGTTTTTTCATCTGCTCTCTGGATAATCCGCTACTTTGACAGTTTTTGCTTTCTTTAAAAGCAGCCTTTCGACCTCAGTGTCGCCACAGGAACTCTGTGAGGGAAGACTAAATTATACACTTTTTTTTTTTACACTGTGCTTTATAAAAGTCATGAATAAAAGATATGTCAAAACACAAGCACGTGCACTGTAAAACAAATGTCTGGGATTTCAATGGTAAAAAAAAATAATAATAATAAATCTGTAACCTGTTTCACAGGAAGTTTCACTAATATGTACGATGAATAACAGCGGCTGGTTGTATTCGTGCTGTATAGACCTATACAAACCTGCGTTTGAAGCAGGTCACCATTCAGAACGACAGGCAGATACAAAATCGCTGCTTGTGTGAATGAGGCATTAAAGTGCGTAAGATTTTGTAATGCGCACCAAGGATGCATTTTTTTCTACCAAAAATACAACAGTAATATTGTAAATTATACAGCAAGTAATATGAATATTGCCAAAATATTATGCTTATTCGTAAAATGCACTGTAGCAAAATACCAAATATAAATGATAAGCCTACCAGTTGATGAGATTATATATATATATATACAGGGCTCAAAATTAACTTTTTTACTTGGTAGCACCGGTGCTCCCAACTTCAAAAATTTAGGAGCACCAGAAAAAAATTAGGAGCACCCACCAAAAATGTATGAGCACCACTGCAAATTGTATATTAAGGTATTTATTGCATGGTTTCCGCTACATTCATTCTTCCATGGCGGGACGCCACACCAAAATTCATCCCGCCACGGCTATATTACAGCTTCCCATTCAAAACATTCAGTCATTGTTGTTGTTGTTTTTAATAGCAGGTTATAACCGCACCAAAACGTATTAAAAGGTAAGTGAATTATAACAGCGAAAACTTTTCTGTAATCGTAGTAGTGCTGTGCGTTATTTGTTTAACCCTTTACGGTGACATGCTGACTGACTGACAGGTGCGTGCGTGAGACGTGAGACCAGCAAACACAGCGTAGCTTTAAGTTAAGATGAACACAGTTTCCATAATTATACTGTATAGATAAAGGTCTATGGTTCTGCATACAATGACTTTATCTGGCTGGAATTTATAGCGGTTTCACTTTACTTCAGGACTGTTCAGCTACTTCAGCTGTTTCACTTTACTTCAGGACGCATTAATGCCGCTCTGTAGGTCTACCGGAGACATTCATAAATATTCCTAGCAAATCTAATAAATGTTGGAGATGTACTCGTCACATAAACGCACTAAATCGCACTTGAGCAGCGTATATTTCAGGGTGTGAAGTTGTGCACGAACAGAGGAAATCAGCGCGCAAGCAGAGATTCGCATGCTCGTATTACATAAATGCGCTCACAACATGTGTCATTGAAATAACACCCATAGGTAGTTGGTACATCCGTGTAAAAGTCCTGCCGCCACAGCTGGAAAAAATCCTAGAGGAAACACTGAGTTGTATTTGAAAACAACATCAGTCAGGACTAACAAAAACCAGAAACAACTGTCTAACTAATGCTGTGATGACTTGTGTGTCATCTGATGACTGTGATCTCTGCAATAATTCCAAAATGAATGTCTATTAATTATAAAATATTAATGATGACGATGATGACTAATAATACTAACAATGAATTACATTTTTCTCATTATCATGCTGCCCTGAATGTGCTTGAATGCGAGTTATGTACTGTAAAAGGTCCTGCTGTTACTTAAAAAAACAAATTTAAGGTTTGCATCAAACAAAAATGAAGCATTGCAGGAAGAAATATTTATTTTGCACTATTGTTTTCATATGCATGTCGATATAATAAATAATATTTCTGCTACAAAACAAATGTAAGATTATAATAAATCATTCAATCAAATGCTGAAAGCTGCAAAGCAGTCATCAGTAAATAGAAAAATAATCTACATCTCAAGAAAGAATGGACCAAAGAAAGGAAGAAAAGTCTCACTTCTAACACTCTTTAAAAGTTTTGGTTTCGGTTTGTGTCATTGTAAATGCTCGGTCTCGTTATGAGCTGATTTTCATTTTTCTGTGTTTGTGGAATAAAGCAGGCGAGTCAGCTGACCCAATATATGAGGGGGCAGAGCAGGATTCTCGCGATGATGTGTACAGTGTTAGATTTTACATTTAGCGGACATTTGCGCTGAACACGCCGTGAATGCAACGCATCGAGATTCGGGCACCTTCTCCGAAAACCCTCGATTGATCTCAGCTGGCGCCCTTATAAGCTCCCTGTTATCTGAAAGCCGAAAGCCTTGAGTGACTGACAGCTAATATGAACCAATATAGCGGCAGGGAAGTCCGATTCAGCACGTTTTTAGAAAAAAAAAAAAAAATTCGCACTACAACCATTATATGCAGTCGCACAAATGCTCCCAAATATATTATGAGGTCGCATAGATTAAATTTCGGGCGCATATGCGACCAAAATGGTCTCAATTTCGAGCCCTGATATATATATATATATATATATATATATATATATATATATATATATATATATATATATATATGCTTAAATCATTAATGAAAGCTTTAATACAAGGAGATTCTTTGACAACTCAAAAACGTCTTTGTTCATTATTTTATTTTTTGGCACTTCAGTTTGGATACCAAAACATATGCATGACATAATACTCTCTGAAAGAAGTTATTTTGATGAAAAAAAACTTATTTACATTACAAGAACTCAACGAGATCTTGAATTTTTGGAGAAATGTCACATATTGCACTAAATAATATAGCCTGAAAAACCTGTAGTTCATCAGAATCCACACAGTTATCCTTTACAAATATTTACAGTCACGACCTGGGACTTCCAGCCAAAAGTACAGAACCAATCAGTAATGCTGTATAAAACAAGACAGAACCAATCATATTTTCAGTAAACACTTGAACATAACTCAACAGAACGTCTAAAACCAGCACAACTGATCCAGTAAACACAAAACAACATGGAAAAAACCCTAGTAAAGTAAGAATATCAATTATATAGTCTTGAACACTGGGGTCTAAACCATGAAATCCAAACACAGTGGCGATTATGCTCAGAATAATAGTTAGCGTGACTCCAAATACAGCTTTGGGTACAATCACACACAACAAAGCGAGTTCTGCACCGACTGCGCAAAGCATAAATAATAAGATTATTTCCCGTATGTTCATATTTGTGAGCTCTAGTGAGACTTGTAAAAACACAAAAGCACCAAATGCGACTCCCAAAGCAGCGCAGGATGCAATAAAAACATCCAAAAGGGTCCTTATGCTAGTTATCGATCCAAGAGTCACTCCTAAACCCACTGTAAACAGAAACTCCACCTGCCATTTTTCCACATTTTTCAACCTGAGCATTGGCGGTAGATACTTTATAGAGGCGGCTGCGTATGTGGAGCACAAAGCTAGATTTAATGCACAAGCAACATGTGGATTCAGAGCATTCCTTACAGATGCCATAAATACAACAAGTCCTGCTAGAGTTGCCTCAAAAGCTAAAATATTGATATTCCATTGTGTAGCCAAAACAACAGCGATTAGTGAAGTAATCAGACTCCATCCGACCCCTCCTAAGGTGTTAGATGTTGCACACAAAACTTGGTTTTCTCCAAGCTTGGCGTCGATTTCTTGTAGTCTTTTTAAAAGCTCTTGCTTCTCTAATTGTAAGAGATGCGTCTTATTTAAGGCGGAGTAGAATCTGTGATTATTAAGCCAAACCAGCTTGTCTATTTCCTCCAGGAGAGCTGCAGGTTTGGTCTGAGCGTCTGGTAGGATGTGAAATCTTCCTCCACATGCGTTGATCATGTCTCCAGCAATCCCTCTGGACGCTCCTGTCAAGCGCTCCTGCTGGTTTTGCTGCAGAAGAACAATGCAGTACTGCAGGACTTCTGCTCCCAGCAGCTCCTGGGCTTGTTGGAGCGGATCACACGGCGGCTCTGCTTGTGGATCTTCCAGATCGAAGAGCATTAAAACGGCGTGAGGTCCAGGAGACGAGAGGAACAGCGCTGTGGTGAAGCTCTGTCTCGCTGTGTCCTCCTCACAGAGGTTTGGTCCAGTGACCAGCGTCAGTCTGCGACCCTCGTCTGTCATTACTGGAGTCTTCACGATCTCTCCGTCCTTCTGTTTCTGCTCTTTATTTATTTATTTATTTATTTCAGCACTCTCAGAGCCTCGGGATTCTCTAAAGCTTAAAGGAAGTTCAGCATTTGGAATTACACATTTTAAAGAGTGAATCTGATAACTTATTGTGTTAGCTGAATGATAAAGTTGTGCATGTAAGCCAATCCAATTACATCCATTAGTTTTGTCAGGATACTGGAATTTCTGTACCAATCGGTGCTGAAATTTTAAAAACATCCATTACCTGCTAACATCTAAGCATTCCTAAACAGCTCCGATTGGCCATTGTGTTCACGTTCTCAACAGAAATGACTGTGATTGGCCATGAAGGTCATCAGTTCACTGGAGTGTTTTATATCTGCGAAGATCTGCTGGCCTGTCTATGAGCTGACATACGAGCGATCCTCTGATGAATCGACTGATCTACACCGCTTTAAAACGCTCCAATGTCAAAGAGCTGTAAACTGATGACCTTCTCAGCCAATCATAGTCATTTCTGAACACCATGGTTCTTTCTCAATATGCGCTCTTCAGCATTCTTGCGTGCAACTTCATCATCAACTTCCAAAACTCAAGACCATAATACTGTGTTCACACCGGACGTGGAACGCGCAGATAAATCGCGATATTTGCACGTAAATAGACGGATGAACATTTGAGTTTACTCGCTTCATTCACTCGCAAATTCACTTCAGAACAGACGCGGATTCGCATCATGGGCAGGGCTTCTGTCTGCCCGGTGGCTGTAGCTTCGTTGCTAAATGGCTAACATGGATTTTATTGATAAAATAACTGTTTATGTGCTTTATGATGGCAGTAAAACTGCGTCGATACGTTGGAGCAGTGTCTAAGTCCACTAGATACTTTCAGAGGTGCACCCAGCTCTGTGAGCTCATAAACTCCTCCAGAAACTTAACCTGGATGACGGAGGCTTTCAGCAGTGCTTCTGACTGAGCCGTGCCCAGTTTGATGAACTGTTGTCGATGTTGGCTGGAGGATTTCCCCCGGGACACCAACAACAGGTGCTACGTCACAATCATGCCCCCACAAGAGCAAGCTCCTGATTGGTTAACGCGGCACGAATGTCAGCAGAAGTTCAGATTGTTAAGCGCTTCAAACATGCAAAATGCTCAATTCGCGCGGCGCCATTCACGCGTGTATCGCGCCGCAGGATGCCTATTCGCGCGTTTGCATTGACTTAACATGTAAATCACTCGCGCTTGACGCTTCTTCCGCGTCTGGTGTGAACGCAGCATAAGAACGAGGACGCGTGAAAGTTCCCGCATGTGTTCTTGATATAGAGGACGCATCGATGCAGACTTGAGCGCAAAACTCGCTCGAGAAGTCCCAGAAGTCATTGCGGCTGAATAAAAGTGCAACATTTTATACAGATTTATTATTAAAGTTCAGAGATATAGCTTATCTATCTCAGGACTTTCCCTAAATGAAATGGTGAAAGTAAACATTACCATGTAAATCTTTTCAAAAGCATAAGTGACTACGTTCACATGGACATCAGTAATCGAATTATTTGCTTTAATCTAATTAAGAGAATAATAAGACTAAGGTGTTTACATGAGTTGCTTTTTGAATGTTCCTTTCATGATCGCGTTTTACATGCTATAGCGCATAATTCAATTAACTTCATTGCGTCACCGCGCTATCCGCATTTCCTCCGGAGTTTCATGTAATTTCGAGTGTTTCATTTTTAATTTGTCGACTTTAACTGCACTTTCACTTTCATTCACGAAGATTTCATGCATGCCCACCGTGACAAACGAGATATTGGATGCAACTATGAACTGCTGGAAGAGTTGTTTTAATGGAAGTTCATACCGCATGCTTAATGGAAGAAAAAAAAACTCAGCATTTCACGATGCAGGTGTCTGTGGTCTGCACTGACTCGGTAGGTGCAAAAAGTGTCAATCAGCCGTGCGTGTGTGTGTGTCTGGGTGTGTGTGTGTGGACTACCCTGTCGCAAAAAGCTGCTTAAAGTCCTACATGATGTAAATAGTTCGATTAAGGTGTTTACATGTCTGTACTGCACTTCAATAATGCGACTAAAATCGGCATACTCACATGTCTTAATTCGATTTATCTTTAGTTCGATTATGATCTTAATCTGATTAAATTAATCAAAAATCGCTGTTTACATGGTGACTCTTAATCAGAGTATTGTCTTAATCGCATTAAAATCGAATTATTGGTGTCCATGTAAACGTATTGATTAAGTTTATTTGCTGAAATTCATATTAAAAATTGTTTTAATACTTTTACAAAGTATATTTGTAAGGTCTTTATGCATAGTATATATTGTGAAAAGGGGAATAAATCATCGTATGAATGCTGTGATATTTAAATAATTTTCCATTAAAAATGTGTAAAGGTCATGTGAAAGAATGCAGCATCTCATTTCTCACAGGACGCGTTCTCTGTTCTCGCTGTCTCCCTGAGTTTGTTCTTCCAAGGTAACTTGGCAAGACCAGTCTCCACAAAAACTTGAGTCTATTCTCTGCGCTTTTGGAATTGAGAAACAAAAAAATGAGCAGTGTTTAAGAACGTGCTCAACAGTGCTTAAATGATTTAATGCAAAAATGGACATTATAAAAAATTTCAGCACCGATTGGTACCGAAATTCCAGTATCGTGACAACACAACCGTTGCAGTGGACATGTTTTTGGTAATGGCAAAGGTGTAGAATTAGCATGGATGGAGGTGACGTTTTCCCAGCAATATCCATTGATTATTTAATTGTCCCCAACAATAATTGAATCCCCTCCCAATATAGATATGCATAAAGGCTTAAATCATGTTCTCTGCTCCTACCTCCTCCAAACTTTAAAACTCTAATGTGTTTTGCTGCTCAGGGGCCTAAATGTAGCTTTAATATCTAAATGAGTCATTATGAATGTCTCTAATATCTTAAATCTACAATATTAAAAATGCCTGAAGCACCTGAGACAAAGGAAGGAATAATCTTACTGTTCACAGGGGTGAGAATATTAATAGATCGCTTCTGAACATTTGGTTTTGCTTCCCATTGGGCAGCTTGATGTCAAAACATCATAAAATAATAAATATGCTAATTGATTTGATGCCAATTGACTACCTTGATGTCAAAATGACATCTAACATTGGCATCAAAAATTACATCAAAAATGTATGACAGGACCATACCCGTCAACCCACCCCGTTTTTCCCGGGATTCTCCCGTATTTTACACTTCTATCCCGCTATCATCCCGTAAAGGTATTTTCCTGTATTTCTCCTGTATTTTCAGTCTTTCTCTGAAGGGTGGCAATAAACATTAAAGAGCAGAGCCTCTCTATACGCAACCCATACCGCCAAACCACCAGAGGCCGCCCTTTGCTCTTAAATGTGAGTCTGTTCTGTGCTTTTGCTTTGTTTAAGCATGAAAACACTTTGAAATAAATATAAAAACGGCGGGGTTCCCTTTCCTTTTATTACAGGTGCCGTCTCCCCTTCATATGCAGTCTTCAAAACAGTCATATAGCGGTGCGTGACTGTCAGCTGACGCGCTCCATAGTGATAAATAGAGGCTGTTTCCCAAACAGATTCTGTACACGCGAAAGAAACGGAGCGAAGTCTGAGTTTTGGGTGCGTGTTTAAACAGACATATACACATAATTAATAATAATAATATCTAAAGATGTCGATCTTGGTGGAGTTTTTTTTCAAACACAACTAATTTCGTCCTAAATGAGCATAAAAAGTTAGTAAAGCAATCTAATGCTTTCTTTATAACGTTAGATGTGTGCATTTTTAAAGTGACGCCTGTTATTGAATGTAATCAAACTAAAAAAATCTAAATAAAAAAAAGAGTTTCATTCGTTGCTCTTTAATCAGAATGAGCCAGTTATACAGTGAGTGAAGAGATGGCTAATGAGATTTGATAGCTTGATTTTATTTCATTATAACAGCTGTTAATTTTAATAAGCTGAACTGTTTGCTAATGTATTTGCTGCTAATGTATACTATTTATTTTTTCTTTTGTAAATAATAATAATAAAACATATTACTGACCAGGGGCATCGCTAGAGCCAATTTACTGGGGCACGTGCCCCAGTAAAAATCACCAGTGCCCCAGTAAACGTGTTGAGATGTGATTTACTTCATATGCAAGTGTATGTATTAAGAGGGGTAATCCCGGAATAAAGATGTTATTCTCTGTGTGCAATCGAACCAACGCTGGTGAAAGCAATGTAGTTTAATCAAAAAGCAAACTAACGCATCTCTGCATGTGCGCAGAAAACCACACCCACGCGCCTCACACACCGCTCCTGCTGGACCCGGACGCGCTGCTCTTCTCCCGGTGCGAGCCCCGGTTGTTATGCACGCCGAAAAAAGTACTTGCTGCTCACGCGCCGCTTATGCATTGTGAAACCGCCGTAAGAGCCTTTTATGCGGAGGTGACGGCCCGCAGTGAGTTTTGTAAGTCGACAAAACTAAAGTTTAAATAATGTGATTACTAAGCATGTCTCCTGATAGATTTTTTTTATGAAGTAAAAAGGAGGGATGCAGTCAGGGAGGTAAAGACTTACCTAATTCTTGACCATGTCTAAGACAACAACAGATAATTCTATAAAACCTGTTTGTTTGTATTCTATAGAATTGTCTGTAGAACTGTAGAATAACAATAATACTTTTATTTATTAATCATTTGTCGTGTATAATATAACTATATATATATTTGTTTTTTTAGGTGTGTGTGTGTGTGTGTGGGGGGGGGGGGGGGGGGGGTGTTAGTGGTGTGCCCCAGTAGAGCTTTATGTCTAACAACGCCCCTGTTACTGACCTTTTAACTGTTTATTTACAATGAAACAGCTCCAAATCAACATATTTATTAATTTGGGGATTTTTAAGGGGGTTGGGGGGACCCTTATTATGGTGGGCATATCCCTTATTTTCACATCACAATGTTGACAGGTATGGACAGGACACTTGTAATTGATTTTTGATGTCAATTTTATACGTCATTTTGATGTTGTTTTGAAGTCAGGACAGTGTACATGCATACGCAATCCAGTGTACACTTGTAATTAAAGGTTTCAGATGAATAAACGTTTCTTATATTATAATACTCTTTGTGACTGAGGTAAAGTTGGTGTTTATATTCACACATTCGTTCAGTGCTAACTTGTGACACACTCCCTATATTGTTTACCATGGTACTTTGAATAGTCGGTCTGACATCATGCAAGTATGACTTGAAAACAACTAACACTATTTAACTGACTGTGAACAGTCTTACTTTGATAGTCATTTGCTGCTAATATGATTTCACTATTTAATTTGCAAAGAATACTTTTATTATTAAGCAGAAAGTCTGAATGTGTGAATATAAAGCAACTTTACCTCAGTCTTTTTGTGTCATTATTATTGTGGGCGAATGGGCATCGATGTATCAGGGATTCAAATCAATTTGCACTTTCGACTTGTTTTTATTAAATGTCGTTTGACATCCCTGCTGAAAAAAACAGCATATGCTAGTAAGGTATGTTTTGATGTTGGTATGCTGGTCTTGATGGTTTTAGTGCTGGTTTTGCTGGTCTCGATGCTGGTTTTGCTGGTTTCAATGCTGGTTTTGCTGGTTTCAATGCTGGTTTTGCTGGTTTCAATGCTGGTTTTGCTGGTCTCAATGCTGGTTTCAGTGCTGGTCTTGCTGGCCTGAGTGCTGGTCCTGACCAGCATTGAGACAAGCAAGACCAACATTAAAACCAGTAAGACCAGCATCAAGACCAGCAAAACCAGCATTGAGACCAGCAAAACCAGCATCGAAACCAGCAAAACCAGCATCAAAACATACCTTACCCTGCTGTTTTTTTCAGCAGGGATCAAGGTACCCACTGAGTTAAGGAAGGTAAAATACTACAAATATGATATCTCATAAAGATTATGTACATGTATGATTATATTGGTATTTAAATAAACAAAGATAGGTTAAAGCAGTATAATGCAAATAAACATTACAGTACAGTACATATTATTACCTTCAGCATGTTGAGATGTGATGATCATGTGAATTGCAGCTATCAGCATGAGGAGCCATTTTGGTTCATTCCTGTTTTGTTTCAGTTTCAGCCTGAAGAGTAAACCCATCGTTCACAATGCGTGGATTTAAACGGGAGTATTTAGTATTACTACTGTAAACTTTAGTATCTTACTATATAACTCGATCTGTGAAGTGTTGTTATTAGTTACTCAGAGCAGTCGTTTCATTTGGCAGCTCTACAGTGAAGCTTAAGCTCGTTTTATTGCTTGTGAAGAAACTTTCATTTTTGCTAGCGGTCACGTGACTGCCGAGAAAATTAATATTTAGCAGGGAATCGGATGGTCACTTAAAATAACATATACATATGTAAACAACGAACTGAGTTTGGATGCAGCACAACTAGTGCTCCACTGACTTTAGTATGCAGTGTGTAAATCAGCAGCACGCGAGACGCAGAACAGAACGGTGAAGGGATTGGCTACACTGACATGTTTGACTCGATTCAGAACCAATCAGAACCCCTCATTTATGCCGCGCGGCGAACATCTTAACCAATCAAGTGTTCGGTTTTAAATTAGAGGCGGGACCTGAGAGTGCTGTCAGTCAGACGTTGACAAATTTCTGACTGAAAATTACGCGCCCTAGTAAAATTAATCTGTTTTCGTATATTTTTATTATATTATATAATATTTTCCATAGTTTATGACGGAAATATATATTTTTATCATTTTATCACGCATTCTGTTGTTTTTGAAATGCAAATTGTGTCCCTAAATAGTCTGATATCGCCCACTAACGTTACTAATGCATTAATTTGTACAGCAGCAAGATTTCAATTGGTACATGAACAAATAGCTCTGGATAATCTGCAATATTTACCTCCAGAAGTTACAATGAGAGCGATGAATGTACTGTAAGCCCAGCATGTGCAGCTAATGAACGACTACAGGTAAATATATTTCTGATCAAAAGCACTCGAAAGCATTTTAAAACTTTTTTACATAATTTTTGGTAACCTAAATTCAAGGATTGGGGTAAATTTGGTTTTATCTTCGCACATTCAGACTTTCTCCTTAATAATATAATTTCAGAAAAGCATTGATTGCTAATTTTATATAGTGAAATCATATTAACAACCAATGACTATCAAAGTACAGCATTGTTCACAGTCAAATAGAGCTAATGTTGTTGTGAAGTCATATTCACATGTGATTTCAGACCGGATATTCAAAGTTGCGAAAAAAAACTATATGGAGAGCGTGTCACAAGTTGTCATTGTTCAAAAATGAGCAAATATGCGAATATAAAACCATCTTTACCTTAATAATTCAAGATAAAGAGAATTCTGACAATTGTTTCTATTCAATTCATCTTTATTTGTCTTATTTATAGCACTTTTTACAATGTAGATTGTCCTAAAGCAGCCTAACATACTGTAGATTATGAAAAGAAAAGAAAATGCCATTATTTTCTGGTGTAAAGTACTGTGTTGCTATTCTTTAAAGGCTTTTAAAGTAATTTTTAAGTAATAGTATTTTAAAGTTTGATAAAATGTTTTATTATTCAGTATAGTACACTCTTTTTGCAGTTAGCCAGCAGCAGTGCTGTCACTGCTATGAGCTTGTTTGGTAATTTCTTTATACAAATATACAGTATATTTGATTTAACATTATACATCATACATTTCTGAATTAAATTTGTCATAACAGCAATTTTGGGAGTAACATTAATGTATTCAATGACAATTCTGATTGAGCTGTTTGCTGTTTCTGGACGAAAGGAAATGTGCAAAATGTGTAATACTGCGGCACCAGCAAATTTGATTAAAAATCACTGATAGATCAATGCAAAAAATTATTATTTGTAGTTTTCATCGTTAATTATAAACGTCTTTGTAAATCATAATGTAGTCAAATATAATAAAACCCAGGAGCAACATACAGATTTATATATTTTTTTACATGAGATAGATAATGCCAAGTTTCTTGCCGCTTTGACCTCTGGCTTGCCTGGTTGAGACTGTGGATTGGCCTTCAGCAGTGATACATTTGTGTTAAACTGATCTGAATTAAACAGAACTAAACTTAAGCAGTAAAGCTTATACTAAACTGAACCAAAGCTAAATAGAACCAGCATCCACCACTACACTCCTGCCAGCCCGACTTGCCAGAATATTCCACACTCTGAAATATAATTATGGCTTTTTATTCTCTTTTCATCATCTATTTTAAGCTGCTTTGAGACAATTTACATTGTAAAAGGTGCTGTAGGAAAAAAGATGAATTAAATTGAATTGAATAGAAACAATTATCAGAATTCTCTTTACCCTGAATGTAGGTTACCAATGTCAACAACAAAAGAAAGTTTCTACTTTCAATTTGTTTTGGAAATCCTGTACATTCTACCTTGTAAAATGTCTTCTTTCCTGTTTTGCTCAGAATGCTACAAGTCTGGGTTTGGAAAATAAACCAGTTTGGCTGGTTCTTTTGAGCTCTTAATGCTTTAGATTCCAACAAATTGGTTTCATTTTTTTCTTCTTCCAGTGAGACGGAAGTTTTTAGCAGTCATGATGATTACATTTTTAACACTACAGTTGGGTTTGTCCATATTTTACACATCACATCAGTTCGTGTTTCTTGTAATCTCTTAATGGATGTTTACAGTCAGTACTAGCGAAGCCCAGTTTGTACATTAAAGGTGCTGTAATGTAAGTTTTTGACTCTTCTAAAGCATAAAAATACCATAATATGTGTGCAGATATTTAAGAGACATCCCAAGTGAACATACTTGTTTAACTGGAATGCTGAACAATGCTGAAGTCAGATATTCTGCTTTGAAAATGGTTTTTCCGTGCCGGAACGCTGTCTTTTTTCGGTGAAGTTAACCTGCACAATGCCAGTTTAGCCAATTATAATTCAGCACCCCGGGTTGCCTTGTTGGAAAACAGCCTATTTCATTCATTCATTCAGAAAGGCTCTGAAAGCATGTGTCCGTGACCGAAATGGACAGCATCAGATGTTGAAATGAGACAGATTCAGTTCCACATGAGGTTATTAATTAGCAAATGATATAAATATTACGAACGTAAACATATGGTGAGCAGGTTACATTATAACCACGTGTCCTAACAACACGCTTTGTGACGAGATACTCAGTGATGAGCAGTTTGGCTGTTTGCACCAGACGAAACACGACAGAAATGTAAATACAGGCATTCAGAAGCACAGAATATGCACTCACTCACGAAACGGTAAGGTTTAGAATCTATTCAAACTCACATTGTTAGCATTTAGCACTGAATAAAGCACACGAGGTTTACCTGAGGTGATCACTGTCATAGGTTTCTGTTGTTCATCTGTGAGAAATAAAAGCTGTTTCTAATATATCAATTCGAGGTGTTGGTTAGACCTAAAACTCCTTTTAATATGGAGAATATTCCCTCTACAGTGTTTCCTCTAGGATTTTTTCCAGCTGTGGCGGCAGGACTTTTACACGGATGTACCAACTACCTATGGGTGTTATTTCAATGACACATGTTGTGAGCGCAGTGTTACACGTCGAGGTCGCATTTATGTAATACGAGCAAGCGAATCTCTGCTTGTGCGCTGATTTCCTCTGTTCGTGCACAACTTCACACCCTGAAATATACGCTGCTCAAGTGCGATTTAGTGCGTTTTTGTGACGAGTACATCTCCAACATTTATTAGATTGACCGATAGACCTACAGAGCGGCATTAAAGCGTCCTGAAGTAAAGTGAAACAGCTGAAGTAGCTGAACAGTCCTGAAGTAAAGTGAAACAGCTGAAGTAGCTGAACAGTCCTGAAGTAAAGTGAAACCGCTATAAACTCCAGCCAGATAAAGTCATTGTATGCAGAGCCATAGACCTTTATCTATACAGTATAATTATGGAAACTGTGTTCATCTTAACTGAAAGCTATACGCCGTGTTTGCTGGTCTCACGTCTCACGCACCTGTCAGTCAGCCAGCATGTCACCGTAAAGGGTTAAACAAACAACGCACAGCACTACTACGGTTACAGAAAAGTTTGCGCTGTTATAATTCACTTACCTTTTAATACGTTTTGGTGCGATTATAACCCGCTATTAAAAAAACAACAACAATGACTGAATGTTTTGAATGGGAAGCTGTAATATAGCCGTGGCGGGATGAATTTTGGTGTGGCGCCCCGCCATGGTAGAATGAATGTAGCGGAAACCATGCTCTCGCGTGTCGTTGCTTTTATTTAGAACACAGCTTAAAATCACTCGCTCCTGTACTCAATCTGGCATCCCGCGCCTGCGTTTATTATGATCCAGGAGTGCAATACCTAGTTCAACCACAGGGTGCACCACGGCACCTTTAATCTCTAGACTTATATAACACTAGTGTATGAAGAGGAGTATTTATAATCTAGTCCAACCCAGTAGTTAAAGTCCTTATTAAATTCAACATCTTTATGTTTAGATTATGAATGAATACAGTAGACAAAATCATTTAAGTTCAATGACATTTATCAATTTTGCGGGCATAAACCTTGTAAATCACTGCTCCATTATTATTTACTATGTTCCACTGTGTTTTTCTACACACATATACAGTCATGTGTAAACGTGACACCCTATTGAGTTTCAGGTATTAGTACATAATAATAGTAATAATTAAAAATACAATATAGTTGTTTTTGCTGGTCTTAAAATTTAGAAGACAAGATGTCAGATGTCATTTCATTATTTACTTAAGAAAAATAAAGATAGAAAAGCCATGACGGACAAACTGAGGACAGCCTATGATTCAGATCCTGTAGATTCTGTATTTTACCATTTTTATGACCTGCCAAAGATCAGATCATCTTTATGTCCTGTTGTGGAAAAATTGGTGTTTATTAGGGTTAATGGTGGGAAGTTCAGATCATTTTATCGACTCAGACCTTTGGGTGATTTCATTGAATTTGTCAAAAATTTCTAATTTGTTCAAAATGAACGAATCATTCAAGATTGACCCATCACTCATTAGGGTGTCCAAACTTTTTCCACATGATATCTCATGAAAAGAGAAAGACTGAACCAGTGAGTACACAAATACTTGGAAAAACCAGCATGATAACAATTAGGTATGTCAAAGTCAACGCTTGCTTATCTAAACGGAAATACGCCATTATTAAAAGTGATATTGCTAGAGTTATTGTCAGCTTCACTCCAAGATGAGCAAACAACACATTCAAAAACCCCACGGAAAGTGTGGCACCGACTGAACAACACAGAAATGAACCGAGCGCATAGACATAGACTGACAATTGACTGTCAATTTCCTCAGGCTGAAATTTAAATGCAAAAGCTCCAATTGTGACTCCAGGAGCCGCATAACATGCAAAAAGCACATCTGACCACGTCCTGATGCTGATAATCGACCCAAAAACCAGAGCTGAAGTCAACAGTAATGCGAAACTGATCACGTCATCGTAAAGACAGATTACTTCATTTATAATACAGACTATGAAATTTCTAAGGATTTTTCTGAAGCTTGATTTGCCGCTGCCTTCAAGTTTTACATTATCAGTTGAATTGCATTCCTTTGTATATACATTTGCTAGTGTTGCTAACAAAGCCAAGTTCAGCAATATAGCAACATCTGGACGCAGGAAATGTCTTAGATAGAACATAAACAATACAAGTCCACACACTTTAGACATATTATTTAACATTTGGATCTCAGCTTCAGCGTAAACGACAAAAACGGTGAGAGAAAGGCAGAAAACCAATCCTCCAATCCCAACTGCTCCTCCTAAAGTGTCGTATATTACAGACAAAAGATCATTTTTACCATTTGCATATTGACTAGGTTTGAAATCTGTCAATAATGAGAGAAATCTGTGATCGTTAAGCTGAACCAGCTTGTCTATTTCCTCCAGGAGAGCTGCAGGTTTGGTCTGAGCGTCTGGTAGGATGTGAAATCTTCCTCCACATGCGTTGATCATGTCTCCAGCAATCCCTCTGGACGCTCCTGTCAAGCGCTCCTGCTGGTTTTGCTGCAGAAGAACAATGCAGTACTGCAGGACTTCTGCTCCCAGCAGCTCCTGGGCCTGTTGGAGCGGATCACACGGCGGCTCTGCTTGTGGATCTTCCAGATCGAGGAGCATTAAAACGGCGTGAGGTCCAGGAGACGAGAGGAACAGCGCTGTGGCGAAGCTCTGTCTCGCTGTGTCCTCCTCACAGAGGTTTGGTCCAGTGACCAGCGTCAGTCTGCGACCCTCGTCTGTCATTACTGGAGTCTTCACGATCTCTCCGTCCTTCTGTTTCTGCTCTTTATTTCCAGACAGAAGATCAGCAATGCTGACGCTGGACTGACCTCTGACCCCCACCGACAGCACTCTCAGAGCCTCGGCATCAGGAGCTGGAAGAGAAAGTGAAAGCATCACGCAAGTCATGATTATTACACTTTCAACACTACAGTTGGGTTTGTCCATAATATATCATTTCTTAATGGATGTTTACAAGCAGTACTAGTGAAGCCAAGCTTCAAAATTTACCCCTAAGAATTGGGACAGCACTTCAGCACCTGCACACGTCATCATATGTCATCGCAATCTCTTGCTTTATATGAGATCACACGATGGCGACTGCTGTAGTTATTCCAGTTGCGCAATTTTTTGGTATTTATCTTCAGGAAATCGCTGAAAGCATATATTAAGGGAAATTTTCTTACCCCTTAGTTTCGAGTGTTGTCCCAAAAATTGTTTCAAGGGGTATATAGCCCTTTCCCCCTAGCTCTATGGCTTCAAGCTAAAGAGAATTGAGACACCCCTACCCCTTCACATGAACACACAAAACGAAGGGTAGGGGTAAGGGGTAGAATTGGGATTGTTTCGATTGGGAATGAACACAACAGTTTGATCTGTTTTGATAGTCACTGTCTTGAATTATGTGATGTTTAACCTAATTGCATTTACATTTCAAAGTGGCACTAAATTTGGGAGGAGAGCGTAGTATTCAAATGAATGAATGCAAGGTGATTTACTACAGTTTGCATTTGTATCATTATATAAATCCCCAAAGAAGCATGTCTTAACACATTTTCACCTGTGCTGTGGGTGCTGGATTACACCAGTTCCTTCAAGGCAAGTCTTATCACTTTAGACGGCCATCTTTAAAACGCGTCTTGGGCATGCACTTCATTAAAGGTCATGTGAAGTTAAAATAAAATTTATTAGACGTCAGTATCAGTATCGCGATCACCAGCGAGATCTAACCACACACACACATTCACAAGGACTACAAATCTGCTGGTATAAGGACTACATATTCAGTCATGCCACTCACACACACCTGATGCTAGTCACCACTGATTGCAAACCCTCAGCTGAAGCCACTCAAGGACTGATTCATTGCACTATAAAGTCAGCACTCAAACACACAATAGTGGCTGAGTCTTGTCTACTGTTTAGTGACACCACAACGCGTTTTCAGTTACCTTGTCTTGCCGTGTTTTGAACCTAGCCTTGTCCTGTTATATTCCTGTCTGCTGCCTGCCTTGTGACCATCTGCCTGCTATTTTGACTACGACTCTGGATTGCCCTCATACATCTGTTTGCTCCTGTTCTGATCATTGCTTGCCTGACCATCCAGCTAATAAACCTGCATGTGGATCCGCACTCCGGTTGTCAGTGTCACATCCCAGGTTACAGTATGCTAGTTTTAAGGATATCTATAAGTTTGTGTGCTAGATAGAGATAAACCTGATATAAACAATCAATTTATATTTGTATTTATTGACACACTCTAGACATGCCCCGCCCCCTTCTTATCGTTGGCTTTTATTTGATGTGCTTGACCTCAAACACTCATGCTGCGTCCCAATTCGCATACTCATATTGCGCCCTAAAAGTATGTACTTTTTTGCACAGGAAAAATATTTACTTTAGAGTGTAACAGAAGAGGATGCAAGCTTTGGGACATACTACTTCCTCGTTAACAGATCTTCCTCGTTGTGTTGCTTAGTTAGAGCCCTGTCAATCATCCACATTTCTGTCGTATTTAATTTCCTACCTTATTGGAGAAGCAGCAGCAGGTTAATCTGCCATTCACAAGTCTGTCATGCAGAGAAATCTCCTCAGGTGTTTGGATAATTCTGCATTCAGACGGTGTCCAAACACGTCTTTATATGAGTTCAGTATTGTTGTTTAAGATGAAATATAACACAGAAAACACTATTTCAATATTTTCCAGTGTGCTAGATATTAATTAACAGTCACACAAACATCTTGACGGTTGGTCTTGAGCGTCCATCATGTTTGTAGTTTGTTTACACTTTTCACCCACGTTTGTACAGTAGTTTTAATCGAATTCACGTCCAACGCGCAATGTATTGTGGGCAATATCAGCGGATATCAGAGTATGGTCGGCTCTACACTTCCATCCGGGAACCTTTGGCATACTCTTTTCAACATACTATGGTTTGGGACATACTAATTCTACTTTCAAATACTATTTAGGATGGATAGTATGCGAATTGGGATGCAGCATCACACTGGCAGAGCTGTGAGAAAAACAAAACGCTATTGGCTTTTTTTTAAAGGGGAGGAGCTACTCTATGCCCCACCCTCTCTTCATGTTTCAGTTGAGATTGTGTCAAACTTTGATTAAAATGCACATTTCAATGAACTTCATGAGACATTTAAATGGGGAAAAGATCAAATTCTCCGAAACTGTTTGCCAAGCTTATAGATTTCATATTTGGAACCACCAATGAAAACAAACAACAACTGACTCATGAATTAGGGTATCTTCCGTCCATTCCATATCTGTTTTCAACAAAAAAAAAAAAAAAAAAGAAAGTTAAGAAAACGGACGTTTTTCGGTTTTTCTTTTGCTCACAAAAAACGAGATTTTGGCTCGATTTTTGTTTTTTAATTTAGGGAAGGAATACGGAAAAACAACTTTAAAATTCATTATACACATGTAGGCGGTGCTGAAATGCCCATTTTCCTCTGATTGGTAAACCAAATCTGAGCTCGTGACGTAGCCCTCAAAAAAAGAGCCCTCTGCGGACCATACCCAGGCTTTTAATTCATTCATTCATTCATTTTCTTTTCGGCGTAGTCTCTTGATTAATCTGGGGTCGCCACAGCGGCATGAACCGCCAACTTATCCAGCACATGTTTTACGCAGCGGATGCCCTTCCAGCTGGAACCCATCTCTGGAAAACATCCACACACACACTCATTCACACTCATACTGTACACTACGGACAATTTAGCCTACCCAATTCACCTGTACTGCATGTCTTTGGACTGTGGGGGAAACCGGAGCACCTGGAGGAAACCCATGCGAACGCAGGGAGAACAAACGCCAACTGACCCAGCCGAGGCTTGAATCAGCAATCTTCTTGCTGTGAGGCGACAGCACTACCTACTGCGTCCCCTGGCATTTAATTATTATTTAATTATATATATATATATATATATATATAAATATAAACTAAGTTTACGTATTCAGTCATTTGATCAGTTATCAGGATTACATTCATTGCGTATGCATAAATTTAATAAAAACGTAAATTAGCAGTATTATTAGACATTTGTCATTAAAATATGGTCATAGTTAGCTGCCAAACATCCTGCAGATGTGCACCTGATGCTGAGCAAAGATAGCCATTTGCGAGTAGCACCTGGTTTGCATGATTGTTTCCGAGCTACTGTAGGCCTAAATAATAATAATATTAATATTAGTAATAATAATATATGCCTATAGTTCGACACCAAACTTCTTGCTGCTGCTCACCTGATGCTGAGCAAAGATTGCCATTTGCGAGTAGCACCTGGTTTGCATGATTTTTTCAGAGCTACTGTAGGCCTAAATAATTTATTCATTCATTCATTTTCTTTTCGGCTTAGTCCCTTTATTAATCTGGGGTCGCCACAGCGGAATGAACCACCAACTTATCCAGCACATGTTTTACGTAGCGGATGCCCTTCCAGCTGCAACCCACCTCTGGGAAACACCCATAAACACTCATTCACACTCATACACTACGGAAAATTTAGCCTACCCAATTCACTTGTACCGCATGTCTTTAGACTGTGGGGGAAACCGGAGCACCCAGAGGAAACCCACGCGAACACAGGGAGAACATGCAAACTCCACACAGAAACACCAACTGACCGGCCTAAATAATAAGAATAATAATAATTATTATTATTAATAATAATCGGTAAAGCATGTGATGCGCACAGAGCGCACTATGCCAAATTAAGTTCTCTTTACCCTCTTTATCCTGCTTAACTTGTAGAAAATCTTAAAAACGACATGACTTTAATCAAGACTTTTCCATTTGGAGAATTACAGTTATTAATAGCTTAGTCCTTATTAATGATCAGTTTAAAAAAATAGATAATTTGCAGATCTACTGAAGAATAAGACGAATGTGCAATAGCTATAATAGTTTTATATTTTATATCATCTATATATTTTATATAAACTATAAATATAAAAAATAAATACATTTAAAGTAATGGATTATTATATGTAAAACAAATCTAAACTATTATATAGGCTACAGGCTAAATAAAGGCACCTTGTCAGAGCTTTACATCGTGTGCGTCAAAGGCGCAATGAATGTAAGCCCAATGACTGATCAAATGACTGAATATGTAAACTTAGTTTATATGTATAATTACATAATAATAATTAAAAGCCTGGGTATGGTCCGCAGAGGGCTCTTATTTTGAGGGCTACATCACGAGCTCAGATTTGGTTGACCAAACAGAGGAAAATGGGCATTTCAGCACCGCCTACATGTGTATAATGAATTTTAAAGTTGTTTTCTGTTTTCCTTCCCTAAATTAAAAAACTAAAATCAAGCCAAAATCTTGTTTTTTCGTTTTTTGTGAGCAAAAGAAAAACTGAAAAACAGCCGTTTTCTTAATTTTCTTTTCTTTTTTTTTTTTGAAAATGGAAAAGGAGTGGACGGAAGATACCCTGATTATCATGAAACTTGTTTCAGAACATTCAAATCATGACAAAAATAAAATAAATACTGTAGTAATCATTTTTTCAGGTTGACCAGTTGACACTTATGAATGGTTTTGTGGTCCACAGTCACATTTCCCCCAAACATTAAAACTGCATGACATAATAAGGCTTATTTTTTAGGGAATATACCTTTCTTAATCTATTTTTTTCTTTTTGAATATGACAGTACGTGTAGAAAAATACAGTGGAATTATGTATTTAATAATGGTGTCATGACTTACAATGTTTATGCCCCAAAAATGATAAATGTCATTGTACTTTGAATGTTCCATTTAACAGTCTGAGTCCATCATAACAGTAAAGAGCAGGTACTTTACCTTCTGCTGTCACAAACATGGTGTAAAGAGCCAGAGTCAGCGTGAAGCACAGGTTGGGTTTAGTCAGTTTCATCTTATACTGTAGCATGCAAGCAAACCTGAAACTATATAGCCAAACGTACTGTAAGTAAATGCAGCATCACAAGAGTTCCTGATGTACTCTAATAATAGATAAATAATAATATTCATATAAAAAATGGCAATGAAAATCATCAAAATAGTTTTACTTACAGTCAGTTTGTTGAAAAATGTTGTTGGTGTTGTTCTTGCGTTTTGCTTTCTAAAACAAGGACATAAAACATGAGTGGGTTTAGATGTGCTGTCGGACAACCAGCACAACAGGTTTTATGGGATTTAGTAAATGTGAGTAAAAAGAGGAAGAGTTCCGTTATTGTTTTTTGACTGCTGCTTTCAAAGATCAACTCGGTGTGGCCCAATCCCAATTCTATTTTTGTACACCTACAACTTCCCCTTCCCTTTGGCCCTTGGAACCGAGTGTGAAATCCGGCCCGCGACTGGATTCCAAAAATGTGAGGATCAAAAGAAAATAGCGGTCCACACTATTAAAGCAACTAAAAATAACAACAACTGAGTCTCTTGTCAGAATAACCCCCATTTATGACTATATTTAGGCTACACTTGGAAATGAGGACAGACTCAGACAGACTATGCGGTGTTAAGCATTTATTGTTTCAAACAGAGTAAGTGAAGACCAGGTGGGGTGTAGGCGGAGTGCACGCGACGTGTGTTTGATGAAAAGCAAGGAGGGATGCGTTGGAGAGGGGTGCGCGACGTATTTGAGGAGCGGGAGGAAGACGCGCGATTTCCGGGAGATTATCATTCGTTTGCGGGCATCCGGGAGTCTCTATGCATTTGCGGGAGACTGGCAGAACTTCCGGGAGACTTGGGATGTCTGCCTCAGGACTAAAAAAAAGGCACAACTTAAAATAGCATGGTAAATAAATAACCTGGTACCAGAACAAAACAGGTCATAAATAATGTTCGCACATCAAATGAAGCATTAAGTGGGCTTGAATTCAAATCACAATGCTGAAACGGGCTCCTCACAGTGCTTAATCAATGGCTAAAGCTACATTTCCCCTTGTTGACTTAGCCTAATTGAGTTGAGGTGAAATATCTCTCACTCCTAGTGGTTGACTGTGGTATAGGTGATGGGAGCCTGAATCAAATGCCTTCAGCTTTGTAATGAAATTGAAAAGGTATAAACATTAAACATAATGTTAAGCCAAAATTAGATTTTTATTTGATATTTGACTGTCTGGTAAAACTCTGGCCCTCTGACAAATATAGATGATGACCCCTGCACTAGACTGTTCTGACAGGGTGTTCGAGTGTCAGAATGTTGTGGGACTGCTGTACAGGAGTTATTATTAGGGATTATAGATAGCCAGTGGTGGAAAGAGTACTGAAAAATCATACTTAAGTAAAAGTACCATCACTTGCCTAAAAATGTAGTGCAGGTAGAGTAAAAGTGTCTGTTGTAAATCTTACTCAAAGTATGAGTGAAAAGTAGATCTTTTAAAAGTACTCAAGAGTAGTGAGTATTACGCTGTCAAAAGCTGATGTGTTTACATGTAATTTGTGCATGTGTGTGTGTAAACGTAACATTATGTAGTGCATTTAGTTATTGCCCAGAAGGCACACAACATCATGAGACATTAATATTAGGTTAGATTTAGGTTGTGATGTCAGGTGACCAAAATTAATTGTCAAGCCAACAGCTAAGGACAAAGTTATTTTGATGTCCAATAATGACGTCAAATGACGTTGATATTTGGTTGATTTTAGGTTGTTAGAAAGTGACCAAAATCCAACGTCGAGCCAACATCTTAAACCAACGTCATATTGACGTCAAATACTGACATTTATTCATCAGGTACGGCAACCAAAATCCAACGTCTGATAGATGCCATAGGTGTAACGTTCACACAATGACAAGCTGTAACATCATTAGACGTTGATATTTGGTTGATTTCAGGTTGGACATTGACTTTGTCCTGACATTGAGTTCTGACATTAACCCGATTTTCATTTCCAAACAAAATGCAAAGTCCCCATGACAATAGGGTTCAACATCAATCAGACGTCATGTTGACGTCCTGTGCCTGCTGGGTGTTTAAGGCCTTTTCGGTCATCATACAGTAAACATCCGTCATCTTCTCATCAGTGATGTGCATCTAAACAGTCTCTGGGTCAATGTGCGTAAAGATTTTGAGCATCTTCATGGACATTTTTAATGCTTCCAAACAGTTTGCTGCAATTATAAAGTGCACACGTCTTGAGGTAGTTCATTATGATGCGATTTACCTTCTACTGTATGTGCGATTTGATTGGACAGGAATCACAGGACTGATTTTTCTAATCCCCATAAACAAGAAAAATAAAGTAGTGACTTCAGGTTGACAGAAAGTAGTGAAGTAAAAGCACAGATACTGCACTAAAAATGTACTCAAGGAAAAGTAAAGTCCACATTTATAAAACTACTCAGTAAATAACAATTCCTGAGAAAAACTACTCCATTACAGTCATTTGAGTATTTGTAATTAGTTACTTTACACCACTGTAGATAGCCAAATTTAGCGGTTTTTATTTTAGGGTTTTTTTATAAAAGCATGATGGTAAAACACGAGCACAGTTGTGAATATATTAAAACGTGTTTGTTTGTTGCGAAAATTCACAATAATGACAAAAAAATTAAGACAAGGAACAGCTTTTCCCCCAGAGCTGTCTCCCTTTTGAACTCTGCCCCCTTCTGACTTTTTTGCCCCGTCGATACACCCCCACTCTCCTCATAACTCTTACTCCTCATAATCACTGCACTATTTAACATTTGCACATTTAAAAATTGCACTACAGTGCACTGATTAATTTATTTGAACTGTACACACCCACTGTACATATACATTTGTAATTATGTTTATATATCTGCACACTTCTGATTATTAATAGCAACCTGTACATATATCCATCTATTGTAAATCTCTGTTTATAGCTAACACAACCTGTATATAATGTTCATAGTACATCCATTTGTAAATATCACCATAGTTTTTCTATAACTGCACTTTATAACTTATACCTGTATCCTGCACTTGCTGCTATTGCACTCCTGGTTAGACCTAAACTGCATTTCGTTTCCTTGTACTTGTACATGTGTAATGACAATAAAGTTGAATCTAATCTAAAAAAAAAAAATATATATATATATATATATATACTAATTTGTGCATCTCCTTACTTCCGTGTGCAGCTATCCTGTCGTTGTGGCTGGTGTATTCTGGGAAATTTTCTTACCCCTTGGCTTTGAGTGTGGTCTTGAAAAATCTCAGTTTAAAGGGGTATATAGCTCTTCCTCTTAGCCCTACGCCTTCAAGCTAAAGAGAATTGGAACACCCCTAAGGGGTAAGGGGAAGAGCTAAGGGGTAGAATTGAGCCTAAATTAGCTTAGTGCAGCTTTTGTTAAAATTTCTAAAGTGAAAAAAGTTTCTGCCAACATTTCTATTGGTCAAGACGCCAATTTTATAAATAAATGCTTTTTTAAAAACGTTTCGAGTAGGTTGTGGGGGGTTGGCAGGGTGGCTCAGTGGTTAACACTGTGGCCTCACAGCAAGAAGGTTGCTGGTTCAAGCCCCAGCTGGCTCAGTTAGCATTTCAGTGTGGAGTTTGCATGTTCTCCTTGTGTTGGCGTGGGTTTCCTCCGGGTGCTCCGGTTTCGCTCAAAGTCCAAACACATGCGCTATATGGGAATTGATGAACAAATTGGCCGTAATGTATGAGTGTGTGTGTGAATGTGAGTGTGTATAGGTTATTCCCAGTATTGGGTTGCAGCTGCAACAGCGTCTGCTGCCTAAAACATATGCTGGATAAGTTCGCGGTTCATTCCGCTGCGGCGACCCTTAATGAATAAAAGTCAAAAGAAAATGAATGAATGAATGAACAGTCCAACCCAGTAGTTAAAGTCTTTATTAAATTCAACATCTTCATGTTTAGATTATGAATAAATACAGTAGACAAAAACATTCAAAGTTCAATAACATTTATCAGTTTTGCGGGCATAAACCTTGTAAATCATGGCACCATTATTATTAACTATGTTCCACTGTGTTTTTCTACACACATACAGTTGCAATCAGAATTATTCAACCCCCTGAATTATTAGCCCCCCTGTTTATTTTTTTCCCCCAATTTCTGTTTAACAGAGAGATTTTTCAGCACATTTCTAATCATAATAGTTTTAATAACTCATCTCTAATAACTGATTTATTTTATCTTTGTCATGATGACAGTAAATAATATTTGACTAGATATTCTTCAAGACACTTCTATACAGCTTAAAGTGACATTTAAAGGCTTAACTAGGTTAATTAGGTTAACTAGGCAGGTTAGGGTAATTAGGCAAGTTATTGTATAATGATGGTTTGTTCTGTAGACTATTGAAAATATATTGCTTAAAGGGGCTAATAATAATGACCTTAAAATGGGTTTTAAAAACTTAAAAACTGCTTTTATTCTAGCTGAAGTAAAACAAATAAGACTTTCTCCAGAAGAAAAAATATTATCAGACATACTGTGACAATTTCCTTGCTCTGTTAAACATCATTTGGGAAATATTTAAAAAAAAAAAAAAAAATTTAAAGGGGGGCTAAAAATTCTGATTGCAACTGTATACAGTCAGTTGTGACACCCTATTGAGTTTCAGGTATTAGTACATTATAATAGTAATAATTAAAAATACAATATGGTTGTTTGCAGGTCATAAAATTTAGAAGATGAGATGTCAGATGTCATTTCATTATTCACTTAAGAAAAATAAAGATAGAAAAGCCATGACGGACAAACTGAGGACAGCCTATGATTCAGATCCTGTAGATTCTGTATTTTACAATTTTTATGACCTGCCAAAGATCAGATCATCTTTATGTCCTGTTGCGGAAAAATTGGTGTTTATTAGGGTTAATGGTGGGAAGTTCAGATCATTTTACTAACTCTGACGTTTGAGTCTCGTTCATCGAGATGAATCTTTTTTTTTTTTAGCATTTCATTGAATTTGTCAAATTTTCTAATTTGTTTAAAGTGAACGAATCATTCAAGATTGACCCATCGCTCATTAGGGTGTCCAAACTTTTTCAAATTATATCTGATAAAATGAGAAAGACTGAACCAGTGAGTACACAAATACATGGAAAAATCAGCATATTAACAATTAGGTATGTCAAAGTCAACGCTTGCGTATTAAAATGGAAATAAACCATTGTTAAAAGTGATATTGCTAGAGTTATTGTCAGCTTCACTCCAAACAGAGCAAACAACACATTCAAAAACCCCACGGAAAGTGTGGCACCGACTGAACAACACAGAAATGAACCGAGCGCATAGACATAGACTGACAATTGACTGTCAATTTCCTCAGGCTGAAATTTAAATGCAAAAGCTCCAATTGTGACTCCAGGAGCCGCATAACATGCAAAAAGCACATCTGACCACGTCCTGATGCTGATAATCGACCCAAAAACCAGAGCTGAAGTCAACAGTAATGCGAATCTGATGACGTCATCGTAAAAACAGATCACTTCGTTTATAATACAGACTATGAAATCCCTTAGAATATTTTTGAACTTTGGTTTGCCGCTGCTTTCAAGTGTTACATTATCAGTTAAATTGCAATGGTTTGTAAATACATTTGCTAGTGATGCTAGCAAAGCCAAATTCAGCAATATAGCAACATCTGGACGCAGGAAATGTCTTAGATAGAACATAAACAATACAAGTCCGCACACTTTAGACATATTATTTAACATTTGGATCTCAGCTTCAGCGTAAACAACAAAAACGGTGAGAGAAAGGCAGAAAACCAATCCTCCAATCCCAACTGCTCCTCCTAAAGTGTCGTATATTACAGACAAAAGATCATTTTTACCATTTGCATATTGACTAGGTTTGAAATCTGTCAATACTGAGAGAAATCTGTGATCGTTAAGCTGAACCAGCTTGTCTATTTCCTCCAGGAGAGCTGCAGGTTTGGTCTGAGCGTCTGGTAGGATGTGAAATCTTCCTCCACATGCGTTGATCATGTCTCCAGCAATCCCTCTGGACGCTCCTGTCAAGCGCTCCTGCTGGTTTTGCTGCAGAAGAACAATGCAGTACTGCAGGACTTCTGCTCCCAGCAGCTCCTGGGCCTGTTGGAGCGGATCACACGGCGGCTCTGCTTGTGGATCTTCCAGATCGAGGAGCATTAAAACGGCGTGAGGTCCAGGAGACGAGAGGAACAGCGCTGTGGTGAAGCTCTGTCTCGCTGTGTCCTCCTCACAGAGGTTTGGTCCAGTGACCAGCGTCAGTCTGCGACCCTCGTCTGTCATTACTGGAGTCTTCACGATCTCTCCGTCCTTCTGTTTCTGCTCTTTATTTCCAGACAGAAGATCAGCAATGCTGACGCTGGACTGACCTCTGACCCCCACCGACAGCACTCTCAGAGCCTCGGCATCAGGAGCTGGAAGAGAAAGTGAAAGCATCACGCAAGTCATGATTATTACACTTTCAACACTACAGTTGGGTTTGTCCATATTTTAAGCAAATCAGTTTGTGCTTTATAATTTCTTAATGGATGTTTACAGTCAGTACTAGCGAAGCCCAGTTTGTACATTAATCTCTAGATTTATATGACACTAGTGTATAAAGAGGAGTATTTATAATCTAGTCCAACCCAGTAATTAAAGTCTTTATTAAATTCAACATATTTATGTTTAGATTATGAATGAATACAGTAGACAAAAACATTCAAAGTACAATGACATTTATCACTTTTGGGGCTTAAACCTTGTAAAGCACTGCTCCATTATTATTTACCATGTTCTACTGTGGTTTAAGAAAGGTATATTCCTTAAAAATAAGCCTTATTATCTCATGCAGTTTTGATGTTTGAGAGAAATGTGACTGTGGACCACAAAACCATTCATAAGTGTTAATTGGTCAACCTGAAAAAAATATTAGTATTATTTGACTGTCACGATTGCAGGCTGTGCGCTCTTCCTGGTGTGTCACGTGGTTTTGTTTTGTCATTCATGAGCGTTGCAGTAGCGTTCTGTTTTGATCACGTGATTGTTGATCAGCTGTGCTGTTCATTCGTGTCAGCTGAGTCTAATTATCCCCTCTATATATGTGCTTGGTGTTCTTTTGTACCTTGTTAGTTCGTTATTTGCTCATTGTTGCTCTGTGTCTCGTTAGGACGCTCGGTAGTATTTGGATCTGCCAGCCGTCCCGAGGATCTTTCAGATCTGGACTTGTCTGGACTACCCTGTTCAGTTTCGCACTATTTTTCTGTTTTTGTTCTATCATTTTTTGATTCCGTTGTGTCACCGGTCAATAAAGATCTTGCATCTGGATCCTTGTTATTCGTGATTTCTAAGGAGCGTGACATTGTCATGATTCTGAAGCAAGTTTCATGAGTCAGTTGTTGTTTATTTTCATTGGTGGTTTTCAAATATGAAATTTATTCATAAGCTTGACAGTTTTGGAGTATTTGATCTTTTCCCCATGTAAATGTCTCGTGAAGTGCTTTGAAATGCCCATTTTATTCGATGTTTGACATAATCTCAACTGAAACAGAAAGAGAAGGTAGGGGCATAGAGTAGCTCCTCCTCTTTTAAAAAAACAGCCAATAGCGTCTGGTTTTATCACAGCTCTGCCAGTGAGAGTAGTTGAGCTCAAGCTCATCAAATGAAAAGCCAATGAGAAGAAGGGGCGGGGCATGTCAGATACTAGAGAGCATTTGATTGGTCAGAAGATTTGATGAGAAACTAAAGTATGAGGTGGCGTCTGAAAAAATCGTTGACTCATGTAGGCGGAAGTGAACTGCAAGCTTTGGATTAGGGATGGACGATACCACAGTTTTTAATGCGATACTATACCGATACTTTTTGTTAAAAAAAAATTCGATACCGATATCGATACCACTTATTATTTAAAATGTTAATGTAATTTTTCAAAATAATGTTCATTCAAAAAAATCATTACATGTAAATATATATATATATATATATATATATATACACTGTAGTGTGTGTGTGTGTGTGTGTGTGTGTGTGTACACACACACATCCATATTGTATATACACATTGCATACACATACATACTGTATATACATACACACTGCACAGATACACACACACACACACACTAGGGTTGGGCGATGTTGACCAATTTAGCATCGTACGATGTCTAATGTGAAACATCGTGATGGACGATGGCATCTTCTTCATAGGCGGAGGTGAATTAATTATTTATGAATAATTAATTAATTCATAACGAATTAATTATTTGTAGCCTACCGTTTCAACTACCTGGTCTTTGCTTTACCCATAACCAAATCATAAATAAATAAAGATAAGTTACACACAAATTACCACCTGTCAATCACTTTTTCCGCGGGACTCTGGCATGAGTAGGCAGAGTGATCCGTGTCAGTCATTTGTTTGGTGCGGTGGATGGTGGAGGGGTGTTGCGGACGAAAGTGAGCGGCGCGGGGGTCTCTCGCGGACGAAAATGAGCGGCGCTGGGGACTCTCGCGGACGAAAGTGAGCGGCGCTGGGGTGTCGCGGACGAAAGTTAAGAGGGTTGGAGAGTCGCGGAAGAAAGTGAAAATGAACAGCGGACAGGGGAGGAGGGCGGTTGAGGACGGAGATCGGTAAAATGAGGTGCCGGATCAGATTTTAGAGGTACCGGATCCGGCGTGTTCCGGTATATATATTAAGCCCTGGATAGAGACAAGATTAATTAAATATCACGTTTAACAACTATAGTGAGACATGATCCAGCGATACATCCTTGATAAACTGTCTGACGTACACTGTTCTCTGGAGATCAGACGAGCGCATGACAGTGTGTGTGTGTCTGTTGCTGTGTGTGTGGCTGTGGGTGTGTGTGTGTGTGGGTGTGTGTGTGTGTGTGTGTGTGGTCACGTGATGTGCGTTTTCAGTAGATGGAGGGCTGTTCAGAAATGCTAGATGAAACACCAGTGTGGACGTGGGTCATTTTCGTTCTAAAATGCCATTTTAAAAGTAAGCTGTATCAGTGTAAACGGGGCCTGAGTGTGTATTTTTCACGAGCGGGTTTGCGACGGGGGCGGGGCGGAGGATCGGCGATGCTGGCTCAGCATCGTGATGTCTATCGGCCATCGGCAATGGACGATGGCATCGTCTATCGGCCCAACCCTAACACACACACACACTTTCATTTGTTCTTATTCACCTAACTGAGAGAGGAAGAGAGCAGTGTTACCAGATGTAGCTGACTTTTTCCAGGCCAAAAACCCGCCGAAGTTTAAAAACACCCGCCCAACAACCTCGATTTTACAAAAAGTAGGGGAGGGGGGGGGAAGTATTGTACCTTTACAATACCGCCCAAATATCCACTACCCGCCTATGTTATTTTTTACCCGCAAACTTGGATTCAAAACCGCCCAATTGGGCAGGAAACCGCCCAATCTGGCAACACTGAAAGAGAGAGCTGATTTATTATTCTGATTTATTATTATTATTTTTTTTTTTTTGTATTTAATTATTACTATACTATATATTATAATACTATAATACTGTTTGCTGTGTTTACTGTTTATATATGTGTGTGTGTGTGTGTGTGTGTGCATGTGCGTGTGTGTGTGTGTGTGTGTTCTTTTTAATGTAAACTTTGTAAATGCTTTGGCAAAACATTTGTAACATGTAAGAGAGAGAGAGAGAAAGAGAGAGAGAGAGAGAGAGAGAGAGAGAAAGAGAGAGGTTTGCCTCATATAAAACTCTCCTATAACGTCTTTTGTCAGACAGGGAGACTGAGCAGCTTGTTTTTGTTCCGCTTCTTTAGAAGTTTCAGGGTGTGTTGTCTGTAAGTGTTTATAAAGGCTGCTTGTATTGTTGCTGTGTACGACTTTCTTATCACAAATATTTCTCGTGCAGCGCTTTCAGCTGATGAGCACCACAACACGCCACGTTACCTATCTGCCATCGTGTCATTACGTAATGCAGAAGTGTGCGACTTGTGTGTGTTGAGTACGTAAGTTATCTGAAAGGCACATGATCGCTCACGTCACGTTCCGCCGCAGATTGATTGGTGTAACGTCTTGTATACAAAGCGTCACTGACAATCCTGTACACAGCGCTAAAATATTTAGTTATGTCAGCACAATGACCTAGTGGTTAGCGCGCTGACATATGGTGCAGTAGCACTTCAGGGCGTCCCGAGTTCGAATCCCGGCTCGAGGACATTTCCTGTCCCTACTCCCTCTTCGCTTCCTGTCTGAAATACTGTCCTATCCACTTAATAAAGGCAAAAAATAAATTATAAAAAATGTAGTTAAAATATCGATACTCTTAAAAAAATATCGATACCAAATTAAAAGCTTCTTAGTATTGATATATCGATACTCGAGCATCGTTGTGCACATCCCTACTTTGGATGTTTGTATCAGGTTTAGGGGTGTAACGATACTACAAACCGAACCGAAATATCGCAATACACCAACCACGATACGTATCGCGAAACTCTCGTGGCGGACCGCGATACTGTCACGCCCCCTGCTGCCCACAGTTAAGGTTGACGTCACTTGTCTCTAATTGAACCAAAACATCTTTATTTTATCACATTTGATTAAATTGTATTAGTAATGATGAGCTTTTGTTCTAAATATTATATTCTAATGTTTTAGAATTTAGAATAGTATTTTCCAAGTGCATGTCATGTCATGTGACTTGAGTGAGCGATCACACTCCATTACTACTGTATATGCAGGACGGCTGCTTCGCATATATTGAGATTGCAGATCCCCCAAATACATTTAAGTCTCCTGTTTGGGAACATTTTGGTTTTCCAGTGGAGTACAAGAATGGAATTCGTGTCGTAGACAAAGCGCACACTATCTGTCGTAACTAACTGTTTCACGAAACTTAATAAGGAATAACATTTAAAAAATGTGGTAAATTTCACAATGTGAGGGTGTACGCAAAAGACACTGACAACAGAACTGCCAACAAAAGGGATTTAACCCCTTACCTCGCTAGAAACGGATGAAAAGAAAAAAAGGTTTTCAGCGCCGTGCGCCTTATTCTTCCCTATACTGAACTGTAGAATAAAATATATACAAAGATGACGTTCACCTCTTACCTGATGTCTTTAACAATACATTTTCTACGTGTTTGCAAAATGGAAGTCGTAAGACATCTTCCCTATCCACCTTACTCTGAGAAAAGAGTGAACTTGAGGAGGTAAAGCTCAATATGACGAGAAAGAGCTGAACAAAAAAGCAACAAACAAATCAATCGAAATAAAAGTGTACAAAAATCACAAAATTTCTCAAAGTGGGCAAAACTAATGCAAAATAATTTTGCCCAAACGAAAGTTAAGCAAAAACAACGAAATTCATAATCATGTTAGCAAAATACACGAAAAACGAGATCAAAGGAAGATGCGCTCTCCTCCGCTTTTCCTGACGTCATTTTTATATTCCCGCGCCAAGTCGCCCAGTAATGATAGATCGTTCTCCTGACCAATCAGCTGTCGTGAAGGCGGACATACAGAAATGACAGGCATGGAGAGAGCGAGAGAGAGAGAGAGAGAGTGAGGCAAAATACAACTAATATGCGGCTACAACCCTAACATTAGTTTCAGACAAAACTGCAATGTATTTTACTGGTAATTAGGTCATGTAAAAAACACTTTACAAACACATTATATGTATATTATTTTTTCATTAATTTAAACGGAAACCTATCTAAATGATAACTAAAATGAGCATCACTTTGTCTGTGTCTGCACAGAAATCAAGCCCCTCACCTGAGAATGTGGACATTATGGTGTTTTTAAAGAAGAACTTAAAACTTAATTGAATATTCCAAATGTCCTTAGAAAGGACAAGCCTGTTTATCTTTCACTATAGTCAACACTGCAGTTATTTATTTAATATTAGTTTACTTTCTTAAGATGGCTGCACTAAAGAGAATTGTTTTTTCTGACTAGTCTATATTGGAGGTGTTTATCTAATGTTTGTTGTTTACTCCGGTATCCTGACTGTACTAAAATGTGATGGCAAAATTAATAAAGAAAAAGTTTAGTTGTTCTTGTTATTAAGTGAATCTATTGTTCCTTAGCATTACTGTTAAGATGACATCAACCCTAACCCCACAGCAAACAGAAACCGAACCAAACCGAACCGAACCGTGGCTCCAAAACCGTGAACCGAACCGAACCGTGCTTTTGGTGTATCGTTACACCCCTAATCAGGTTTATCTCCTGTAAATGCCCTTTTCATAGCTCACTAGATTATAGATATCCTTAAAGCTAACATACTCATACTAACATCTACAAAGCGTTATTTTTATTTTACTGGACCTTTAATGTGTGTAAATCCTTGCATTCATTCATTTAAATATTACACTCTCCTCCCAAATTTAGTGACCAAAAGTAAAACTTTCCACACACTAATTCCACATATTCCAGCCATATCACCCTGCAGCCCAGGACTGGTTACTCACTGAAGCTGAGCAGGGCTGAGCCTGGTCAGTACGAGGATGGGAGACCACATGGGAAAACTAGGTTGCTGTTGGAAGTGGTGTTAGAGAGGCCAGCAGGGGGTGCTCAACCTGTGGTCTGTGTGAGTCCTAATGCCCTAGTGAAAGTGAAGGGGACACTACACTGTCAGTGAGTGCCATCTTTCGAATGAGACATTAAACCGAGGTCCTGACTCTCTGTGGTCATTAAAAATCCCATGGCACTTCTCGTAAAGAGTAGTGGTGTAACCCCGGTGTCCTGGCTTAATTCCCTCTCGGCCCTTACGATTATGGCCTCCCAATCATCCCTTATCCACCGAATTGGCGCTATCACTGTCTCTCCACCTATAGCTGGTGTGTGGTGAGCGCACTGGCGCCGTTGTCCTGTGGCTGCCGCCGCATGATCCAAGTGGATGCTGCACACTGGTGGTGCTGTGGAGAGACCCCCCTCATGATTGTGAAGCGCTTTGGGTGTATGGCCATACTAAATAAATGCGCTATATAAAATACACATTACATAATTCAATACAGTGACTATCAAAACAGAAATATTGCATTAAATTTAAAAGTCTGAAATGATCATAACAGTAAAGAGCAGGTACTTTACCTTCTGCTGTCACAAACATGGTGTAAAGAGCCAGAGTCAGCGTGAAGCACAGGTTGGGTTTAGTCAGTTTCATCTTATAGCATGTAAGCAAACCTGAAACTATATAGCCAAACGTACTGTAAGTAAATGCAGCATCACAAGAGTTCCTGATGTACTCTAATAATAGATAAATAATAATATTAATAAAAAAATGGCGATGAAAATCATCAAAATAGTTTTACTTACAGTCAGTTTGTTGAAAAATGTTGTTGGTGTTGTTCTTGCGTTTTGCTTTCTAAAACAAGCACATAAAACATGAGTGGGTTTAGATGTGCTGTCGGACAACCAGCACAACAGGTTTTATGGGATTTAGTAAATGTGAGTAAAAAGAGTGAGAGTTTTGTTAATGTTTTTTTGACTGCTGCTTTCAAAGATCAACTCGGTGTGGCTAAATTAGCTCATGCCGAGTTCAGACTGCATGACTTTCAAAGTAGTCGTGTCACAGATGTTCTCACACGGTATGACTATCTGGGTTAGCGTTCTGGCGGTGCTGTGTTTACACTGTAGGATGGATCGGCGACAGGAGAGTTCACATTGCATGACTTAAACATGCATGACAACTTACGTCTGACAACCAAACAAACGCGAGAAGTGACATGGAAACAATGCGAGGGTCACAAAGTATATCTTTTGTTATTAAATACATAATGGAAACAGAAGACTTTAGCTTTAGAAAAAGTACTGGTGTTGCTCACCTGGCTTTTGAAGAGAATTAACAATCTCTCCTCAACTTCTTTTTATTTTTCGACCTGATTGTGATTTTGCTCAGATGACACGTCAAACAGACAGTGCTCCTGCCAAATTTACACTAGTTTTTCCTCCATTTTTTGGGTCCAAATCAACTGAAAATGAGCGCTTTTAGCTTCTCCCCCAGCCTCCTGCTGGCCTGCAGATACCCACACTAGTGAATGCTGCTCTTTCATTGGCTGTAGGTGATCGCGGATGTTATTTTCAATCAGAACACATTTCACACGGCATGATTTGCATCGCCGACAGCTCCAGATATTTTAGCATGCCAAATATCTCACCAGGATCGGCGACTCATCGACGATTCTCTCATAACGTGTCCTTGATAGTTCACACTGCGTGAACGAGCATCGATTTGCCTGTGATTTTAGGCATTTGTCTGCAATTTCTCAAAACCTGTTGGCAGGCCTGGATTAAGACACATTGGGCACATTGTCTTGTAGGCCCCCCTACCCGGCCGCACCCCTAGAGCTGAATTGAAAAATAAGAATAATATAATAATTGTTTTATAAAATGAATCTATATCTCACATTTTTGCCCACATCAAGTATATGATATATATTCATAGTCTACAAAGATTTAACTTATTTTTAAAGTATTTAAAGTTTATACTTAAAAAATACTAATAAAACTAGTGAAAATTTATGTTTTTAGTATACTTTTTAAAATTTTAAGCAATATTAAAAATACGTATTTTAAAGGGTATTTTTAATGTATAACTCTACAAACTTATAAAGCAAATTATTGGCATATATATAACACATAATTCCTCAAACGGAGTCCTCCATAATACATAATTCTCTACTCTCCTCGTGATGAAGAGTGGGCAAACAGCAGAGGTCAGCTTGATTATAAACCTGAAAGTATCCGAAAGCTTGAGGCATTTCTACATCTGCTTTCTCTCTCTATGAAAAGATTTACATCATATTCAATTATTTTTTAATTTAAAGGTGCAGTAGGTGATCTGCCAGAATGCTATAGCATTAGATAACACTAGATCATGTTATTCACCAGTTAGAAAACTCTATGGAGACACGCACTTTATCAAGCGTAGTTGTTAACAGGCCAGCGGGTGCAGGAATTATATTTCCCCAAAACTGTGTCACAGGCTGTCACTGTTCACAAATGAACAAATGTGTGAATCTACAGGCAGTGCAGAATTATTAGGCAAATGAGTATTTTGAGCACATCATCCTCTTTATGCATGTTGTCTTACTCCAAGCTGTATAGGCTCGAAAGCCTACTACCAGTTAAGCATATTAGGTGATGTGCATCTCTGTAATGAGAAAGGGTGTGGTCTAATGACATCAACACCCTATATCAGGTGTGCATAATTATTAGGCAACTTCCTTTCATTTGGCAAAATGGGTCAAAAGAAGGACTTGACAGGCTCCGAAAAGGCAAAAATAGTGAGATATCTTGCAGAGGGATGCAGCACTCTACTCTAATTCTCTACTCTCCTCGTGATGAAGAGTAGGCAAACAGCAGAGGTCAGCTTGATTATAAACCTGAAAGTATCCAAAATCACACACACTATACCTCTTCTCCTCTCTCTCTCTCTCCTTTTTCTTCCTTATACATGGAACATGGCCCAATAAAGATGTCTCCTCTCCTTTTTTTCACTCGCGTTTGCTAAATCCACTTGTCCGCTCATTTTGATCTTTGACAACTACTACACGACAGTCTGCTCAATTCAGCGCGGGTTATTTCAAAACTGACGTTTCCGCGCTTGACCAATTACAGCGTTCTGTTTAGTTAAAAAAGAATGAAAAAAGCTGCGTGCTTTTTATACTTGGTGTGACAATTTAAATATAATGATAATAATAGTTATATGATATCGATTATTAGTGAGGGAATATATACAGTGAGGGAAAGAAGTATTTAATCACACTGTGGTTTTTCAAAATCTCCTACTTAGAAATCATGGAGGGGTCTAGAATTTTCAGTATAGGTGCAATTCCACTGTGAGAGACAGAATCTACAAATAAAATAAAAACAGTAAATCACATTATATAATTTTTTAACAATTTATTTGTAAATTACTGTGTGAAATAAGTATTTGATCACTTGAGTCAAACATTTTAAATATTTAGTACAGAAGCCTTTGTTAACAATTACAGAGGTCAAAGGGTTCGTGTAGTTCTTCAGCAGGTTTGCACACACTGAAGGAGGGATTTTGCCCACTGATCTTCTCTAGATCTGTCAGGTTTCAGGGCTGTCGCTGAGCAACATGGAGTTTCAGCTCCCTCCAAAGATTTTCTATTGGATTTAGATCGGGAGACTGGCTAGACCACTCCAAAACCTTGTTATGCTTCTTACGAAGCCACTCCTTGGTTTTCCTGGCTGTGTGCTTTGGGTCATTGTCATGTTGGAAGACCCAGCCACGACCCATCTTTAATGCTCTGACTGAGGGAAGGAGGTTTTTGCCCAATATCTCACAATACATGGCCACGTTCATCCTCTCCTTAATACAGTGCAGTCATTCAGTCCCCTGTGCAGAAACACACCCCAGAGCATGACGCTTCCAGCCCCATGCTTCACTGTAGGTATGGTATTATTGGGATGATACACATCATTCTTCTTCCTCCAAATTCGGTGAATAGAGTTAAGACCAAACAGTTTTACTTTGGTCTCATCTGACCACAGGACTTTCTCCCATGAATACTCTGGACCATCCAGATGGTCCCTGGCAAACTTCAGATGGGTCTTGACATGGGCTAACTTAAGCAGGGGAACCTTCCGTGCGATGCATGCTTTTAAAACATGACATCTTACTGTATTACTGATAGTACCCTTAAAAACGGTGGTCCTAGCTCTCTTCACAGCATTGATCAGCTCTTCCCGCATAATTCTGGACTGATTCTAGACCATTCTTGGCATTATTAATACCCCACGAGGAGAGATCTTCCATGGGGCCCCAGTCTGAAGGACATTGACAGTCATCATTAGCCTCTTCCATTTTCTGACAATTGCTCCAACAGTTGCTCTTTCTTGGCAATTGCCCCTAGGCAGTTTCAGCTTCATTAAAGTCTACAATTTCATCTCTTGTGTCCTTTGACAGCTCTTTTGTTTTGGCCATGTTGCTACTTAGACTTTTGACTGATTGTGGGGTGCACAGGTGTCTTTATGACAGCTAGTGACCTCAAACAAGTGCTACTAAACTAGAGTCATGAGCAGAGTGTAGCTGGACTATTTTAAAGCACAATAACAGGTCCTTGAGGGTCAGAAATTTGGCTGAAAAGCAAGTGATCAAATACTTATTTCACACAGTAATTTACAAATAAATTGTTAAAAAAAAGTCATACAATGTGATTTCTGCATCTTTATTTTTAGATTCTGTCTCTCACAGTGGAATTGCACCTATACTGAAAATTCTAGACCCCTCCATGATTTCTGAGTAGGAGATCTTGAAAAATCACAGTGTGATTAAATACTTATTTCCCTCACTGTAGTTGTCTAATATGGTTTTACAGAGAGGGAGGCAGCTTTATTAAGAGCTGCCATCTATTAAATGTTCTTCAAACAGAGCAACTATTGTAGATACAAATTAATTCTATTAAGATGTAGCTGACATTTAACACCAGGTGGAAAATAACTCTTTATAGAATATTTAAAATAACTATTTAGATGCTGTTTATACACATTTGAATTAGGCTAAACATTATTAAATACCCACGAGCCACTTATGACTTTATATCACATTTGCATTATTTTCATTTTTTTAAAAAGGTTTCCTTCATGTTAAAAATAAATGTATTTCCAATCTGATATGAAATGGGGAGAGAAAAGAAGGCACAAGTTCAACAGACGGTGGATTCGAACCGGGTTGACGATCGATCGCGTCAAAACACTCAGGCTGTTGTTAGCGGCGCTCTTTACTTATGTTGTCTCTGTCGATCAGACGCTGATAGGCGGAAGCCATGTACATAGCTTATTCCAACGTTATTCCTATGTTATTTGCACTTAGCCTAAATAGATAGTCCAAAATTGCCTTTTTTTTTCCTTTGCAAGGGCCCCAAGTGTGCACGGGCCCATTGGTTAAGGCCCATAAGGCCCATTGGTTAATCCGGCCCTGCCTGTCGGCGAGTCAAAATCAGGGCTAAAATCCTGCAGTCTGAACTCGGCATTATTGGAGCTTTCATTAAAATTTCTAAAGAGAAAAGTTTCTGCCAACATTTCTATTGGTCAAGACACCAATTTTATAAACAAATGCTTTTTTTAATGCTTTCTTTTAATGTTTCGCGTAGGTTGTGGGGGGCGGCAGGATGGCTCAGTGGTTAGCGTTGTCGCCTTACAGCAAGAAGGTTGCTGGTTCGAGTCCCGGCTGGGACAGTTGGCGTTTCTGTGTGGAGTTTGCATGTTCTCCCCGTGTTGGCGTGGATTTCCTTCGGGTGCTCCGGTTTCCCCCACAGTTCAAACACATGCGCTATACAGGGATTTATGAACTAAATTGGCCGTAATGTATGAGTGTGTGTGTGTGTGAGTGTCTCCCAGCACTGAGTTGCAGCTGGAAGGGCATCCGCTGCGTAAAACATATGCTGGAACAGTTGGCGGTTCATTGCATTGTGGCGACCCCTGATGAACAAGAGCCTAAAGCGAAGGAGAATGAATGAGTAGGTTGTGAAATCCCATCTTAACACCACATTTTACATTTAGCTTGAGGCATTTCTACATCTGCTTTCTCTCTCTATGAAAATATTTACGTCAAATTTAATTATTTTTTAATTTAAAGGTGCAGTAGGTGATCTGCCAGAATGCTATAGCATTAGATAACACTAGATCATGTTATTCACCAGTTAGAAAACTCTATGGAGACACGCACTTTATCAAGCGTAGTTGTTAACAGGCCAGCGGGTGCAGGAATTATATTTCCCCAAAACTGTGTCACAGGCTGTCACTGTTCACAAATGAACAAATGTGTGAATCTACAGGGAGTGCAGAATTATTAGGCAAATGAGTATTTTGAGCACATCATCCTCTTTATGCATGTTGTCTTACTCCAAGCTGTATAGGCTCGAAAGCCTACTACCAATTAAGCATATTAGGTGATGTGCATCTCTGTAATGAGAAGGGGTGTGGTCTAATGACATCAACACCCTATATCAGGTGTGCATAATTATTAGGCAACTTCCTTTCCTTTGGCAAAATGAGTCAAAAGAAGGACTTGACAGGCTCCGAAAAGTCAAAAATAGTGAGATATCTTGCAGAGGGATGCAGCACTCTTAAAATTGCCAAGCTTCTGAAGCGTGATCATCGAACAATCAAGCGTTTCATTCAAAATAGTCAACAGGGTCGCAAGAAGCGTCTGGAAAAACCAAGGCGCAAAATAAACTGCCCATGAACTGAGAAAAGTCAAGCGTGCAGCTGCCAAGATGCCACTTGCCACCAGTTTTGCCATATTTCAGAGCTGCAACATCACTGGAGTGCCCAAAAGCACAAGGTGTGCAATACTCAGAGACATGGCCAAGGTAAGAAAGGCTGAAAAACCACCACCACTGAACAAGACACACAAGCTGAAACGTCAAGACTGGGCCAAGAAATATCTCAAGACTGATTTTTCTAAGGTTTTATGGACTGATGAAATGAGAGTGAGTCTTGATGGGCCTGTGGCTGGATCGGTAAAGGGGCAGAGAGCTCCAGTCCGACTCAAACGCCAGCAAGGTGGAGGTGGAGTACTGGTTTGGGCTGGTATCATCAAAGATGAGCTTGTGGGGCCTTTTCGGGTTGAGGATGAAGTCAAGCTCAACTCCCAGTCCTACTGCCAGTTTCTGGAAGACACCTTCAAGCAGTGGTACAGGAAGAAGTCTGCATCCTTCAAGAAAAACATGATTTTCATGCAGGACAATGCTCCATCACACGCGTCCAAGTACTCCACAGCGTGGCTGGCAAGAAAGGGTCTAAAAGAAGAAAAACTAATGACATGGCCTCCTTGTTCACCTGACTGAACCCCATAGAGAACCTGTGGTCCATCATCAAATGTGAGATTTACAAGGAGGGAAAACAGTACACCTCTCTGAACAGTGTCTGGGAGGCTGTGGTTGCTGCTGCACGCAATGTTGATGGTGAACAGATCAAAACACTGACAGAATCCATGGATGGCAGGCTTTTGAGTGTCCTTGCAAAGAAAGGTGGCTATATTGGTCACTGATTTGTTTTTGTTTTGTTTTTGAATGTCAGAAATGTATATTTGTGAATGTTGAGATGTTATATTGGTTTCACTGGTGAAAATAAATCATTGAAATGGGTATATATTTGTGTTTTGTTAAGTTGCCTAATAATTCTGCACAGTAATAGTCACCTGCACACACAGATATCCTCCTAAAATAGCTCAAACTAAAAACAAACTAAAAACTACTGCCAAAAATATTCAGCTTTGATATTAATGAGTTTTTTGGGTTCATTGAGAACATGGTTGTTGTTCAATAATAAAATTAATCCTCAAAAATACAACTTGCCTAATAATTCTGCACTCCCTGTACATCAAACTTCGCCTCAGTAAAGCTGGTTAGGCAGAAGAGCACATTTACTAATGTTCTGTTATTAGACTAAGTAAAAATCAGATCAGAAAAAAGGAGTGCTAAAAACAGAAATATCCTGTCATCTTTTTACATTACACTTATGTTTATAACACCAAGACAACGAGTGACTTCATTTTCAATTGTGCTCGCTGATCCTCTCATACATTGCTTGTTTTCAGCTCCTTTTACACTTGAACAACTAAACGAATGCTCAGGTCTATTTAACCAACTATACTGTATTATGGATGCTGTAAAAGGTACACTCAAAAAAATATTTAACCCCAAAAGTTAAACTTTATGTAATTCAATTGGATGTCAATTTTCCATCCAATTTAATCACATAAATCCAACGTAAAAGTTAACATTAGTTTAAGCGTAACCTCTTCATGTTCAGTTTACATGAATGAATTAAATAAATTTTATGACAACTGCTGTACTCTGTTTTATGCTTGTATAATACATAAACTTTACTCATTTCTAATAAGTTCTTGTTATTTGCTTAATATAAATACATTTTATGTTCTTAGCTATATATTAAATAATTACTCAAAACAGGTTACATTTTCAAATATTTATTGTCTAATTTCTTCATGAGTCCAAAGTAACATCCAAACTGACCCAAAAAGTAAAAAGACAAAAAATCATAACAGCACATACTGCAATGCATTTCTTAACAAAGAAAGGCAACATATTTCTGGTTATGACTTACATGTGACTCTTTAGTTTTGTGCCTTCAAGTAACATAAACAAGGATACAACATCAATGATTAAATTCACATTTTCAAAGTAATGTTATTGCATAGTATGGTTTTGCATAGTATGGCAAACAAAATGCCCTCTCTTACTAATGTTTGTTTAAAAAAGTAAGTAACGATATACTCTAGATGATGCAATTAAATTCTATAAAAAGAAATCATTTTACTACACATAACTGAGTTTGCATACCTTTTTAAATACATAACAAGTGTAAACATTTCAGCATTTAGAACAGCAAAACATGTCCTACTCACAGCAGAGAGGCATGCTGCATCTCTAAAGATCAGTCATGGCTTTAAAAGGATAGATCATTATGACAAAATGCTGTCATAATTTACTCACCCTTCAAACCTTACTTGTTTCAAACCTTGTTTTTTCTTCCGTTATTTAAATAAGAATATATTTTTAAGAAATCTGTAACCATTGACTTCCATAGTATTTGTTTTCCCTACTATGGAAGTATCTTCTTTTGTGTTCAATACAAGAAACTCATAAAGGCTTGGAACCAAAAATATTTTCGTTTTTTGATGAACTGTCCTTTCAAAACCTTTGTGTGGTGGAATAAGTGGCTTTCCACTTTTGTTAAACAATTTTAGTTTTCTAAATCAAAATATCAAACAAACATGAAAAATAAAAAAACTTCCATAATGAGGTCACCAAGTCTCAACGCATCTGGAAAACAAGTAATCCGTTGACTTCCTGGATGCAAAAGCAAAACTGGTAATATGTCCTGTATTAAAAGTTTAAGGAAAGCAAGAAAGTGCAGTCCATGGCATACTGGAGTTGTGTCATCAGTGGGTAGAAATATCTCTTTAGGGGCATTCTTGTCTCAAAGTTTTCAATGCCATTCTGATTTTTGAACCATGTAGCAAACAGTGAATGTCCTGTTCATTGAAACAACAGCTTGTTGCCATCTAAATTTATGAGTACTGTAAGAATTTGAGATGTGAACTTAAGAGTTTGAGGAAAGGTTAAATTGAGAGCGTAGATCAGTCCAAAGAAGATCATTAATCCACAGGAAATACTCTTTAGGTTTTGTAGCAGTGTTACTTCCTCTATCACAATTCCAACATCAACCAGCTCCTCGTCAGCACCATCACCTTCCATGCGAATCACAAAAAGCCCCAGAGTGGAAATTCTTGCTTCTGCTGCGTCTGGGTTGGTTAACACTTTATAATAACTACACACTATGAATTATTTATTAAGCATTAACATCTAGTTAATTCATTATTTGTTAAGCTTTAACTCTACATTAATAATTGTTAGTAAGCAGTTTATAACTGCAGCTACAAATGCTGTATTATTGACTTGTAACCACATTTATAATTTGCTTAATAATTGTATTTTCATAAATTGTGACTGGTTGATTTTTTTCATTACTAAATTAAGTATTGCATTATTTACAAACCATTTGTATTTAAGAGTAGTTTGAGGTTTTATGATAATTTAGAATGAGTTAGTAAATTATTATTAAACTATTGAAATTAATATTTATATATCTTATTATTCAGGCATATAGTAATGCTCACTATGTATGTTAATAAATGCTTTATTAAATCAACTTCATGCAGTTTTGTAACCTAATCTAAAGTGAGGACTATTTATGCTTTATAAATTCCTTATAAATGACAATTAAGGGCTCAGTATCAAATGAACAATAATCTTTGCAATCTTACCTAAAAAGTAAAATTACTGTAAAGTTTAAACATTGTTGAATAAAAGGAGTGTCAAAATACGACATAAAATAGGATAAAACAACAACAATATAACAATTTAACAATATAACAGGATGCAAAGTTTATAAGGTTGCAAACATTTATTTTTTATTTGATAGTTTCATTTGTGTATCTTCAAATGAATAGAAATGAATAAAGTATTTGTGTTCTTTTTTCCTGTTTAGAATTGAGCCTTTAATTGTCATTTATAAGGGATTTATAAAGCATAAATAGTCCTCACTAGATTAGGCCACAAAACTGAATGAAGTTAATAAAGCATTGATTAACATACAAATTAACTATTATTATATGCCTGAATAATAAGATTTATAAATGTTAATTTGAATAGTTTACTAATCATTTACTAACTCATTCTGAATGATCTTAAAAAAACCCACTAACTATGCTTAAATAACTGGTTTGTAAATAATGCAATACTTAATTTAGTAATGAAAGATAAATCATTAACAAAGTATGAAAGTACAATTATTAAGCAAATTCTAAATGTGCTTACAAGTCAAGAATACAGCATTTGTAGCTGCAGTTATAAACTGCTTGCTAACGTTTGTTAATGTAGAGTTAATGCTTAACAAATAATGAAGTCACTATTTGCTAATGCTTAATAAATGGTTCATAGTGTGTAGTTATTATAAAGTGTTACCCTGGGTGGGCTTTCCTAAAACAAGTAAATAAATAAAACATGAATACTTTTCAGTTACAGTTAAAAATTGGTAACACCCAGGCTGTCAATTGTATGTTAGGTACTTTAGCCACTTGTGTACAAACCTGGAATTCTTTGAAGACTGTTGTCATGTCCTCCTTGATGTACACACACAGACCCATTTGATGTGAATGTCACCACACTAAAAATTTGGCAAAATTATACAATGTTAAAAATGGGAATATAATAATAAAAAAAAAAGCTTTGTATAGTTTTATTTATAGCCTACAAAAAAATGCTGGGTTATTTCTATAAATATGTTTTTATATAGATTGTAATATTGTATATATGACTTAAAAGGTTATTTAGTCATCACAGTTTATAAAGTTATTACATGATTTAAATGTGCAAGGACAATTACTGTATATACAAAGATTTAAGGCCCGAACCTTGCCCCAAAATGAGCAAGTTTGAGCTTAGAATGTTTTAATAACTCACCTACTTGATAGTTCTGTGCCGCTCACATTACATTGTCACATTCACAAGACTCGCATACCTAAAAGTAAAACATGAGTGTGAAAAAGTTAACAAAACTAGTAGTTTATATATATATATTATAAAAGTTTATGTTATATATATATATATATATATATATATATATATATATATATATATATATATATATATATATATATATATATATATAACAACACTTACTGTAATTGAGTGGCTGCCCCAATGTGGGATGTCACAACGATGAGATCTTTAAACTAGTAAAGACATATAATTTTATTTTATGATAAAATTACAAATCTGAATGAAAAAAAATGCATGATCAACTAATTTATGTACACAATTTGTTTTAAATTAACACTTACAAGTAGCTTGCCTATATTGCTATAACTAAATGACTAAAATAGTGAAAAGATAGAAATGACATACCATACTGTAAGTGAGTGTCTGACGTTAATCTGTTAAATTATAGGATTATGTTACAACGATGTTTCTGTAATATTAAAAACAACATGACAATTACATAAAATTAGAAATATTTTTTGTATAACGAACTTACATATTTTACTTCCTGGACACGATTTTAACATAACATGATTCTACAAACCTTTATGTCTACATTTCAAATAATATCGAGTATGCTTCATCATATTTGTTAAGCATAGAAACGCTATTATTAAGTAATTCATGGGTCGTGCAGTCTTTCTAAAACGATTAATATAGCGTAGTAGATCATTTATAATTTAAAATGAACCAAATTGCAGATAAGTGATAACAAATCATAATGATATAGTGTTTAATGTGTTCTAACATGCTTGCAAAGTGAACTAACGTAAGTTACGTCGAGATGGCACTGTTTTAATAAGAATCATGCTTGCAATCAGCTTAACATAACGTTATTTGCAAAAAGTATGCACTTACGATATCATTTATTCAAAATACCATGGGACGCCAGAACATATCTAACGTTAATTCGCCGAAATGCGAGTCAATATCGATCATATCAATGAATCACGTCATAAAAATTGTCTACATCAGATCACAAATGAAGAAAATATCTTACCTTAATAATCTCCTGATCAGTTCTTCGGTGTTTCTTTCTTGCTACCGTTGTCATCCTCGCGCTTTAGGTAACCCTGAAGGCGCCAAGGCGGGCATGCGCATCAGTTTCAAACAGTGAAGGCGCGCGAGCAGGCGCGCGCCCTCAGTGTTTTTAAATTAATGCGCATGCGCAGCATCCGCATTCGTTGCATTACTGCAACAGATTAGGTATAGTTTATGTAATTTGATCAGGTTTGTTTCAAATGCGTTCAATTCATGTTAAGACAGCATAATTCATAAGAATAATAGTTATTTTTTCTTTTTTTAAATAAACTTTATTTAAATTATTTGCTTAATTGTAATTACAGGCAAGAATCATTTTTTTGAGTGTACTCTAGTGGCCAAAATTACACACTGTGCTATTAAACAGACTTAAACATGTGCTTAAATGGGCAGTTCACCCCCAAATTAAAATACTGTCATCATATATTCATCATACACTTGTTCCAAAACAGTTTGATTATTAATTTCAAACAGTTTCATGACATTGTAGGATGATGAGGACCACAATTCCCATGATTCCACACTCAGTCACAGTCATCAAACTACACCTTTGTTTGTTGTGAATACACGCCCTCTAGTGGCCAAAATTACATACTGTGCCTTTAAACAGACTTAAACTTATGCTTAAATGGACAGTTCACCCCAAAATGTAAATTCTGTGATCATTTATTCATCATACAGTTGCTCCAAAACAGTTTGATTATTAATTTCAACAGTTTCATCACATTGTAGGATGATGAGGACCACAACTCCCATGATTTCACAAACTACACCTTTGTTTGTTGTGAATATGCGCCCTCTAGTGGCCGTAATTACCTACTGTGCCTTTAAAACACTCTAAAAATACACATAACAATAGCCACTCGTACACTTTCTCATGTTCTTCAGACTGACCTGTATTTGTGTATCTTTGTTTGGCCGTTGTTTCGAGAGCAAATTGTCCTGCCATGTTTGTTCAGCTCCGCTCCATTAACATAAAACTTCATCTTCCTGTAATCCCCAATGTCGGCCAAGGTCAGGATGTCTTCTTTTCTTTTTTCTTCGCTGTTATTGAAACATCATTGTTCATAAATTTTTTAGCTGTTTGTGTTGGGGAGTCGAGCTTCAGCATAATCCAAAGCAAACCGCAAAGTGTTTAGCTTTTATATGCACGTTTATTTGCTCAAATGAACTGGAGTGATTTAAAATCGCAGCGTCGTGCGCTAAAACAACTGTAAATCTCAGACTCCAAGCCAAGATATTATCTCTCAGGGCTTCTGTAGAAAAACCGCAGTGTCCTCGCAATAGACCTGCACTTTTTTTCCATTGGATTGAATGGGAAGAATTTGGTTTTCTGGCGTTGGTGTGTAGAATCAGCAGGGTTTGGATTTTTCTGACTGCCACTTCCAAGGCTTCTGCAGAAAATCTGGGTCGACCGGAAACCATAATCGATCAGTGTTTGTTTTGAGGTGAAAATCTGTGAACTATTAATGTAGTTAAGCAGTAAAGAAGAAGGTCTAGGGATTTTTATTACTTCGGAGTAAGTATATTTGGCTAAATTGTTTTGAGTCTGCCAAATCTTCTGAGCTGAAGTTAATATTACCAAAAATGTAAGAGATCTTTATGAGGCACATGATGGAAACAAATGAAATATTTCAGATTTTTTTATTGTAGTTAACCTAATACTCAAATAATTTTGTATGTTGTATATGTAACAAACTTATTTTATCACTTAATTTTGACATGATATGCAGGTAAACAAATAAAATAATGTTATATAAATATATTTATATATATATATATATATATATATATATATATATATATATATATATATATATATATATATATATATATATATATATATATATACATATATATATATACACACAATTTTTTTTTATTTAACCTTAAAGAACAACAATTTTAACCATTTTTCAAGATTTAATGAGTCTTTTGTGTCTCCATGTGTCTTTAAAGTTTCAGCTTAAAATACTCATCAGATTATTTATTATACCTTTTTAAAGGTGCTGTATGTAAGTTTTTGACTCTAAAGCATAAAAATAGCATAATATGTTTCCGGATATTTAAGAAACATCCTAAGTGAACATACTTGTTTAACTGAAAAACAATACTGAATGCTTTATTCTCCAGATCTGAGCTGAACTATCTGCTGCTGCTTTCAGTATATGGATATAAATGTCCTGTAAAATGGCATTCAAACTCACATTATTAGCATTTAACACTGAATAAAGCACATGAGGTGTACCTAAGCTGATAATTGTCAGGTTTCTGTTGTTCAGCTGTGAGAAACAGAAGCCGTTTCTAATATATCAATTCGAGACGTTGGTTAGAACTAAAACTCCTTTTAATATGGAGAATATTCCCTCTGTCGCGTGTCGTTGCTTTTATTTATAACACGGGTTAAATCACTCGCTCCTGTACTCAATCTGGCAACCCGCGCTTCAATTTGTTTTGATCCAGAAGTGCAATACCTAGTTCAACCACTGGGTGTCAAACTTACATACTGCACCTTTAAATCTGGGAAATGTGAGCTTTTTTTAACATTGCTGTTTTTGTTGGCTGTGCCTTTAATGCTAATGAGCTGATTCTCCCCGCCCACCATTCCAACGTGTCAGAGCCAAAGCCTTCACGTAGACAAACAGCTCAGTGCTCAGTGACAAACAAGAGTGAAGCAGATCTCCCTTACTACAGTAAGAACTTTCACAATGCTTATTTGATATATTTGTTGTGGAGTTAATTTAAGCCTTTCTTTAACAATGAGTCACACACAGTGTTGTTATAACGTTAGCTTGCGTGCACGCACACACACACACACACACTGGCACGGCAAATGTGACAGGGTACACCTAAATATCCACTGCTGTCTGGACATACTGTAGTTATGTTAATGTACTAAATAAACCTGGTTTAAGTCCACAAACCAGGATTGAAGCATCTTCTTTCATAACTGTATTGACGCTATGCGGCTGTGGTGATGAATTACGTAGCAATTTTACTTTTATTTTATTTTAATTTTACATTATTACAAACATGCACTGTTTTAAAAACATTTTAAAACTCACTCTTGATCACATTTGATGATGATTGATGATCACAGAGAGCTGAACAGATCTTTTATTCCCGGTTGCTTTGCGCACGTCCTGTCTTGTTGATATGATTATACACGTTGCTATGGAGACATGCTAATATGCGTCTGTCAATCAATTCGGTGGGCGGGGAAAGCGCACTACTTCGTCACGTTGCGGTCGGCCTCAAAATGGGAGGGATTTGGATCCTGTTGTAAAAGCAACCTATTGTATTTCTATCAGTCCAATATGACTGTGGACACACTATACCTGCACACAGTTCTGTCCAAACAGCTTACAAAAGAGGATTTTCATCATAGGAGCCCTTCAAACAAATATTTTTAATAAAGTATTTTGCTAAATTTTTAGTCAGCCAAACCTCTGTGAGCTGACATATTTTTTGGGGTTTTGAGTTAATATTTCAAGATGTTTTTTTGCTGTTATTGGACCTATATAATTATGTTAAATAATGTTAAATAAAAACAAAACAAAACTATAAAGTGGCGACACAGTGGCGCAGTAGGTAGCGCTTTCGCCACACATCAAGAAGGTCACTGGTTTGAGCCCTGGCTGGGTCAGTTGGTGTTTCTGTGTGGAGTTTGCATGTTCTCCCTGCGTTTGCGTGGGTTTCCTCTGGGTGCTCCAGTTTCCCCCACAGTCCAAAGATATGCAGTACAGGTGAATTGGGTGGGCTAAATTGTCCGTAGTGTATGAGTGTGTGTGAATGTTTCCCAGAGATGGGCTGCAGCTGGAAGGGCAGTTCATTCCACTGTGGCGACCCCGGATTAATAAAGGGACTAAGCCGAAAAGAAAATGAATGAATGAATGAATGAATTTAGTGTTACTTAAACCTACAGAAAATCTATTTAAGAATTAAGAAACTTTTTTTCAGCTAGTTGCAAATAAAACATTTGTAGTTTTTTATGTAAACTAAAATTAAAATAAATTTTTAAAACTACACAGGCTTATCTAAAAAATAAAAACTAATAAAAATGACAAAAACACAAACCCAGACAATTTATTTTTCCAATTTGACAGCAGAAAATCTCAAAATAAAAACAAACTGTGTTTTATTATATGTAAATTGTAATAGTTGTAATCATTGATTTGATATTTGATTTTTGATTATTGTTTACACAATTAAATATACATACAATTGAGGTCAGAATTATTAGCTCTCCTGTTAAATTAAAATTATTTTTTATTTTTTCCCCAATTTCTGCTTAACTGAGAGAAGAATTTTATCCAACACATTTCTAACATAATATTTTGTTCTGTAGACAATCGAAAACAAATATAGCCTAAGGGGGCTAATAATATTGACCTTAAAATGCTTTTAAAAAAATTAAAAACTGCCTATTTTCTAGCTGAAATAAAACAAATAAGGCTTTCTCCAGAAGACAAAATATTATAGAAAATACAGTGAAAAATTCCTGAATCTGTTCAACATTATTTGGGAAATATTGGAAAATAATAATCACAAGAGGGCGAATAATTTTGACTTCAGCTGTACGTTAGTAAATATTACATTAATAATACAATATCTGTCAAACCCTGGATAGTTTTCCTCCTCCAAACATTGATTTTCTTGCTCTCTCTAACTCTCGCGATATTGTAGAACTCTGCATGAACTTTGGTGACTCCTGTAGAAGTTGTTTGGCTCTCCATTTGTCATCTTACAAATACTAATTTGTCATCAAAATACTAAAAGTGTTTTGAATAAAGTTGATGATTTTACTATAGACATTGATAATAGCACAATTTTTCCCTCTGTGCAGGTAAAGAGTCTGGGTGTCATCTTGGATAGTACACTCTCATTTGAAGGTCACATCAATAATATTACGCGTGCTGCATATTTCCACCTGCGTAATATCACTCGTCTCCGCCCTTCTCTCACAACCAATAACACAGCAATTCTCATCCATGCATTAGTTACTTCACGTCTTGATTACTGTAATGCACTTCTTTCTGGGCTTCCTTCTAAACTTCTCCATAAACTCCAACTGGTTCAGAACCATGCAGCTCGTGTCATTTCTAGGACTCCATCTCACGAGCATGTCACACCACTTCTTTATCAGCTTCACTGGCTTCCGGTAAAGTTTCGTATTGATTTTAAAATATTACTTCTAACTTTCAAGGCACTTCATACTCTTGCTCCTCAATATCTCACCGAACTTCTCCATATTTATACCCCTTCTCGTACTCTTAGATCCGCCAACTCTTTCTCCCTGGTATCACCTCGCACCCGATTAAGCACGATGGGAGACAGATCTTTTAGCTCTATGGCTCCTCGGCTATGGAACTCGCTTCCCCTGGATGTAAGGAGCAGTGATAGTCTCGCCACATTTAAATCTCGTCTTAAGACCCATCTTTTTAAGCAGGCTTTCTTTTAAAAAAAAAATTTTTTATCATGTTTTTTATCATGTTATTTTATATTTGCGAAGTGTGTTTATTCTGGTTAATGTTTTATTACTTTTTCATTTGTTTTAGCATGCTGATGCTCATTGTAAGGCGACCTTGGGTGTCTAGAAAGGCGCCATTTACAAATAAAATGAATTATTATTATTATCTTATTTAGAAAGCGGGTCTTGTATTTATGGCTGTGCTTATGGGATGCTTCACGGCTCAGCGGGCTGCAGATTCTGTAATTTGCTTCAGGCTCTGCTGGCTGATCGTGTGGGAGTTTCAGACACTTTTTGCCCAGTGGAGGGAGAAAACGCATGATAATAGAGTAGCCGTCACTCAGGTGGAAAAACACACTCATACTTTTTTATTTCTCAGTCTCATTAATCCTGAGAGTGTTTTTGTCTTTATAAAACAGTCAGGTTGACTTAAAGGAAGATTTCTACCAAATATGAACGTTCTGTCTTCATTTACACCATCGACTCGTGTCGTTTTAGAAACCTTTCATGTTTTTTCTTTCGCTTTTTACATTGGAGGTCATAACTGCCTGTCAAGGTGCAAAAATCGCCACAGCATGTGTAAAATAACATAATAATGAGTTCTCAAATACCATTTTCTGTTTTTTATGACACATTTTGCTATCATTGATGTATCTTGACATATTTATGACAGAATGTTTTCCCATTAATGGGGGTTCGGAAGTTTCCAAAGTTTTTGATTTAAGTTTTCCCAATTTTATGATGGTTTTCAGCATTTTTTGCTGATTTGAGATGATCCTTTCTCATCATTACACAATATTTTAAGACATTTTCCCAGCAATTAATGAATTTTATGTCTTATATGACAAAGTTTTCTCACCAATTATAGATTTTCCATGTTTTATGACAAAATGTTCCTGATATTGATGAATTTTTTTCACCAACACTTTTGTGCAGAAAGAGAAAACACACTCATACTTTTCGATTTCTTAATCTCATCCATTCTGAGAGTGCTTTTGTCTTCATAAAACAGTCAGGTTGGTTTATGTAATGTAATGTGTATTTATATAGCACATTTATTGTGTATGGTCATACACTCAAAGCGCTTCACAACCATGAGGGGAGTCTCTCCACTCCACCACCAGTGTGCAGCATCCACTTGGATGATGCGACGGCAGCCACAGGACAACGGCGCCAGTGCGCTCACCACACACCAGCTATTGGTTGAGTGGAGAGACAGTGATAGAGCCAATTCAGTGGATGGGGATGATTAGGAGGCCATGATGGGTAAGTGCCGATTGAGGGACTTTGGCCAGGACACCGGGGTTACACCCCTACTCTTTACGAGAAGTGCCATGGGATTTTTAATGACCACAGAGAGTCAGGACCTCAGTTTAACGTCTCATCCGAAAGACGGCGCCCACTGACAGTGTAGTGTCCCCTTGACTTTTACTGGGGCATTAGGACTCACACAGACCACAGGTTGAGCACCCCCTGCTGGCCTCTCTAACACCACTTCCAACAGCAACCTAGTTTTCCATGTGGTCTCCCATCCAGGTACTGACCAGGCTCAGGCCTGCTTAGCTTCAGTGAGTAACCGGTCTTGGGCTGCAGGGTGATATGGCTGGATATGGCTGTTTACAGGAAGATTTCTACCAAATCTGAGCATTCCGTCTCCATTTACCTCATAGACATCTGGCGTTTTATAAACTTTTCATGTTTTTCCTTCACTTTTTACATTGAAGGTTGTAGCAGTTACTGCCTGTCAAGGTGCAAACCATATGAGCAAAATAACATAACAATAAGTTCTCCAATACCGTTTATAGCCTTTTCTGTCTTTTATGACACTTTTTTGCTATCATTGACACATTTTGACATCTTTTATGACAGAATGCTTTCCCATTAATGGGATTTTGGAAGTTTGCAGTTTTTGTTGTAAGTTTTCCCAATTTTATGATGGTTTTCAGCCATTTTTTGAGACGATCCTTACCCATCATTTCACAGTATTTTAAGACATTTTCCCAGCAATGATTGAATTTGATGTCTTATATGACAAAGTTTTCTCACCAATTATAGATTTTTCATGTTTTATAACAATGTTTTCCTGACATTGATGGACTTTTTTCTAACAACACTATTGTGCAGAAAGAGAAAACACACTCCTACTTTTCGATTTCTCAATCTCATCCATCCTGAGAGTGTTTTTGTCTTCATAAAACAGTCAGGTTGACTTAAAGGAAGATTTCTACCACATTTGAGAACTCTGTCTCCATTTACCTCATAGACACGTGTCGTTTTATAAACTTTTCATGTTTTTCCTCTGCTTTTTACATTGGAGGTCATAGAGTTTACTGCCTGTCAGGGTGCAAAAATCACTATATATGTAAAAAACATTTAAATAACAAGTTTTCTGATACCATTTCTAGCATTTTCTGTCTTTTATGACAATTGTTTTTCTATCATTGACATCTTTTATGAAGGTATGCCTTCCCATTAATGGGATTTTGCAAGTTTCCAAAGTTTTTGTTTTGCCAATTTTATGATTTTCAGCTATTTTTTTTTCTTATTTGAGACGATCCGTTCCAGTCATTTCACACTATTTTAAGACATTTTCCCAGCAATGATTGAATTTTTCCAGCATTGATTGAATTGTATGTCCTGTATGACAAAGTTTTCCCACCAATTACGCCTTTTTCATGTTTTATGACTAACTGTTTCTGACATTGATGAACTTTTTTCCAACAAGAAAACACACTCCTACTTTTTCGATTTCTCAATCTCATCCATCCTGAGAGTGTTTTTGTCTTTATAAAACATGGCTTCAAGGAAGATTTCTACCTAATATGAACATTCTGTCTTCATTTACACCATCGACTCGTGTCGTTTTAGAAACCTTTTATGTATTTTTTCTTTCACTTTTTACATTGGAGGCCATATCGGATACTGTCTGTCAAGGTGCAAAAACCACCATATTTGTAACATAACATAATAATAATGTTTTCCAATACCGTTTACAACATTTTCTGTCTTTTACGACGCTTTATGCTATTATTGACATATCTTGACATCTTTTATGACAGAATGTTTTCCCATTAATGGGAGTTTGGAAGTTTTTGTTGAAAGTTTTCCCAATTTTATGGTGTTCAGCTATTTTTTGCTTTTTTTGATATGATCTTTTCCCACAATTTCCCACAATTTTAAGACATTTTCCCAGCATTGATTGAATTGTATGTCTTCTACGACAACGTTTTCCCACCAATTATAGATTTTACAAGTTTTCCTTACATTGATGAACTTTTTGCAACAAGACTTTCATGCTGCAATAAAACACACTCCTACTTTTCGATTTCTCAATCTTATTCATCCTGAGAGTGTTTTTGTCTTCATAAAACAGTCAGGTTGACTTAAAGGAAGATTTCTACCAAATATGAACGTTCTGTCTTCATTTATACCATCGACTCGTGTCATTTCATGTTTTTTCTTTTGTTTTTCACATTGGAGGTCTTACTGCCTGTCAAGGTGCTAAAATCCCCATGTAATGTTTGTAAAATAACATAATAATAATGTTTTCCAATACCATTTATAGCATTTTGCAACAATACTTCGTCTGGCAAAAAACAACAACTGTAAAATCAAGTTTGTTTGCCTATTGTGTGAACTAACCCCTAAAGGAATTTTTGTCTTTTATGACTTTTCCCACCATTTAAATTATAAAACCATTTATAATTTTGCAGTCCAATGGTTCTTGAGATCAATATAAAGTGCATTTTGTGCAGAACATAATAATTGAAGCAAATATTGTCATAAGTTTTGAGAAAATTAATATTTTTATCCATTTGTCAGTGAATATATACAATAATATTGGGTGCATTTAAACAAAACAGTTTGATTAATCAGTTTTATTCATTAAAATAAGCGTCTGGTCACCAAACATCTTTAGCAAAAGAAAGATAGTACATTAAAATTCATCAAAAGCTACTAAATATGAACAAATCTTTTATGTTTGTCTTGATTATTCCTGTTTCTTAAAATGTTACTTAATATTTTACAAATTTTTCTAGTGGTATAGCTGATTAACCATGTGGATGGATGATAACAGCCTTCTAAGCCTACCAGTTGGCACAGAAGGCCCCTAATGGCCCATATCTATCAGCTGATAACCACTGATAATGCCCATTCAATCGAGTGAAAACATTCAAAGCGGGTCCTAATCTAATAATGTGCACAAATATATTATCATAAAGCATCCTGCAGAAAACATTAATGTAAAAGAGAGATCAGTGAAGGGTCAACTCATTTATGCTGTGCATTGTAGGCTGAAATATATAAAAAAAAGTCTCTTCTTAATCTTGGAGTGAATGATTAATCTAATGTCCTGTCATTATGTGTTTTCTCGCATGTTCTGTGCAGATGTTATTGTATTATTTGTATCTAAAAGCACAGTCAGTCTGGCTCTATCGTGTCACAAATGAAAACGCAAACGCCGGTGACTAACAGAAACCACTGTGGATAAAAGCATAAATCAGTAAAATCAGGTGGAGGTGAGTTTGTTTTTGTGTTGCCTGGAGTTTTAACAACAGTTTATGAACATGGAGATCTCCTCTTTAGTAACACCTCTCTGTCTGAAGACCAGAAACCACAGTGAATGTTGACTTTTCCAAAACTCAAATATGATCTCCATAAAACTGCCTGCTGAGCGGAGCCGTGGATCATCGCTGTTTGTCACTTTTACAGCTTTGCATATAAAGATGCAGGAAATGAAAACGAGGCAGAGTGTGTTTGCCGAAAGAGGACTGAGAGTTCACGAGTTACGTTGCACAGGTACACCGTCAAACATTCCCAGAATTTCACAGCATGTTACCGTCATTTTTCACAGTAAATTACTTTAGTGTCACTTCACAGGATAATATCTTGTATTCAGGGGTGCCACGGTGGATCAGTGGTTATGTGTCGCCTCACAGGAAGAAGGTCGCTGATTCGAGTCCCGGCTGGGTCAGTTGGCACTTCTGTGTGGAGTTTGCATGTTCTCCCCGTGTTGGCGTGGGTTTGCTCCGGATTCCCCCACAGTCCAAACACATGCGCTATAGGGGGATTTAGGTAAGCTAAATTGTCCGTAATGTGTGTGTGATTGAGTGTATGGGTGTTTCCCAGTGATGGGTTGCAGCTGGAAGGGCTGTATAAAACATGTGCTGGGTAAGTTGGCGGTTCATTCCGCTGTGGCGACCCCTGATTAATAAAGGGACTAAGGCAAAAATAAAATAAATGAATGAATGTTTCAGCTCCAAATACAATTTGGTTACCAACATCTTCTATAAAATAACTTGAAACAACGTTAATATATTTATTAAATATTCACGTCTTTACAATGAGCTGAATCAACACAGTTCTTTCATTTTTTTGGGGGGGGGACAACTTGATTGTATTTTGTTCAATCTACTTAAATTTGTAAAAACAATTAAGTTAACCTAATTGATTTGTGTCTGGACAACATGTGTGGGACCCAGTATTTTCTTTACAGTGTATAATCACTAAATAAATGACTGTTTGTTCAAGCTGCTTATTTAAATGAGCTGAATTTACACAATTCTTGAGGGTTTTTTTAGGACAGCTTAATTGTTTCATGTTCAATCCATTTACATTTGTGAAAACTAATAAGGTTAACCTAATCGATTTCGATCGAATCGGACAACATGAAGGAATTGTGTGGATCCCAGCATGCAATGTTCTACTCTTCAAATGAATGTCAAAATTCTTTTGAACAGTAGATAAATATCATGTTCAATGTTTTTGATTATTAATAATTCTTGGTAAGAGCTTAATTCAGACAATTTTAAACACAATTTTTTATTTTAATTTGATTGAGCTCTCAGATTTCTGATTTTTACATAGTTGTTTCTGAGCCTAATATTGTAATATAAATGAGGTATATATTTATGGAAATGTTATTTATTCAGCTTTCAAGTAATGCATAAATCTCAGTTTCCAGAAATGTACACTTACTGTATATTGTTTTGTGGTCCAGGGTCAAAAATACACATATAGAAATCTGATGGAAATATATGCAAATTACATACTGTATATGACATACAGGTTTATACTTGGATTTATAAAATGTGTCATATATGCAACATATATATCAAAAACTGGCATTATATAATTTTTACAACCCTTCAAATTACAAATATGCACATATATAAAAATATTGCATATATATATATATATATACAGGGCTCGAAATTAACTTTTTTTACTTGGTAGCACCGGTGCTCCCAACTTCAAAAATTTAGGAGCACCAGAAAAAATTTAGGAGCACCCACCAAAAATGAATGAGCACCATTGCAAATTGTATATTAAGGGATTAAATGTATTTGAAGACAACATCAATCAGGACTAACAAAAACCAGAAACAACTATCTAACTAATGCTGTAAAGACTTATTGATATCTGTGCAATAATTCCAAAATGAATGTCTAATAATTATAAAATATTATTATTGATGACAATGATGACAATACTAACAATGAATTACATTTTTGTCATTATCATGCTGCCCTGAATGTGCGTGAATGTGAGTTATGTACTGTAAAAGGTCCTGCTGCTACTTTATGAAAAATAAATTTATGGTTTGCATCAAACAAAAATGAAGCATTGCAGTAAGAAATATTTATTTTGCACTATTGTTTTTATACGCATGTCGATTTCATAAATAATATTTCTGCTACAAAACTAACTTAGGATTATTAGAATAAATCATTCAATCCAATGCTGAAAGCTGCAAAGCAGTCATCAGTAAATAGAAAAATAATCTACATCTCAAGAAAGAACGGACCAAAGAAAGTAAGAAAAGTCTCACTTCTACTACTCTTTAAAAGGTTTGGTTTCGGTTTGTGTCATTTTAAATGCTCGGTCTCGTTATGAGCTGATTTTCATTTTTCTGTGTTTGTGGAAAAAAGCAGGCGAGTCAGCCGACCCATTATATGAGGGGGCAGAGCAGGATTCTCGTGATGACCACCAGCGCAATACCATTCTTTGTTATGAGCCGCAGATTCAGTTTAAACTCAGTAAAGACGAGCTTCTTTGTCGATGATGTGTACAGTGTTAGATTTGACATTTAGCGGACATTTGTGCTGAACACGCAGTAAATGCAACGCATCGAGATTCGGGCACCTTCTCCGAAAACCCTCGATTGATCTCGGCTGGCGCCCTTATAAGCTCCCTGTTATCTGACAGCGGAAAGCCTTGAGTGATTGACAGCTAATATGAACCAATATAGCGGCAGGGAAGTCCGATTCAGCACGTTTTTAGAAAAAAATCGAAACAAGTCACACTACAACCATTATATGCAGTCGCACAAATGCTCCCAAATATATTATGAGGTCGCATAGATTAAATTCCGGGCGCATATGCGGTCGCAATTTCGAGCCCTGATATATATATATATAAATATATATAAAACAGGGTTCTGTCCTGAGCATCTCGCACACTGGCCCTTGGTTTTTTTTTGTTGTTGTGTATATATATATATATATATATTAGGCAAGTTATTGTATAATGATGGTATAATGATGGTTTGTTCTGTAGACTATCAAAAAGCTTAAAGGAGCTAATAATATTGACCGAAAAATGTTTTTTTTTTTACTGCTTTATAATAATAAATATAAAGCAGTATATAAAACAAATAAGACTTTCTCCAGAAGAAAAAATATTATCAGACATACTGTGAAAATTTCCTTGCTCTGTTAAACATCATTTGGAAAATATTTAAAAAAGAAAAAATATTCAAAGGGGGGGGGGGGGATAATTCTGACTTCAACTGTAAATATATATATATATAAATATGTATTATATTAGCTTTAACTTTATATATATGTTCATATATGAACACATTTAAAATTATAGCTAACATATTTTAACAACTAGTTTCAATATTTCAAAATACATTTGTAAATATGCTGTATATATGACATATTTTATGAATGAAAAATCCAAATATGAACTTGTATGAAACTAAATTTGCAATAGTGTATGTGTGTGAATGAGTGTGTGTGGGTGTTTCCCAGTACTGGGTTGCAGCTGGAAGGGTATCCGCTGTGTAAAACATACGCTGGAATAGTTGGCGGTTCATTTCGCTGTGGCAACCCTAAGTTAATAAAGGGACTAATCCGAAAGAAAATGAATGAACTTGTGTGACATGTTTATTAAATCTCCTGTGTGGATAACTTTAATATTGTTTAAAATGGGATTTACACCGTTGCTAGGGTCTTTAATGTGTTGCTATGGGCTGTAATATTTGCGCACCCCCAGCGCTTTAATATTTCTGTGATTTTCACATGGTCGATTGGTATATCCGTGAATCAAAGCTCATTTATTCTGCCTTTGTCTTCCCCATGAAAGTACATCCAGAGCCATTTAAGCACGTCTCCTGCAGTTTGAAGATTCCTCTTGCTGATTTTTTTTTTGATGGTGTTATTGTGTTCGTCTTAACTAAAGCAGACGGCAGGTCAAGCGCTCCAGTGTTGGCTTTCTTTGAACCTGATATTGTTCATTAGGATGATGTGTGGAATCCTGGGAAAGGGTTTTGCCGCCAATTTGGGCCAATTATGAGCCTGATCCGTGTCAGTGTGAGTCAATGTGAGCGTCATGTGATTCTCTGCTCAGTGTTCATAAACACCTTTTATCAACCATATAATCTCTATTTTGAATCACTTTGAGTCACTTCAGGGTTGATAAGGTGAGCTGAAACTAAAACAATAAAACCTTTTTTCAAATATTTTATTAGTTAATAAAACATATTTGGCTGCTAAAGACATTTCTATGCAATTAGAAATTAAAATGTACTAACAGCTTTACATAGTGTGAAATTGATATTCCTGCAAATGTGCTCATTTGCGTCAGAGTCATCAGAAGTCTTAGCATAGTGAGATTTTCAAGTGTGTCACCATGACGACGCTGATTATGCTGACATTTAGATGCCCCCTAACAAGTGTTCCCTCAGTAGTGTGTCACGTTGACCTGCATTAATGAGCAGTAAAGGTCATCTCTAGAGAATGTGGGATGTTTTCAATCATTTGCGCTTTGTGATTGTGTTGCATCAGGATTGAGCAACTCTGTGTTTATTTCACTGGAAGATACTCTGAAAACCTGAGCGATATCTCCACTGTTGCACAAAACGTTTGACCCTTTGAGCGCTCTTTCGTTTATGTGACGTAAGTTCATATCTTGAGATTTCTAAAGCATCTCTAAAGTTAGTTTTGCGCTTTTCCTTAGATTATATTTTCTATTTTATTTGATTATTTCAAATCTAATGCCTTACATTTTCCCCAGGCTTTCAAACATTGCTTTTATTTAATTTAATTTAATAAATTTTTTATTATTATTTGTTTCTTTATTTTATTTCTGTGGTTTTTGCCTGCATATTATATTTTTTATTTTATTTGATTATTTCAAATTTAATACATTACATTTTTTTCTCAGGCTTTCAAACATTGCTTTTATTTTATTTTAGTTTTTTATTTTTTTTTTATTTTATTCTAATTGTATTTAATTAAATTTTGTGTTTACCTGGATATTATATTGTCTATTAAAATCTATTACCTTACATTTTTATCATGCTTTCAAACGTTGCTTTTATTTTATTTTACCTATTTTATATTATTTTTTTATTTTATTTTTTTTATTATTTATTTATTTTAATTTTATTATTTATTTATAAACAAAATTGTGTTTTTACGTGCATATTATAGTTTGATTTATTTGATTATTTACAATCTATTATCTTAATTATTTTAGACTTTCAAACATTGATTTTATTTTATTTATTTATTTATTTAATGTAATTTAATTTTGTGTGCTTTTCTTTGCACATCATATTGTATTTTTTTTTTTATTATTTAAAATCTATTACTTTACATTTTTCTTAAGCTTTCAAACATTGATTTTTTAATTTATTTAACTTTATTTTATTTTTATTTTATTTTATGTTGTTTTTACCAGCATATTATAATTTCTATTAAAATTTTTCTCAGGCTTTCAAACGTTGCTTTTTTATTTTATTTTATTTTATTTTTGTTTTAATTTTAATATTATTTATTTATTTAAATTTTATTATGTATTTTTTTGTGTGTGTGCTTTATATGTATATTATATAGTTTGTTTTATTGGATTATTTACAATCTATTATCTTATTTTTTTAGGCTTTCAAACATTGATTTAATTTTATTTATTTATTTAAAAAAAATAATTTAATTTAATGTGCTTTTCTGTACATACATATTGTATATTTTATTTGATTAATTAAAATTGATTTATTTCAAATCAAATTTTTTCTGCATATTATAGGTTGTTTTATATGATTATTTACAATCTATCATCTTACATTTTTCTTAGGCTTTCAAACATTGCCTTTATTTTATTTTATTATTTATTTTATTATTTATTTATTTCAAACGTTTTTTATTAAATTTTATTTATTTGTTCATTTTATTTTATTTATTTATTTTTTTGTGTGTGTGTGTGTGTGTGTTTACCTGCATGTTATATTGTTGATTTTATTTATTTAAAATTCTTTACCTTATGTTTTTTTCAGGGCTTCAAACTTTTTTTAATTTAGTTTTATTTTATTTGTATATGTTTTTCTCTACATATTATATTGTCTATGTCATTTGATAATTTAAAATCTACTACATTATATTTTTCTTAGGGTTTTAAACATTGCTTTTATTTTATTTGTCCTAGGATATTTTATTTTATGTGCTTTTCCTTGCGTATTTTATTGCCCATTTTATTTGATTACTTCAAATCTACTACCTTACATTTTTGCTCAGTTTTCCTACAACTCATTTCATTAATTTTATTTTCATAACAAAATTAATCCAAGTTCCTTTCAAGTAGCAACCAATCGTGACCTTTCCCTGCGACCAATCAGATCAAAGAACCATCAACCTCCACTTTATTATAATCTTCATTTCATCCAGATTGATGTCTTTTCTTCATTTTGTTCCACACAGGATCAGAGCTGCAGACGTTTAGACAGGAGGAACAGCAGTAAATCAGTGTGAATTCGGCCTCGCACACGTGTTCTAGGTCAAAAGGACAGAGATTTGGCAAAAGTGAGATTGACTGAAAACTCCAGAAGAGCTGAATTTGCATTTAACTTGGAGAGGTTTCTGAAATGATTTTCCATTGTCAATATTTGAACGTTTTTAATTATTAAAATTACATTAAATACATTTATGTTTTTTTCTGAGGAACAATAAAATTTTAAAACATTAAACAAAAAAAAATAACAATTAAAATTTTTTTTTTAATTAATTAAATATTCATTAACTCAGTAAATTCATTAACTTTATATTTGTAGATGTAAAAATTTTATATTAATAACTATAATAAAATATAATAATAAAATAAAGTAATAATATTAATAATAACAACATAATAATAATATAAAAATAATGTAGTATAAAAGTAAAATAATGATAATATAAAATAATAATAATATATTATAATATTAAAATAATATGATGATTAAATAATAATAAATACATAATAATAGTATTAGAAATATTATAATATAAAAATTATATTATTGTAAAGTTATAAAAACATAATAATATTAATAACAGTAATTCATTCATTTATTCATTTTCTTTTCGGCAAAGTCCCTTTATTAATTTGGGATCGCCACAGCGGAATGAACCGCCAACTATTCCAGCATATGTTTTACGTAGCGGATGCCATTCCAGCTGCAACCCAGTACTGGGAAACACTCATACACACTCATTCACAAACACACTCATACACTGTGGCTAGTTCAGTTCATCAGTTTTCCTATAGCGCATGTGTTTGGACTGTGGGGGAAACCGGAGCACGCAGAGGAAACCCACGCCAACAAGGGGAGAACATGCAAACTCCACACAGAAATGCCAACTGACCCAGCCGAGCCTCAAACCAGCGACCTTCTTGCTGTGAGGCCACAGTGCTAACCACCGAGCCACCGTGTCGCCATATTTATATTCATTTTAAATATAATTATATTGTTATAATATATTTTTGTTTTTATTTAAAACAATTTATTTAAAAAATTTGAAGTAATTACAATAATCCTGCTAAAAACGTTGCTTTTAGCTTTAGTTTATTTGCTTTACAGCAATTATCATAACCAACACAAACCTTAAGAGAAAGTATATTTAAAGTATTTCTAAATGGTTTCCAATAATGTGCTTTCTAAGATTACACACATAACTCTCTAATATTATCATCCGCTAACCTGAACTGAGCTGAAGAATGACTCAATTATCTCCTCTAAAGCTGCTTTGCTTCATAATTGATGAATTTTACAACATTAACGCTGTTATTTTCCTCTTTTATTAACATGGAGCTGCTTTGAAACAGTCTGTCCTGAACAGAGCAGCATTAACACAGAAACCTTTGCTCCCTGCAGGTTTTCTTCATGATTTTTTTTATATTCATCTGTGTAGATTTACAGCATGCACAGAGAAATATGTGCTTGCACAGAAAGTCTGGTTTAAAAACACGATAATTTATTGGCTAGGAGTTCTAATGAATACTAAACGAAATGTCGGAAAGCCAGAGCCATAAAAGAAACCCGGACGGCAGATGTGGATGAAGTGACTTTCTCAACACCGCATATAGTTTTAGCTGTGTTTTTGACTATATAATAATAATAATAATATAATTAATAAAGAAATAATAATAAAAGTAATAGCATAATTATAATAATAAAATAAAGTAATAATGTTAATAACAACATAATAATCCTATTAATAATAAATCTAATAATAATAATAATATAATTATTAAAGAAATAATAATAAAAGTAATAGGACAATTATAATATTAAAATAAGGTAATAATAACTTAATAATAATGATATAAAGTAATAATAATTTTAATAATGATAATAATAAAATAAAGTAATAATGTTAATAACAACATAATAATCCTATTAATAATAAAATAAAGTAATAATAATAATAATAATAAAGTAATAATAATAATAGAATTAATAAAGAAATAATAATAAAAGTAATAGCATAATTATAATAATAAAATAAAGTAATAATGTTAATAACAACATAATAATCCTATTAATAATTAATCAAATAATAATAAAGTAATAATAATAATATAACTTAATAATAATGATATAAAGTAATAATAATTTTAATAATGATAATAATAAAATAAAGTAATAATGTTAATAACAACATAATAATCCTATTAATAATAAAATAAAGTAATAATAATAATAATAATAAAGTAATAATAATAATAGAATTAATAAAGAAATAATAATAAAAGTAATAGCATAATTATAATAATAAAATAAGGTAATAATAACATAATAATAATGATATAAAGTAATAATAATTTTAATAATGATAATAAAATAAAATTTTAATAAAATTTTAATAAAATAATAAAATAAAGTAATAATAATAAAAATGTTAGTTATAATGTTTAGGTAATAATAATATTAATAAAAATAAAATACTAATAATAACATAAAACAATAATAAAATAAAAAAGTACTAATAATAACATATTGATAATATTTATAATAAATAAAGTAATAATAATAATAAAGTAAAAATCATATTAACAATAAATAAAGTAATAATAATAACAACAGTAATAATAAAAATTACTACTACTAATAATAATAATACTGTAATAATAAAATAAAGTAATAATAATACAAATAATAACATAATAAGTAATATAATATTAAAATAATAGTAGCAATAATAATATAATAATAACAATAAAAATAATAAAAAAAGTACTAGTACTAATAATACAATAAAGTAATATTAATAATATTAATTATAATGCGCAGTAGGTAGTGCTGTGGCCTCACAGCAAGGAGGTCGCTGGTTCAACCCTCGGCTGGGTCAGTTGGCGTTTCTGTGTGGAGTTTGCATGTTCTCCCTGCATTTGCGTGGGTTTCATCCTGGTGTTCCGGTTTCCCCCACAGTCCAAAGACATGCAGTACAGGTGAATTGGGTAGGCTAAATTGTCCGTAGTGTAAAAGTGTGTATGGATGTTTCCTAGAGATGGGTTGCAGCTGGAAGGGCATTCGCTGCGTAAAACATATGCTGGATAAGTTGGCGGTTCATTCCGCTGTGGCGACTCCGGAGTAATAAAGGGACTAAGACGAAAAGAATATGAATGAATGAAAAATGTTAAAGTAATAATATTATTATTTTTATAATAATAAAGTAATAATAATAACAAATATAATAATAAAATAATAAAGTACTATTAATAATAAAATAAAGTAACAATCATAAAAACATAATAATAAAATAAAGTAACAATCATAAAAACATAATAATAAAATAAAGTAACAATCATAAAAACATAATAATAAAATAAAGTAATAATGTTAATAACAACATAACAATCCTATTAATAATAAAATCAAGTAATAATAATAATAAAGTACTAATAATAATTTAATAAAGCAATAATAATAAAAATGTTAGTTATAATGTTTAGGTAATAATAGTATTAATAATAATAAAATACTAATAATAACATAAAATAATAATAAAATAAAAAGTACTAATAATACCATATTGATAAAATTTATAATAAATAAAGTAATAATAATAATAAAGTAAAAATCATATTAACAATAAATAAAGTAATAATAATAACAACAGTAATAATAAAAAGTACTACTACTAATAATAATAATACTGTAATAATAAAATAAAGTAATAATAATACAAATAATAAATAATATAATATTAAAATAATAGTAGCAATAATAATATAATAATAACAACAACAATAATAAAAAAAGTACTAGTACTAATAATACAATAAAGTAATATTAATAATATTAATTATAATGCGCAGTAGGTAGTGCTGTCGCCTCACAGCAAGAAGGTCGCTGGTTCAACCCTCGGCTGGGTCAGTTGGCGTTTCTGTGTGGAGTTTGCATGTTCTCCCTGCATTTGCGTGGGTTTCATCCTGGTGTTCCGGTTTCCCCCACAGTCCAAACACATGCAGTACAGGTGAATTGGGTAGGCTAAATTGTCCGTAGTGTAAAAGTGTGTATTGATGTTTCCTAGAGATGGGTTGCAGCTGGAAGGGCATTCGCTGCGTAAAACATATGCTGGATAAGTTGGCGGTTCATTCCGCTGTGGCGACTCCGGAGTAATAAAAGGACTAAGCCAAAAAGAATATGAATGAATGAAAAATGTTAAAGTAATAATATTATTATGTTTATAATAATAAAGTAATAATAATAACAAAAATAATAATAAAATAATAAAGTACTATTAATAATAAAATAAAGGAACAATCATAAAAACATAATAATAAAATAAAGTAACAATCATAAAAACATAATAATAAAATAAAGTAATAATGTTAATAACAACATAACAATCCTATTAATAATAAAATCAAGTAATAATAATAATAAAGTACTAATAATAATTTAATAAAGCAATAATAATAAAAATGTTAGTTATAATGTTTAGGTAATAATAGTATTAATAATAATAAAATACTAATAATAACATAAAATAATAATAAAATAAAAAGTACTAATAATACCATATTGATAAAATTTATAATAAATAAAGTAATAATAATAATAAAGTAAAAATCATATTAACAATAAATAAAGTAATAATAATAACAACAGTAATAATAAAAAGTACTACTACTAATAATAATAATACTGTAATAATAAAATAAAGTAATAATAATACAAATAATAAATAATATAATATTAAAATAATAGTAGCAATAATAATATAATAATAACAACAACAATAATAAAAAAAGTACTAGTACTAATAATACAATAAAGTAATAATAATAATATTAATTATAATGGGCAGTAGGTAGTGCTGTGGCCTCACAGCAAGAAGGTCGCTGGTTCAACCCTCGGCTTGTCAGTTGGCGTTTCTGTGTGGAGTTTGCATGTTCTCCCTGCATTTGCGTGGGTTTCATCCTCGTGCTCCGGTTTCCCCCACAGTCCAAACACATGCAGTACAGGTGAATTGGGTAGGCTAAATTGTCCGTAGTGTAAAAGTGTGTATGGATGTTTCCTAGAAATGGGTTGCAGCTGGAAGGGCATTCGCTGTGTAAAACATATGCTGGATAAGTTGGCGGTTCATTCCGCTGTGGCGACTCCGGAGTAATAAAGGGATTAAGCCGAAAAGAATATGAATGAATGAAAAATGTTAAAGTAATAATATTATTATTTTTATAATAATAAAGTAATAATAATAACAAAAATAATAATAAAATAATAAAGTACTACTAATAATAAAATAAAGGAACAATCATAAAAACATAATAATAAAATAAAGTAATAATAACAATAATAAAAAGTACTACTACTAATAATAACATAACAATAAAATAACAATGATAAAATAATATAATAATAATGTAATATTAGTAATATAATATTAAAATACTATAATAGTAGTAATAACAATATAATAATAAGAAAAATAAATAATAACAATTATAAAAGAAATTAATAAGAACAATGAGTAAATAATAACATAATAATAATAATAATAATAATACATAATATTATAATAAAATATTAAAATACTATAATAATAATTCTGTCATTTACTGACTCTTGTTTCTTTATAGTCTCAGTTTATTTTGTCATATTTATTTTATAATGTATTTATATTATAGTTAAATATAATTGTTCTTGATTTCATTTATTTAACATTTATTTTACTTCAAAGAAACAAAAATCATTTTAGTTTTATATTTTTGTTTTATATATATATATATATATATAATTTATTATACCCTTTATTAAAAGGTGGTTTGCCATCTCCAGGTTGGAGGAAAGTCCTGAGCCCAGGTGGAGGAGTTCAAGTATCTCGGGGTTTTGTTCACGAGGGAGGGAAAGATGGAGCATGAGATTGACAGGCGGATTGGTGCAGCGGCAGCAGTAATGCGGTCAATGTATCAGTCCATTGCTGTGATAAAGAAGGAGCTGAGCTGAAAGGCAAAGCTCCCGATTTACCCGTCAATCTACGTTCCTACTCTCACCTATGGTCATGAGCTTTGGGTCATGACTGAAAGGACAAGATCTCAGATCCAAGCGGCTGAAATGAGTTTCCTTCGCAGGGTGGCAGAGCGCAGCCTTATAGTCAGGGTGAGGAGCTCGGAGTAGAGCCGCTGCTCCTCCACATCGAGAGAAGTCAGCTGACGTGGCTCGGGCATCTGTTTGGGATGCCTCCTGGACGCCTACCTAGGTAGGTGTTCCAGGCATGTCCCACCGGGAGGAGGCCTCAGGAAAGACCCAGAACACGCTGGAGGGACTATGTCTCTCGGCAGGCCTGGGAACGCCTCGGGATCCCCCTGGAGGAAGTGTCTGGGGAGAGGGAAGTCTGGGGTTCTCTCCTGAGACTGCTGCCCCCGCAACTCGGGGTTGAAAATAAATGCATTTTTATTATAATTATATATGTTTTATAATGTTTGCTGTTTTGTTTAACATTTATTTTAAGATAAATGTTTTATTCTAAAGTCAGTAGCATCTAGAAAATCTCACACGTTCACAGAAAACAGCTGAATTCCTCATTGCAAAATAAACTAGATGTAGAGGATAAAGACGGCAGCAGAAGTAAACAGTGCAGATAAAAGTGGCGTTTCCACATGAGAGCATCTTTTCTGACCCAAAGCAAAACTTTTCAGGGTTTTTATGAAAATCTTCAGTTCTGCTTCTCAGAAAGACGAGCTCCAGTCGCTCCGCTGATAGCTTTTCTCTAGAAAGAGGATCATTAAATCAGTTTTTTTTGACTCTTGGGTCACCATTAAACCCTCAAGCGGGGTCGGTTTGACCCACACAAACCACAGAGGCCTGCCTTTCACAAAAACTCTTGACCTGTGACGGAAATATATGAGGCAAATCTCTTTATGGTTTGCTTACAGAGATCAAACCCATTCCAGCAGCTAGAACAGAATAAAAAAGACACACAGCTCAGTGCAGTAGACAATGTAAACAATGCAGAATTTTCATTTTTGGGTGAACTACCCCTTTATTTCCTCATTAAAATAATATAGTGGAGAGAGAGAGAGGACTGCACTCTTTCATTTTTATTCGGCTTAGTCCCTTTATTCATGAGGGGTCGCCACAGCGGAATGAACCGCCAACTATTCCAGCATATGTTATACACAGTGGATGCCCTTCCACACTCATTCACACACACGCACACACACTCATACACTACAGCCAATTTAGTTCATCAATTCCCCTATAGCGCATGTGTTTGGACTGTGGGGGAAACCGGAGCACCCGGAGGAAACCCACGCCAACACGGTGAGAACATGCAAACTCCACACAGAAACACCAACTGGTTCAGCCGAGACTCAAACCAGCGACCTTCTTGCTGTGAGGCGACAGCGCTAACCACTGAGCCATCGTGTCACCTCTGCACTGCACTCATTATGGTGAATTCCTTCCAGTGTATTTTAATTGTGTGAAGAGATTTGGAGAAGCACTAGAGGGTGATGATCATATATGTGCTCTCTCCTGCCCTGCAAGGGTCTATATCAGGTCTGTGGCTCTCACAAACACTTCACATCCCATAATGAACAGCGATAAGATGCCTGCCAGGTTCTCATGGTGTCAGGCTACTGTATTTCCCTCTGATATCAACTGACAGTCAGTGATGGGGCTTTATTTAGGCTTTCCCTGCCACTCTGAGAGTATGGGGAATTGAAGAACGCTTGAAAACACACCTGCAGTCTGAGGGCTTCCCAAGGTGTTGCTAAGGAGTTTCCAGGGTGTTGATAGGGAGTTTTCTGGGTGCTAAAATGTAGTTTCTAGGGTGTTGCTTTGTAGTTTTTAGATTGTTGCTATATGTTTTTCATGGTGTTGCTATGCAGTCACCAGGGTGTTGCTATGCACTTTCCAGGTTGTTGCTATGCTGTTTCTGGGGTGTTGCTATGCAGTTTCCTGGGTGTTGTTATGCTTTTCTCGGTGTGGCTATACAGTTTCCTGGGTGTTGCTATGTGGTTTGTAGGATGATGCTATGTAGTTCCCAGGGTGTTGCTATCCTTTACTAGAGTGTTGCTACGTAGTTTCTGTGGTGTTGCTATGTAGTGACCAGGGTGTTGCTATGTTGTTTTCTAGTTGATGCTATGTAGTTACCAGGGTGTTGCTATGTTGTTACCGGGGTGTTGCTATGTAGTTACCAGGGTGTTGCTATGTAGTTACCAGGGTGTTGCTATATTTACCAGGGTGTTGCTATGTTGTTTTCTAGTTGTTGCTATGTAATTTCCAGGGTGTTGCTATGTAGTTTCCAGGGTGTTGCTATGTAGTTACCAGGGTGTTGCTATGTAGTTACCAGGTGTTGCTATATTTACCAGGGTGTTGCTATGTTGTTTTCTAGTTGATGCTATGTAGTTTCCAGGGTGTTGCTATGTAGTTACCGGGGTGTTGCTATGTAGTTACCAGGGTGTTGCTATGTAGTTTCCAGGGTGTTGCTATGTAGTTACCAGGGTGTTGCTATATTTACCAGGGTGTTGCTATGTTGTTTTCTAGTTGTTGCTATGTAATTTCCAGGGTGTTGCTACGTAGTTTCCAGGGTGTTGCTATGTTGTTACCGGGGTGTTGCTATGTAGTTACCAGGGTGTTTCTATGTAGTTACCAGGGTGTTGCTATGTTGTTTTCTAGTTGTTGCTATGTAATTTCCAGTGTGTTGCTATGTAGTTTCCAGGGTGTTGCTATGTAGTTACCAGGGTGTTGGTATGTAGTTTCCAGGGTGTTGCTATGTAGTTACCAGGGTGTTGCTATGTAGTTTCCAGGGTGTTGCTATGCAGTTACCAGAGTGATGCTATGTAGTTTCTGTGGTGTTGCTATATATTTCCCAGGGTATTGCTTTGTAGTTTCCAGAGTAATGCTATGCAGTCTCCAGGGTGTTGTGACATAGTTACCTGTCGCTATATGTGTCGCTATATAGTTTCCAGGGTCTTACTATGTAAATATTGGGGTGTTGCTATGTAGTTTTCTGGGTGTTGCTATGTAGTTTCCAGGGTGTTGCTATGTAGTTTCCAAAGTGTTACTATGAAGTTACCAGGGTGTTGCTATGTAGTTTCCTGGGATTGCTGTGCAGTTTCCAAAGTGTTGCTCTGTAGTTACCAGGGTGTTGCTATGCAGGTTCCTCTGTGTTGCTATGCTTTTACTATGCAGTTTTCAGGGTGTTGCCATGTAGTTTCCAATGTATTACTAGGTAGTTACCAGGGTGTTGCTATGTAGTTTCCTGGGATTGCTGAGCAGTTTCCAGGTTGTTGCAGTTTTATTTCCAGGGTGTTGCTATGTAGTTGCTGTATTGTGTTTACATTGTTGCTATGGTGTTCAGGGTTGTCGATCTGGTGTGTTTACATTGTTGCTTTTGTGTTCTAGGTAGTTTTTAAATTTTATCACAGTAGTTTCTAGTATTGTTGCTAGGGTGTTTTGGGTTGTTATCGTGTCATTGCTAGGGAGTTCTTGGCGGTTGCCTGCTATACAATATCTAGGTTGCTGTTATAGCATTCTGAGTAGCATTAACATTAAGGCAGCCTAGTAGAGCTTCACAGTAGGCTGTTAGTGTCATAGACGTCTAATATTATGCCAGAGAGCAACTTCTGAATGGAGGGACTCTGGTGGTCTTGCGAGCCCTATGCCAAAGGTGATCATGTGATTCTTCATGCTCTGACTTCAAACAGCTTTCATCCGCTAATTTGTCATTAGGGTTGCACCTAGATGTCTGTTCTGCATTGCTGTGTGTGTGAGCATGCATGTTTCTGTGTGATCTAGCGGGGGCCGAAATGTAAACAGGACTGGGTTCTAATATTGGCGATTGTGTGCTAAAACAGAAGACTTCCGTTCTAGTTCACTGCAAGAGTTCAGAGGCAAACCCAGGAGAGATCAGGGTGGCCTGGGGTTGGGAAACAACACATTGTCCCTTTCCTTTGCTTTTTTCCAAATTGGCATTGGCAGCAGTCCTCATTTTACAATAATCTGAGGTCAGTGTTGGGGAGTGGATAGCTAAAATTAGCCTGTCCAGTCACAAGACAGATTTTAACCTCATTGATTTCAGTCTTTTAGTTTCCTGGAGTTGCTATGTAGTTACCAGGGTGTTGCTGTGTAGTTACCAGGGTGTTGCTATGTAGTTACCAGGGTGTTGCTGTGTAGTTACCAGGGTGTTGCTATGTAGTTACCAGGGTGTTGCTGTGTAGTTACCAGGGTGTTGCTGTGTAGTTACCAAGGTGTTGCTGTGCAGTTACCAGGGTGTTGCTATGTAGTTACCAGGTGTTGCTATGTAGTTACCAAGGTGTTGCTATGTAGTTTCCAAGATGTTGCTGTGTACAGTAGTTGCCAGGGTGTTGCTATGTAGTTACCAGGGTGTTATGTAGTTTCCAAGGGGTTGCTTTGCAGTTACCAGGGTGTTGCTATGTAGTTACCAGGTGTTGCTATGTAGTTACCAAGGTGTTGCTGTGTAGTTGCCAGGGTGTTGCTATGTAGTTACCAGGGTGTTATGTAGTTTCCAAGGTGTTGCTGTGCAGTTACCAGGGTGTTGCTATGTAGTTACCAGGTGTTGCTATGTAGTTATCATGGTGTTGCTATGTAGTTTCCAATGTGTTGCTGTGTGGTTGCCAGTGTGTTGCTATGTAGTTACCAGGGTGTTATGTAGTTTCCAAGGTGTTGCTGTGCAGTTACCAGGGTGTTGCTATGTAGTTACCAGGTGTTGCTATGTAGTTACCAGGGTGTTGCTTTGTAGTTTCCTAGGTGTTGCTGTGTAGTTGCCAGGTTGTTGCGGTGTAGTTACCAGGGTGTTGCTATGTAGTTTCCAGGTTGTTGCTATGTAGTTACCAGGGTGTTGCTATGTAATTACCAGGGTGTTGCTATGTAGTTACCAGGGTGTTATGTAGTTTCCAAGGTGTTGCTGTGCAGTTACCAGGGTGTTGCTATGTAGTTACCAGGTGTTGCTATGTAGTTACCAAGGTGTTGCTATGTAGTTTCCAATGTGTTGCTGTGTGGTTGCCAGTGTGTTGCTATTTAGTTACCAGGGTGTTATGTAGTTTCCTAGGTGTTGCTGTGTAGTTGCCAGGTTGTTGCGGTGTAGTTACCAGGGTGTTGCTATGTAGTTTCCAGGTTGTTGCTATGTAGTTAGCAGGGTGTTGCTATGTAATTACCAGGTTGTTGCTATTTAGTTTTTAGGGTGTTGCTATGTAGTTACCAGGGTGTTGCTATGTAGTTTCCAGGTTGTTGCTATGTTGTTACCAGGTTGTTGCTATGTAGTTTACAGGTTGTTGCTTTGTAGTTACCAGGTTGTTGCTATGTAGTTTACAGGTTGTTGCTATGTAGTTACCAGGTTGTTGCTATGTAGTTACCATGGTGTTAACCTCATTAGTAAAGGGACTAAGCCAGAAGAAAATGAAATATTATTTACTGTCATCATGACAAAGATAAAAGTAATCAGTTATTAGAAGTTATTAAAACTAATGTTTAGAGATGTGTTAAGAAGAAATCTTCTTTCCCTTAAACAGAAATTGGGAGAAAATCTACAGCAGGGCTAATAATTCTGACTTATATCTCACAAGGACATCAGCAGCCTGTTTTTCAATTTATTAGATGTGAAATTTAGCTTTTTGGTCAGGGAAAAAGTCATGGAATTTGATATTTGGCTTGAAGTGGAAACTATAGGACAAATATCTTGTAGTTCGTCCGGCTAGTTTCTCAGTTTCACACTGGTGGAGGTCTCGTGAATGCTGATTGTTTTGGAGAAACTGGTCTGTGATCAGTACAAAAGGTCATTCAGAAGTAGATGCGATGCCGAATGCCAGCGAGAGACCCCTACGGTATCCCATGATTCCCCCCGAGTCGCAATCAGAGATGACTTTCACATGACACTTTACATGCAGGAGTCAGATCTCCATTGGGATGAACCATCCAAAGCGCCGGTGGGGGGGTTTAAATACTATTTTATTTGGATCTGGCTCACGGAAATGTACTTGCTCTCTAAACCCTGTGGTGATTTATGTGGCCGTCAAAGTCCTGTTGAATACCATGTGGTGGGATGACAATTTTTAAGTGGGATAAATAAAATAAAGCGTCTTGGTGTTTTAGCGACCTTTGAAGTCTGAATGAAGTTCAGTTCTTGGTTTACGGGATTACCGGATCCCCTTGTGATCAGTCATAAAGTCCATTAGAGTTTCTGATCTTCAGTGGGAAAACAAAGCCTCGGGGTACAGTAGAGTTGATGAGGTGAAATTACCCAAATCAAAGCATTTTTTGGGAAAAAATAAAGGTATGCTCAGTATTAGTAATCTAAAACATGTACAGTACATTGAGATGGTGGCTTAGTGGTTAGCACTGTGGCCTCACAGCAAGAAACTTGCTGGTTCGAGTCCCAACTGGGCCAGTTGGCATTTGTGTGGAGTTTGCATGTTCTCTCTGTGTTGGCGTGGGTTTCCTCCGGGTACTCTGGTTTCCCCCACAGTCCAAACACATGTGCTATAGGGGAATTGATTAACTAAATTTGCCGTAGTGTATGTGTGTGTATGGGTGTTTCCCAGTACTGGGTTGCAGTCGAAAGGACATACGCTGTGTAAAACACTTGCACGAATAGTTGACGGTTCACTCCGCTGTGGCGACCTCTGATAAATAAGGGACTAAGCTAAAAGAATATAAATGAATGAATGTAAATTCAGATAATTAAAGTGTACTTTAGGAAATATTGGGTTGTTTTAACCCCATTTTGGGTCAAATATGGACAAACACACTCTAAAAATGTGTATTTGTGGACAAACAAAACGTTGGATTAATTTTTTTCTGTTAAATTACAAATTTTGGGGGGATTTGTTCATTTTTGACCCAGTGTTGGGTTAAGACCAATTCAAGGTTTTTATTAAAAAAATGTTTTATTAGTTAAATACACCGAACTACACCAAAAATGCTGCAATATTGTTTTATTAATCATGCTATGCCTAATTTTATTTGAATATATATCATTGAGTTAAATTTCTAAGAGCATATATACATATATGAATGAGATTTTTGTAAATTCTTAAGAGCTCAGAAACAATTTTACATATTTGTTTCTAGCAAACCAACACTAAAACACAATGTAAATGTCACTCGCAAAAGTTTTCACACAAAATACAGTGATTTTACTTAAATAAATGTCCATTTTCAGATGAAATAGGTGATTAATTTCTCATGCTGTCATGTCAATATTCATACATATACATGTTTATCAACAAAATTCAATCCCAAAACTTGCGAGATAAATGTAAAAGTTTAAATATGTTTTACTTTTTGATGCTGACATAAGTTTGTAGAATATTTTGGAAGTTTTTTCACTCGTAAAGATGCTCCAAAATAGTCCAAAATAACACAAACAGTGTAAATGTGTGTAATATCGTCACCTTAGAATTATAAGGTTCTATCTGACATTTTGGTCAAAATTGAGTTATTGAAATATTTTTATTAAATGACAACTTATTTATATTACACTGAAAAAAATGATGCCTGCAAAACTGTTGCAAACAATTTATTTGTGTTGAATTTAAACAAACAAATTCAATTTAATAAATTTCTACTTAATTTGTTTGTTTAAATTCAGCCCAAATAAATTGTTTACAGCCACTTAATGAAAAAATTGAGTAAATCCAAGGAATCATCTCTGAATAATTTTTTTAAGTGTATGGGATGTTATTTATAAGTTGTTTACATTTTAAGACTTTTTATTTAAAAAACAAATGTTACACACATACTGTTTGCTATGGAATGCAAAAACTTTGAAGCTCAACATCTCAAAATCATTCAGAACGCAGAGAGAACCTTATAGTTACAAGGTGACGATATATTAAAAAATATTGATTGATAAATTATGTGTAGGCTCTTCAATCATTTGCAACCTTTTTAAAATGAAATTTGTATGCTTCTCTTTCAAAACATCATCCATAAAACAACTAAAAACTGACTGAACTTAACAAAAGTATTATTTAATGAATTTATAATAATCATTTAATTAGACTGGGCAACGCAGTGGCGCAGTAGGTAGTGCTGTTGCCTCACAGCAAGAACGTCGCTGGGTCGCAGGTTCGAACCTCGGCTGGGCTGGGTCAGTTGGCGTTTCTGTGTGGAGTTTGCATGTTCTCCCTGCGTTCGCCTGGGTTTCCTCCGGGTGCTCCGGTTTCCCCCACAGTCCAAAGACATGCAGTACAGGTGAATTGAGTAGGCTAAATTGTCCATAGTGTATGTGTGTGAATGTATGTGTGGAAGTTCCCAGAGATGGGTTGCAGCTGGAAGGGCATCCGCTGCGTAAAATCGTGCTGGATAAGTTGGCGGATCATTCCGCTGTGGTGACCCCGCAAGGGACAAAGCCGACAAGAAAATGAATGAATGAATGAATTTAATTAGACTGTATTATTTATGCTGCTGTTCATTGTTCTGTTGTGACATCATCAGACACCCAAATCTTGCTGAATTGGGATCTAGATTTCCATGCAAGTTTCCAAGTTGGACGTCCAATGTCAACTGGCATAATGTTGAGCGTTTCCAAATAGGACGCTGGAAATATTGAACCTAATGAGTTGAAGGGAATGAAACATGACTTCATGCAACCACTTAAATCACTTCTACTGAATCAAAGCCACTGCAGAAAAATCATAAATGCTTTTAACAGATGCTTTTAACCTTACAAAAAGACATTTCCAAAAAACAACAACAGTATTTATGACATACAGTGGCCGATTTATTTAACATTATATCTAATCAGACTTGTGAATGTGACTAATTAAACGATAGCTAAATGTTAATGTTTATATTTTTTGGAAATCCACAGCACTTCTCTGTTTATTATAACGGCTACCGTTAAGTCTCAGAGTTCAGAAATAGTTTGACATTAAAGGGTATCTATTATGCCTGTTTTTACAAGATGTCAAATGCGTCTCTGGTGTCTCTAGAGTGTGTGTGTGAAGTTTGAGCTCAAAATAGCACACAGATAATGTTTTCTAACTCTCTGAAACTGACCCTTTTAGGCTTTAATCCAAAATGTGTCCTTTTGGTGACTGTCGCTTTAAATGCAAATGAGATTGTGCTCTTTTCAGAGGAAGGCGGAGCTACGAATGCCTGTGTGTCAGCATAGTGGCAGATTCAAAACAGGACTAATGTGATCTGTGTGAAATACTGAAAAAGAAAAAGGCGATCTATGGAGACATTTATAACCCATTTAGGGTTATTGCACACTGAATGCAAAATTTCCAACCATAATTTTCGAATGTTATAAAAATAAATTTGACCTCACTTTGTGTCAATCATTTTGACGCACTTTGAATCAGGGATTTTTTGTTAATCTTCCTCTCATTTTGAGAGGTGTTTCGGCTCCATTTTGTATTTTGGAAATTATTTTACGACAGATTAAAATAATACGCATTGGACTCGGTGTAGTGGCGCAGTAGGTAGTGCTGTTGCCTCACAGCAAGAACGTCGCTGGGTCGCAGGTTCGAACCTCGGCTGGGCTGGGTCAGTTGGCGTTTCTGTGTGGAGTTTGCATGTTCTCCCTGGGTTCGCGTGGGTTTCCTCCGGGTGCTCCGGTTTCCCCCACAGTCCAAAGACATGCAGTACAGGTGAATTGGGTAGGCTAAATTGTCCATAGTGTATGAGTGTGAATGTGTGTGTGGAAGTTCCCAGTGATGGGTTGCGGCTGGAAGGGCATCCGCTGCGTAAAATCGTGCTGGATAAGTTGGCGGTTCATTCCGCTGTGGCGACCCCGCAAGGGACAAAGCCGACAAGAAAATGAATGAATGAATGAATGGACTCGGTGTGCATGGTTTGTGTGTTCAACGATTTTTTTAGATTTCAATATTTTAATATAATTTTAGTGTGCAAAATGACCTTTAGTCGCTGACATTATCTTCAGCAGGTATGGTACAAAAACTCGCAGATAAAGCGTCAAGCTTTAGTTAAGTCACTGCAAAGACACAAATAGCGCCGCATGAATGAGGAGGTACAAATGACGCGGCATGAATTGAGCGTTTGACGCGCGAGTTGCTCAAGTTGGAAAATCTGAACTTTAATTTTTGAGTTAGCCGTCTAATCACTGTGGAGGAGACACGGAATAATACGCAACTATCAACAAAAAATCTGACTTCCAGCTTGTAACGGTACAGCAGGGATACTGTGTAATGGAGGATGGCTGCTTCTCACTCAGTGCTGTTTATGCTAATGAGAGAGAGATGGGCACTAGTGGGCGGGGCTTTCCCCCTCTGATGACACGTACAGAAGGAAAATGTCAATCGGAGTGTTTCTGCAGACTGTTTTTACCAATAGAATCTGGCTATATTCACACACTTCTGTTCAAACCTCGTATGAAAGTGATTTTTGCATAATAGCTCCCCTTTAAAGTAATCCTCCATATAATCGAATGCAGATTTATGCATGGTTTTTCAGTAATGGCTCTACCGTTCAACCTGCCATCATGTTTGGACGAATCCATCCATCACCAAAATATGCTTTGAACTTTTCCCCCGTAATATTGTACTTATGCATGCATGTCTGGATTATTTCCACATGCCGTCTAATATATCAGGTGTCAGAGTTACATAAGTGTTCATACGCATACATACACGTACAGTACATGTTATATAAGATCCATATCCGCTAGAGGTCAATAAAATCAGTGTCTTTGTTTGCGTATGTATATATTAACAAAAGAAACGCATCTTTAATAGACATTTAAATCTTATATAACTGACCCATTTCTCAGATTATCCTTTTATGGGTCAATATGTGACACTCATAAAAGTGCATATTAGATTTCGGAGTTTAATATGAAACTCATCAGACTTGTGTCTGTAATAAAGAGCCACAGATGGAGAAAGTTACTTTCATTTTTACCAGTGGCAAATTAATTATTAGTGAATAAATCTTTCAGCTCTGAGGTTATGATAGATTCTTCTGCGGATGATAGAAAGTCAGTGTTGGTATGTTTTAAATGTTGACCTGTTTTTAAATTACGTTCATTCATTCATTTTTCTTCAGCTTAGTCCCTTTATTCATCAGGGGTCGCCACAGCAGAGTGAACTGCCAACTTTTCCAGCATATGTTTTACACAGTGGATGCACTTCCAGCTGCAACCCAGTACTGGGAAACACACATACACACTCATTTACACACACACACACACACACACACACAGACACACACACACTTATACACTATGGCCAATTTAGTTAATAAATTAACCTATAGCGCATGTGTTTGGACTGAGGGGAAACCAGAGTACCCGACGCGATACCCACGCCAACACGGGGAGAACATGCAAACTCCACACAGAAACGCCAACTGACCCAGCCAGGCTCGAACCAGTGACCTTCTTTCTGTGAGGCGACAGTGCTACAGTTCCCCATGCAATGTTCGGTTAAGTAAAATTGTTATTTTTGGACATTTACTCTGAGAAATCTTTAAAAAAAAATGTTTTTGGCATATTTATTTATTATATTTAAATTAATTAATATAATATAAAGTAATATTAATTAATTAATTACTATTAATCCAGTTTATTTATTTTATTTTATTTTTACATATTTATTTATCAGACCCTGATTATAATAATAATTTATTTTATTTATTTATTTATATATATATATATATATATATAAAAAACATTTTCACAACAATTTTTGTGTATTTTTAAGGCAAAACACAAGAATTGATACAAATAATGCCATAATGTTTGAGAGGAAACAATTATTTTAGGCGACAAATAAAAAAATGTCCCTGAAAAAAATGCTGGAGAGACTTACTTATATACTTTCTTCCTTCCTTCCTTACTCCCTTTCTTACTTACTTCCTTCCTTTCTTCCTTACTTCCTTACTTACATTCTTCCTTACCTACTTCCTTCCTTCCTTCCTTTCTTCCTTACTTACTTGTTTACTTTCTTCCTTCCTTCCTTCCCTCCTTCCTTCCTTACTTCCTTTCTTCTTTCCTTCCTTCATTCATTTTGTCCTTATTTACTTCCTTCCTTTATTCCTTCCTTCCTTCCTACTTACATTCTTCCTTACTTCCTTCCTTCCTTACTTACTTACTTACTTGCTTACTTCCTTTCTTCCTTACTTGTTTACTTTCTTTCTTCCTTCCTTCCCTCCTTCCTTCCTTACTTCCTTTCTTCCTTCCTTCCTTCATTCCTTCTGTCCTTTCTTATTTACTTCCTTCCTTCATTCCTGGAGAGACTTCCTTACTTACTTTCTTTCTTCCTTCCTTTCTTCCTTCCTTCCTTCCTTACTTGTTTACTTTCTTTCTTCCTTCCTTCCTTCCTTCCTTACTTCCTTTCTTTTTTCCTTCCTTCATTCCTTCCTTATTTACTTCCTTCCTTCCTTACTTACTTACTAACTTCCTTCCTTCCTTCCTTCCTTCCTTACATATTCATTTATTTATTTATTAATTAATTTATTCATTATTTTTTAAATCTTACTCTAGATAGAAATGTTTGATTATTTTTTTTAAAATAATATAAAAATAAATTAAATAATAAATTGTTTATTTAGATTTTTTTAATTTAATCCTCCTTTATGCCAATAATTGTAAAATGAATCCCATCAGGATGTTTTTAAAAATTTAACTCGTCATTAACTCTGGCATTACGTGTGGACATTATTGAGGCGTTTTGAGATTGGCAGTGTTTGTTGTAACCCATGTGAAAACCTACCCCTGTTTTTTTGTTGTAGTTTTTGTTTTTGCAAATCCACCAGAGGCCGCTGTGTACGCTTTTCAGATCTTAAATTTCTCTCGCAAGTGCCATGCTGTTCTCGCTTAAATCCACCAGAGGCCACATTCGACTGAGTGACTGACCGATTAATCCCAGACACCCACCTCCTTCCCTAAACCTAACTGACAGTGTTTTCAAAGAAATCCAGAAAAAGAAAGCCCTCCCGGCCACCTGGTTTTTACCACATTATCAGATCTTACCACATTCTCACCCTGCTATTTACTTCTTTATTTTAGTTTTTGCCTTTTGTTTTTGTCTTACTTGCTTTCTGGAACCATTTTTTAGTGCAGTCAGCTCCTCTCTGCGTCTCAAGTCCACCGACATACGCAGTGAGCCACTGGGCAAACTGGTAAAAGCGGAAAAGCCGTCCCATCGCACCATAGTGTTCGTTTCAAAGACGACATGCAGCCATACGTTCCTCTGGCTACATAATTCGCGATCTCCAGAAATGTATATAGGGGTACATTTTCAGAATGAGCCTGGGTTGTTTTTTTTTTACTCAGATTCTCACACCTCTTCATTAAAGCAGCGTACACCAGTTAGTTTTCACCGTAACATGATAATTGAGTTCCACACATTTCGTGAGCTCGTCCGAGGTAAGCATTAGACCGTCTGGATTTCTGTGATTAATCTTTTATTAGACTGTCTGGATCCTGACAGTAGAAAAACAAGTTTGTTTTTTTGCTTGAGCTCATCAGAAACAGACGGAGTGTTTACCGCGCTTTACTCTTCTTAGTGCCAAAATAAAAATCATCATTAATCTCACATTTCTATAAATTTGCACAAGTCACAAGGGATCAATTATATTCATGCCACAGACATAAATGTGCATGTAGCACAGCAGCTTTCTCTGATAATGTAAGTGGTTTGTGACAAATCGCCATGTCGAATTGTGGAACATTGTGTTGCACAAACAATATTTTTCTCTCTGCTTCTCATTGTGCAAGTATAACACCAGAGGGAATTCTCTGGAGGATAATTCAACAGGCTTAAATACACGCATGTCAATGCTGGCACATAAAGGCCAGACAATCACATCACCCACCACAATCACATTACCAGAGTATATTAAATGCATTTATTTGTTTTAGACATATAGAAAGGGTTGGCATCTGGATGTGCTTTAGAAGTGATTTTGTAAAGCACAGTTGGGTTTATTTAGCACTGAAGCCAATTCAAGCGCTTATCATAATAAATCTTGTTGTCTCTGTGGATAATTGAGAAAATTAAGCGCGGGAATAAGACAAATTTACAAAAATAAACATGATGAAATGTTGGGAAAACAAGCAATTCCAATGTCGGTTTCCTATCTTATATACAGAAGGAGCACACTGGTGTTATTTCACTAGCGTATACTGCAACACAATCTCACTGCAATTCGTAACTTTTTGATTTTGTGACTAATTCGTAATAATTTGTACGATCTCATGGCAATTCGTAACTTTCTGATTTTGTGTCTAATTCCTAATAGTTGTACGATCTCATGGTAATTCGTAACTTTGATTTAGTGTCTATTTGTATTAATTTGCACGATCTCATTGCAATTCGTAACCTTTTAATTTAGTGTCTATTTCATATTAATTTGTACGATCTCATGACAATTCGTAACTTTTAGATTTTGTGTCTAATTCGTATTAATTTGTACAATCTCATGACAATTCGTAACTTTTAGATTTTGTGTCTAATTCGTGTTAATTTGTACGATCTCATGACAATTCGTAACTTTTAGATTTTGTGTCTACTTCGTATTCATTTTACAATCTCATGACAATTCGTAACTTTTAGATTTTGTGTCTAATTCGTATTAATTTTACGATCTCATGACAATTCGTAACTTTTAGATTATGTGTCTAATTCGTATTAATTTGTACAATCTCATGACAATTCGTAACTTTTAGATTTTGTGTCTAATTCGTATTAATTTGTACAATCTCATGACAATTCGTAACTTTTAGATTTTGTGTCTAATTCGTATTAATTTGTACGATCTCATGACAATTCGTAACTTTTAGATTATGTGTCTAATTTGTATTAATTTGTACAATCTCATGACAATTCGTAATTTTTAGATTTTGTGTCTAATTTGCATTAATTTGTACGATCTCATGACAATTCGTAACTTTTAGATTTTGTGTCTAATTTGCATTAATTTGTACGATCTCATGACAATTCGTAACTTTTAGATTTTGTGTCTAATTCGAATTAATTTGTACGATCTTGTGGCAATTCGTAACTTTGATTTAGTGTTTATTGTATTAATTTGTACGATCTCATGACAATTCGTAACTTTTAGATTTTGTGTCTAATTCGTATTAATTTGTACGATTTTGTGGCAATTCGTAACTCTTATTTAGTGTTTATTTTGTATTAATTTGCACGATCTCATGACATTTTGTAACTGTCTGATTTAGTGTCTAATTCTGGTTGCTATGGTATTTTGCTGTTGCTAGGGTGTTCTGATAGTTGCTAGGGTGTTACTAGGGGCTTGTAACACTGTTGTATGGGATTCTTTGGCTTTTGTCATGTAGTTGCAAGATTTTAGATGGTTGCTAAGGCTTTTTGCTGTTGCTAGGGCGTTCTGGTAGTTAGGTGCTTGTTACAGTGTTGAAGGTGTTTTCATCTGTTGTGAAGTAGATGCAAGATTTTAGATGGCTGCTAAGGCATTTTACTGTTGCTAGGGTGTTACTAGGTGCTTGTTACAGTGTTGTAGGTGTTTCTTTAGCTGTTGTCAAGTAGTTGCAAGATTTTAGATCGTTGCTAAGGCATTTTGCTGTTGCTAGAGTGTTCTGTTAGTTGCTAGGGTGTTACTAGGAGCTTGTTACAGTGTTGTAGATGTTTCCTTGGCTGTTGTCAAGTAGTTACAAGATTTTAGATGGTTGTTAAGGCATTTTGCTGTTGCTAGGGTATTACTAGGTGCTTGTTACACTGTTTTAGGTGTTTCTTTGGCTGTTGTCAAGTAGTTGCAAGATTTTAGATGGTTGTTAAGGCATTTTGCTGTTGCTAGGGTGTTACTAGCGTCTTGTTACACTGTTGTAGGTTTTTCTTTGGCTGTTGTCAAGTAGTTGCAGGATTTTAAATGGTTGCTAAGGCATTTTGCTGTTGCTAGGGTGTTCTGATAGTTGCTAGGTGTTTGTTACAGTGTTGTAGGTGTTTATTTGGCTGTTGTCAAGAAGTTGCAAGATTTTAGATGGTTGCTAAGGCATTTGGCTGTTGCTAGGGTGTTCTGGTGGTTGCTATGTGCTTGTTACAGTGATGTAGGTTTATTTGGCTGTTGTCAAATAGTCACAAGATTTTCAATGGTTGTTAAGGCATTTTACGGTTTCTAGGGTGTTACTAGGTGCTTGTTACACTGCTGTAGGTGTTTTTTGGCTGTGGTCAAGTAGTTATAAGATTTTTTAATGGTTGTTAAGGCATTTTACTGTTGCTAGGGTGTTACTAGGTGCTTGTTACACTGTTGTAGGTGTTTTTTGGCTGTTGTCAAGTAGTTGTAAGATTTTCAATGGTTGCTAAGGCATTTTACTGTTGCTAGAGTGTTCTGGTGGTTGCTAGGTGCTTGTTACAGTGATGTAGGTGTTTTTTTTTTGCTGTTGTCAAGTAGTTGTACGATTTTAGATGCTTGCTAAGGCATTGTGCTGTTGCTAGGGTGTTACTGGGTGCTTGTTACATTGTTGGAGGTGTTTTTATTTGGCTGTTGTCAAGTAGTTGTAAGATTTGCAATGGTTGCTAAGGCATTTTACTGTTGCTAGGGTGTTCTGGTGGTTGCTAGGTGCTTGTTACAGTGATGTAGGTGTTTTTTTTTGGCTGTTGCCAAGTAGTTGCATGATTTTAGATGGTTGCTAAGGCATTGTGCTGTTGCTAGGGTGTTACTGGGTGCTTGTTGCACTGTTGTAGGTGTTTATTTGGCTGTTGTCAAGTAGTTGCAAGATTTTCAATGGTTGTTAAGGCCACCATTGTTGCTGTTGCTAGGGTGTTCTGGTGGTTGCCAGAGGTCTTGCTTCCTTCTTGAGGTGTTGCTCTTTGGTTGCTATGTCTCTAGGGTGTTTCTATGCATTTCCTTGGATATATTATGTGATCGCTAGGAAATTGCGAGGTGTTTACCTAGCAGGTGCACTCTTAGTATAAGAACACATGCTAAAATATGGTACCAATCAATTAAAACATGAAAAACATACTCTTTGTACAGTAAAAACACCACACTCTCCTTAACAACACACTTATGATATGAGACATCATTCATTTCTTCATCCCAAACACTGCAGGAAGACACGCACATACTGTATAATAGGGATTTGCTCATCATTAGCCGTCAGCATGAGTAATAATAGTGATTGTCCGATATTAAATTATACCCTGCAATACTTGAACTAATATGAATTTGTCTTGAAGTCAAACATAAGGAACTAATATCTTTGGCTCCATCTTGAGAATAAACTCACATCTGATTGTCCAGACTGCGACCACAGGATCTTTCTGGGAATAGAGTGTCTGTGCTTCACGTCTCCGTTCTGATGGGAAGTTTTGGACTGTTTTCATGGATGTGTGGGCTGTGATTTATCATCCCGGTCGCAGAGATCAGCTTTAGTTCTCAGCAATGCCGCAGGAACCACACAGATAATGAGTGCGGTTTAATGTCAGGAGGACAGTCGCGATTCTCCGACATCACAACTGCAACAAGTGACCTGTTAATGGGAATACGTTAGAGTGTTCTATAGACTGATGGGTGTTTATTGGGGCGGGAATCTAAATTTAATAATCTTTATTTTAAAAAGTGTATTATGTGTAAGAAACATAAAAAACACCCTAGCAACAGCAGAATACCATCTAGCAATGCCTTAGCAACCATTTGGAAAACCAACCAGCTGCGTAGCAACACCTCAAGATAAATTATGTGTGGACTTGGTTGGAAAAAAATATACTATGGAAGTCAATGGTTACCGGTTTCCAACATTCTTCAAAATATCTCCTTTTGTGTTAAAAAAAAAAAACCTCAAGAAACATCCAAAGAAGCAACTACCAGAACACCCTAGCAACAGCAGAATACCACCTAGTAATTCATTGGCAACCATTAGAAAACCTAGCAACACCTCAAGAAAAATTGTACACTTTAGCAACACCCTAGCAACAACAAAGCAACGCCCTAAGAAACATCCAAAAGACTCTAGCAAACACCTAACAATGCCCTAGTTACTATTACAGCTCCCTAGCAACAGCATAGTAACACATATCACCTGACTTTCATAGTAGGAAACAATATGTCATGGAAGTCATTGTTTCCAACATTCTTCAAAATATCTTCTTTTGTGTTGCAGGAAGTAGAAACCTCAAGAAACATTATAACAACAACAACAACAGCAACTACAGAACAGCCTAGCAACAGCAGAATACCACCTAGCAATGCCTTAGCAACCATTTGTAGAACCTAGCAACACCTCAAGAAAAAAATTACTTGTGCAACATCAAAGCAACACCTTAATAAGCATCCAGAAGACTCTAGCAAACACCTAGCAACACACTAGTAACTACTACAGCTCCCTAGCAACAGCATAGCAACACCCAAGAAGACTTCTTAACAACACCTCAAGACAAACACAGAAACTGTGTATCAATCAGCTGTGTGTGTTGACTTTCATAGTAGGAAAAAATATACTATGGAAGTCAATGGTTACCAGTTTCCATCATTCTTCAAAATATCTTCTTTTGTGTTCAACAGAAAAAAGAAACAGAACACCCTAGCAACAGCAGAATACCACCTAGCAATGCCTTAGAAACTATTTGGAAAACCTAGCAACAGCTCAAGAAAAAATTTAACTTTTGCAACACCATAGCAACCCCCTAAGAAACATCCAGCAAACACCTAGCAACACCCTAGTAACTACTACAGCTCCCTAGCAACAGTGTAGCAACACCCTAGAAAACCTCCTAACAACACCTCAAGACAAATACAGAAACTGTGTATCAATCAGCTGTGTGTGTTGACTTTCATAGTAGGAAAAAAAATAAACAATGGAAGTCAGCGGTTACCGGTTTCCAACATTCTTCAGAATATCTTCTTTTGTGTTCAACAGAAAACAGGAACCTCAAGAAACATACAAAAAAGCAACCACTACCAGAACACCCTAGCAACAGCAGAATACCACCTATCACTGCCTTAGAAACCATTTGGAAAATCCAGCAAGTGCGTAGCAACACCTCAAGAAACATTCTCTTTTGACTTAGTAGGGAAAAAATATATTATGGAAGTGAATGGTTACCGGTTCCAACATTCTTCAAAATATCTTCTTTTGTGCTCAGAAAATAGAAATCTCAAGAAACATCCAAAAAGCAACAACCAGAACACCCACAGCAGAATACCACCTATCACTGCCTTAGAAACCATTGGAAAACCTAGCAACATACCACATATACCACAGATGTCAATGGTTACCAGTTTCCAACATTCTTCGAAATATCTTCTTTTTATGTTCAACAATAGAAATAAAAACATACAGGTTTAGATCAAAGGGAGGGAGAGGAAATGATGACAGAAGGGCCATTTTTTGGGTGAACTATGCCTTAAATACCTTTTCAAATCTATTTTAGATAATGCAATATTATATTATTTATTTATTGTTTCAACTCTAATTATTTTTGGATGTCAAGTTTTGGATATTGTTTTGGTTTTCCTGTGTTTTTTTTCTCTTTGTGATTTAAATGATGAATGCATTAAGGGGTTAAACCGAGCTTTAGCTGGCAGAGAGAGAGAGAGAGAGGGTGGGTTTAATGCCACCAAACCAGGAGGATAAAACAAAGTGAAGCAAATATTTGAAGAAGAATAGCACACAGGACGGGGCGAATATAAATAGGCTCTAAAAAAAAGAGGAGTGAAGAGGTGGAAAGGGATTAATGGGTGACTAACCTCGCCGCTATGGAAAAAAGGAAAGAACAATGACGTTAGAGATCCTGATCCATTAATATTATATTAATAATAGATTTATGAATGAAAGATACTTACTTTAACATCCAGGTGCTTATATTGGAGTAACATAAATGTTTTAATGCTTTTTATTTAAAGTAGTTGATGCACAGAAGGAAAAGCAATGCAATTACAAAATGAAAAGGATGTATTATTAACCAAATATATGTGGGAAAAGTCATGTCATAATGTCATAATCTTTAAAAAACATGAATGAACTGCACAAGGCAAAGAAATATGAATAGATTTTGGGGTTTAAATTACCCAGATCTGCAGATCTGAGGGTTACAGGTTTCCAACATTCTTCAAAATATCTTCTTTTGTGTTCGACAGAAAAAATAAACCTTAAGAAACATGCAAAAAAAAAAAACAACAACTACAGAACACCCTAGCAACAGCCTAGTAATGCCTTAGCAACCATCTGGAAATCTAGCAACACCTCAAGAAAAAATGACACCTTAGCAACAACGTAGCAACGCCCTAAAAAAACATCTAGAAGACTAGCAATCACCTTACATAAAAGTTTTAATCCTTGTAGATTAAAGTAGTTGATGCACAGAAGGAAAAGCAATGTAATGATCCTGCTGCTCATCCGATAGTTACTGGTTTTCAACATTCTTTAAAATATCTTCTTTTGTGTTCAACGGAAAAATAAAATATCTAAAAAAGCAACTACAGAACATCCTAGCAACATCAGAATACCACCTAGCAATAACTTAGCAACCATTTTGAAAAACCTAGCAACACCTAAAAAAAAACACCCGAGCAACAACATAGCAGCTCCCTAAGAAACATCCAGAAGACTAGCAATCACCTTACATAAAAGTTTTAATCCTTGTCGTTGAAAGTAGTGCAATGGTACTGCTGCTCATCCAATGGTTACTGGTTCCCAACATTCTTCAAAATATCTTCTTTTGTGTTCGACAGCAAAAAAAAAACAATCAAGAAACATCCAAAAAAGCAACTACAGAACACTCTATCAAACAGCAGAAAACCACCTAGTAATGCCTTAGCAACCATTTGGAAAACCTAGCAACAGCTCAGGAAAAAGATTACAATCTAGCAGCACCCTAGCAACAGCATAGCAACGTCTTAAGAAACATCCGGAAGACTCTAGCAATCACTTATAGACTAACATAAAACTTTAATGCTCGTGATTTAAAGTAGATGTTTACTAGTTTCCAACATTCTTCAAAATATCTTCTTTTGTGTTCAACAGAAAAAAGAAACATCCCCAAAAAGCAACTACTGAACACCCTAGCAACAACAAAATACCACCTAGCATTGCCTTAGAAACCATTTGGAAAACCTAGCAACACCTCAAGAAAAAGATTACATTCTAGCAACAACTTAGCATCTTTAAAAACCATGAAATGTGAATTTGAAAAAAATCTGAACAAAGTTTGGGGTTTAAATGACCCAGTTCTGCAGAACTGCTGCTTATCCGATGGTTACTAGTTTCCAACATTCTTCAAAATCTTCTTCTATCTTCTTTTGTGTTTGACAGGAAAAAAAACTCAAGAAATATCCAAAAAAGCAACAACAGAACACCCTAGCAACAGTCTAGTTATGTCTTAGCAACCCTCTGAAAACCTAGCAACACCTCAAGAAAACAATAACACCCTAGCAACAACATAGCATCTTTAAAAACCATGAAAAACTGCACAAGGCAAAGAAATCTGAACAAAGTTTGGGGTTTTAATGACGCAGATCTGCAGAACTGCTGCTCATCTGATGGTTACCGGTTTCCAACATTCTTCAAAATATCTTCTTTTGTGTTCGACAGCATAAACAAACCTCAAGAAACATCCAAAAAAAAGCAGCTACAGGACACCCTAGCAACAGCCTAGTAATGCCTTACCAACCGTTTGGAAAACCTAGCAACACCTCAAGAAAAAATGACACGAGCGACGCCCTAAGAAACATCCAGAAGACTCTATAGCAATCACCTAACACAAACGTTTTAATCCTTGTAGATTAAAGTAGTTGATGCACTGAAGGAAAAGCAATACAATGATCCTGCTGCTCATCTGATGGTTACTGGTTTTCAACATTCTTCAAAATATCTTCTTTTGTGTTCAACAGAAAAAAAACATCCGAAACAATCCAATTACAATGGTGATAAAAACCATGAAACAAAAACTGCACAAGGCAAAGAAATCTGAACAAGTTTTGGGGTTTAAAGGGCTTTTTTGAAAAATCGGGTTCTTTGTTGGGTCATTTGTCCAAAGTAAAATCTGCTGTGAAGCAAAAGCCCAGATCTGCACAACTGCTGCTCATCTAGAGCCATTAGCTGAATAAAGTCAGACAGTGAGAGTCAGCAAATGATCCATGAATAAACGCAGCTCACAGCAGTCACATCTGATCAACCACACATTCACAGAGCACAAATGACTGTGAGTGTTGCTCAGATTTCTTCACAACATAGACACAATTTCTGGGGTGTTGCTAGGGTGTTCACATAGTTGCTAGGTGGCTATTTTAGGTGTTTTTAGGCATTTGTCTCATTGCTTTTGTTAGTAAAGTGTCCTGTGTTTTGTTTTTATGGTGGTTTCTGGTTGCTAGAGTATTTGGGGTGTTTTCTAAGGTGTTGCTAAGGTTGCATAGTATTTTGAATACATTCCAGGGTGTTGTTATGCAGTTGCTAGGGTGTTGCTACAGTAGGTGGTTATTCTGGGTGTTAAGACATTTATCACATTTAATTTGTATTACTTTTATTCAATTTTAAGGTGCTGCTAATATCTTCTGAGTTTGCATAGTACTTTTAACACATTTCGGGATGTTGTTGTGCAGTTGCTAGGGTGTTGCTAGGTGTTTTTTTGGGGAGGAGGGTTTGCATTTGTTATATTGTTAGCAAAGTGTCCTGTGTGTTGTTTTTATTGTGTATTCTGGTTGCTAGATTATTTGGGGTGTTTTCTAAGGTGTTGCTAAGGTGTTCTGAGGTTGCATAATGCTTTGAATACATTTCAGGTTGTTGTTATTTAGTTGCTAGGGTGTTGCTAGGTGATTATTTTGGGTGTTTTTTTTTGTATTTGTCACATTGCATTTGTTAGCAAAGTGTCCTGTGTTTTGTTTTTATGGTGGTTTCTGGTTGCTAGAGTATTTGGGGTGTTTTCTAAGGTGTTGCTAAGGTTGCATACTATTTTGAATATATTCCAGGGTGTTGTTATGCAGTTGCTAGGGTGTTGCTAGGTGGTTATTTTGGGTGGTATTTTAAGACATTTATCACATTTCATTTGTATTAGTTTTATTAAATTCTAATGTGCTGCTAATATCTCCTGCATAGTACTTTTAATACATTTCGGGATGTTGTTGTGCAGTTGCTAGGTTGTTGCTAGGTGGGTTTTTTTGGGGGGTGAGGGGGTGCATTTGTTATATTGTCAGCAAAGTGTTCTTCTGGTTGCTAGATTATTTGGGGTGTTTTCTAAGGTGTTGCTAAAGTGTTCTGAGGTTGCATAATGCTTTGAATACATTTCAGGTTGTTGTTATTTAGTTGCTAGGGTGTTGCTAGGTTGTTATTTTGGGTGTTTTGTCGAATTTGTCACATTGCATTTGTTAGCAAAGTGTCCTGTGTTTTGTTTTTATGGAGGTTTCTGGTTGCTAGAGTATTTGGGGTGTTTTCTAAGGTGTTGCTAAGGTTGCATAGTATTTTGAATACATTCCAGGGTGTTGTTATGCAGTTGCTAGGGTGTTGCTATGTGATTATTCTGGGTGTTTTTTGGAATTTGTCACAATGCATTTGTTATATTGTTAGTAAAGTGTTCTGTGTGATGTTTTATGGTGTATTCTGGTTGCTAGAGTATTTGGGTGTTTTCTAAGGTGTTGCTATGCTGTTGCTAAGGTGTTTTAAAGTTGCATTGTACTTTGAATACATTTCTGGGTGTGGTTATGCGGTTGCTATGGTGTTGCTAGGTGGTTATTTTTGGTCATGTAAGGCATTTGTCACATTGCGTTTGTTATATTTTTATTAAACTTTAGGTGTTGCTAATTTGTTCTGAGATAGTACTTTAAATACATTTCAGGGTGTTGTCATGCAGTTGCCAGGGTGTTGCTAGGTGATTATTCTGGGTTTTTTAAGGCATTTGTTATATTGTTTGCAAAGTGTTCTGTGTGTTGAAATGCTATAGTCTGGGTACTAGAGTATTTTGGGATGTTCTCAAAGGTGTTTTGAGGTTGCGTGGTATTTTTATTACATTTCAAGGTGTTGTTATGTAGTTGCTAAAGTGTTGCTAGGTGATTATTTTGAATGTTTTTTAGACATTTATCACATTTAATTTGTTATATTTTTATTAAATTCTAAAGTGCTGCTAATATGTTCTGATGTTACATACAGTAGTACGCTAAATACATTTCTGGGTGTTGTTATGCAGTTGCTAGGGTGTTGCTAGGTGGTAATTCGAAATTTGTCACATTGCATTTGTTATATTGTTAGCAAAGTGTCCTGTGTGTTGTTTTATGGTGGTTTCTGGTTGCTAGAGTATTTGGGGTGTTTTCTAAGGTGTTGCTAAGGTTGCATAGTATTTTCAATACATTCCAGCATTTTGTTATGCAGTTGCTAGGGTGTTGCTAGGTGGTTATTTTGGGTGTTTTTTAAGACATTTATCACATTTCATTTGTATTATTTTTATTTAATTTTAAGGTGCTGCTAAAATCTTCTGAGTTTGCATAGTACTTTTAATACATTTCGGGATGTTGTTGTGCAGTTGCTAGGGTGTTGCTAGGTGGGTTTTTTTGGGGGGGGGGCTGCATTTGTTATATTGTCAGCAAAGTATTCTTCTTGTTGCTACAGTATTTGGGGTGTTTTCTAAGGTGTTGCTAAGGTGTTCTGAGGTTGCATAGTGTTTTGAATACATTTCAGGGTGTTGTTATTTAGTTGTTAGGGTGTTGCTTGGTGGTTATTTTGGGTGTGTTTAAGGCATTTGTCACATTACATATTTTATATTGTTAGTAAAGTGTTCTGTGTGCTGGTTTTCTGGTGTTTTCTGGTTGCTAGAGTATTTTGGGGTGTTTTTGCTCAGGTGTTGCCAAGGTGTTCTGAGGTTGCATAGTATTTTAAATATATTTCAGGGTGTTGTTATGCAGTTGCTATGGTGTTGCTTGGTGGTTTTTTTGGGTGTTCTTAGGCATTTTTCACATTTCATTTGTTATAATGTTAGTAAAGTGTTCTGTGTGTTGTATTGTGTATTTTTGGTTGCTAGAGTATTTTGGGGTGTTTTTCTAAGGTGTCGCTATGGTGTTTTGAGGTTGCATGGTATTTTGAATAGATTTCTGGGCGTTGTTATGCACTTGCTAGGGTGTTCTGTAAAGGGGATAGTGAGTATTCTGAATGCCTTTTGGTGTGTTACTATGCAGTTGCTAAGGTGTTATCGTAGTTGCTAAGTGGATACTAAAGTATTTTGTGCGCTATTTCTGGCATTCCTATGCAGTTGCTAGGGTGTTCTGAATACATTTCGGTGTGTTACTATGCAGTTGCTAATGTGTTATTGTAGTTGCTAAGGTGTTGTTAAGTGGATACTAACTAGAGTATTTTGTGCGTTCCTTCTGACATTCCTATACAGTTGCTAGGGTGTTCTAAATGGGCTTCAGTGTGTTACTATGCAGTTGCTAATGTGTTATTGTAGTTGCTAAGGTGTTGCTAGGTGGATACTACAGTAGTTTGAGCGCTTTCTCCAGTATTCCCATGCAGTTGCTAGGATGTTCTGACTGCTTTTCGCTGTGTTACTATGCAGTTGCTAATGTGTTATCATAGTTGCTAAGGTGTTGCTGGGTGGATACTACAGTTTGTTTGTGCACTTTCTCCTGCATTCCTAAGCAATTGTTAGGGAGTTCTGGGTGTGTTTTGGTGTGTTGCTATGTAGTTGCTAAGGTGTTATTGTAGTTGCCAAGGTGTTGCTAAGTAGTTAAAAGAGTATTTTGGGTGGATTCTCCAGTTTTGGTATGCAGTTTCTAGGGTGTTCTATAGTTGGTAGGGTTGTTGCTAGGTAGTTAATTTCATGGGGTGGTGCTGTAAGAAACCAATAGTTATGGGGATTTCTGTGAGATATTTGCGCAGGCGTACCACTCTATTATGTTTTTCTTTTAGATTTAGAAAATATACAAATCTAATCACTCAGTTTAATGATTTCAAATCTCTGCACAATAAATCCAGTCCTACCCAACATACCCAGCCTCTGATTTCACTTTGTCTTTTAATCAAACCCAAACTTGATCACGTGACCTCAGTAATCCCCACACACAGGTCGCTGTAGGACAAACTGGAAGGAATGCTGAGTTTTAGGACACTAATAACAAATTGGCCTTCGTTTATTGGCCTCTTCTTGGATCCTTTTGTCAGACGACCTACAATGTGTAACATGTGTGACTGATTTACTAATCAGAAATCCTGTTTTCCCTTTTCTAGAACAGTGTGTTTTGTCTTCGTCTGAGACCCCGTCGACTCTGTCCAGCAATATTTAATGCAGGATTCCCACACTGTCAAATATTTAATTGGCTGGATGTTGCTCTTTTGTTCTGTAAAACATCCTCATATGTAAGCATGTGGTTTGAGTCAATGCACTCTTTGAGCTGGTTATTTTAAATGATTCACAAATTGGTTCTTAATTAGTTCTTAAAGGCATTTGAAGTCCTAATCTAGCCACTGCAAATGCCTGAGAGAGTCATAAACGTTCAGAAGTGTGAAGACTAGTTTAAAAGAACTGTCAGCAAACGACTGCAACATACATTCATTCATTTACTTTCGGCTTAGACCCTTTATTTATTAGGGGTTGCCAACTTATGAACTGCCAACTTATATGCATATGTTTTACGCAGCGGATGCCCTTCCAGCTGCAACCCATCACTGGGAAACACCCATACACTCTTGCATTCCCACACACTACGGACAATTTTGCTTACCTAATTCACCTGTATCGCGTGTGTTTGGACTGTGGGGGAAACCGGAGCAAACCCACGCCAACACGGGGAGAACATGCAAACACAGAAATGCCAACTGACCCAGCTGAGGCTTGAACGAGCAACCTTCTTGCTGTGAGGCGATCGTGCTACCCACTTCGCCACCGTGATGCCACAGCAATGTACAATTGAAGTCAAAAGTATTCATGAAATTACAGTATTTCTTATTATATTTTTCTTCAGCAGAAATTCTTTTAGTTTGAGCGAGAATCTTGCTAAATATCTAGTCAAATATTGTGTGCTGAAATCATGGCAAGACAAAAATAAATTGGGTATTATAAATGAGTTATTAAAACTATTATTATTTTTAAATGTGTTTAAAACTGCATTTGGAAAATTTCTGAAAAAAATTGAAATGTGTGTATCAGGGGCGTAGCAACCGGGGGGGACGGGGGGCGATATGTTCCCCTCACTTTTAGAGACAGACCATTTAGAAACAGGTGATTAGGAATGTAAACTTTTGGATTTCATACAGCTGTCCCCCCCACCTTTACAATGTCCACTCCGCCCCTGGTGTGTATTGAAAACTGAAAATATATACACTCACTGGCCACTTTATTAGGTATACCTGTCCAACTGCTCCTTAGCACAAATTTCTAATCAGCCAATCACATGGCGGCAACTCAATGCATTTAGGCATGTAGACATGGTCAATACAATCTGCTGCAATTCAAAGCGAGCATCAGAATGGGGAAGAAAGGAGATTTAAGTGACTTTGAACGTGGCATGGTTGTTGGTGCCAGACGGGCTGGTCTGAGTATTTCAGAAACTGCTGATCTACTGGGATTTTCACGCACAACCATCTCTAGGGTTTACAGAGAATGGTCTGACAAAGAGGAAATATCCAGTGAGCGGCAGTTCTGTGGGCGCAAATGCCCTGTTGATGCCAGAGGTCAGAGGAGAATGGCCAGACTGGTTCCAGCTGATAGAAAGGCAACAGTAACTCAAATAAGCACTCGTTACAACCGAGGTCTGCAGAAGAGCATCTCTGAACACACAACACGTCCAACCTTGAGGCGGATGGGCTACAGCAGCAGAAGACCACACCGGGTGCCGCTCCTGTCAGCTAAGAACAGGAAACTGAGGCTACAATTCACACAGGCTCACCAAAACTGGACAAGAGAAGATTGGAGAAACGTTGCCTGGTCTGATGAGTCTCCATTTCTGCTGCCACATTCGGATGGTCGGCTCAGAATTTGGCCTCAACAACATGAAAGCATGGATCCATCCTGCCTTGTATCAGCGGTTCAGGCTGGTGGTGGTGGTGTAATGGTGGGGGAGATGATTTTCTTGGCACACTTTAGGCTCATTAGTACCAATTGAGCATCGTGTCAACACCACAGCCTACCTGAGTATTGTTGCTGACCATGTCCATCCCTTTATGACCACAGTGTCTCCATCTTCTGATGGCTACTTCCAGCAGGATAACGCACCATGTCATAAAGCGTGAATCATCTCAGACTGGTTTCTTGAACATGACAATGAATTCACTGTACTCAAATGGCCTCCACAGTCACCAGAGCTCAATCCAATAGCGTAGCTTTGGGATGTGGTGGAACGGGATATTGGCATCATGGATGTGCAGCCGACAAATCTGCAGCAACTGCGTGATGCTATCATGTCAATATGGAATACGAAGGATTAAGGCAGTTCTGAAGGAAAAAGGGGGTCAAACCTGGTACTAGTAAGGTGTACCTAATAAAGTGGCCGGTGAGTGTATGTGTTGCAGCGCATTGTAGATTTATTTTTTTTTTTTAATTTATCAAGCACTCTAAAAAATGCTGGGCTGTCTTAACCCAACACTGGGTCAGAAATAAATGATATATATAATACGTCTAAGTTGACTATATCACTTTATTTTCATTTTATTTTATTAAATGTTTTTGTTGTTTTGTTGCTCAGCTGTCATGAAAACGCAAATAATAATTTCTCTTCAATCGTTTTTTTATTCAGTTATTCAGTTATTCCTTTGTTTTATTTGATATTATTTATAGCCAAAAGTATGACCCGGACTTGTCCTCGACACGCATGCATTAGTGCGCTAATATTTATGTTTCTATATGGGAATGTGTCACAGCTGATCTTCACAGAAAGCAGACCGCCGGAGGGGTGCTTTCTCTAGGGTCCGGTGGGCGGAGGGTTGTGTCTGTATGCGTTTAAACCACAGCAGCGGTGGGTTTGGCTGAAATCTGAGGCGGGTTTAAAAGCTGTCGCGCTGAGAAACAGACACACACTTGGAGATCAGCGCTGCGCTCCACACACAAATGCATTATTACAGTTTCTTTAGCAGCTAAAACTATCTCAGATCTTCAGAAACAACATGTAGGCTTTCCTGCCAAAAATGGATTTTATTTATGATTTTACGCTTGTGCGACTTAAAGCTGTTTTGCCTTCGTAACCTTCGGAGCCGCGCAACAGGACTCCGGCGTTCCCACAGATTTTACGCACGCGTATTTTCATTCATCAAACTGCTTTAATTCATGTACGATTGTTTTATGATTCAAAACTAGTGCGATTTAAAGCTTTTTTTTGCCAGTGTATAAGCTTTGGAGCCGCACAACAGGACTCTGGCGTTCCCACTTTACGCGCGCGTATTTCTATCAATCAAACTGCTTTAATTGATTGTCAACCTCACAATGGAGACTCCCAGCAACACGTCGCACCCCCCTAACACATCGGACCCCTTTGGACGCGATGAAGAAGTGGCTAAAATCGAGATCGCGGTGCTCAGCGTGACCTTCGCGGTGGCCGTGATCGGGAATTACAGTGTCCTGGTGGCGATCCACAACACGAAGAAGAAAACCTCGCGCATGCACCTGTTCATCAAACACCTGAGCCTCGCAGACCTGGTGGTGGCCTTCTTCCAGGTGCTCCCGCAGCTCTGCTGGGAGATCACCTTCCGCTTTTACGGGCCGGACTTTCTGTGCAGGATTGTCAAACACCTCCAGGTCATGGGCATGTTCGCATCCACCTATATGATGGTGATGATGACTCTGGACCGCTACATCGCGATCTGCCACCCGCTGAAGACCCTCCAGCAGTCCACCCGCAGGTCGCAGGTGATGATCGGCGGCACGTGGGTGTGCAGTCTGGTCCTGAGCAGCCCGCAGTACTTCATCTTCTCGCTCAGCGAGATCCAGAACGGCTCGGAGGTGTTCGACTGCTGGGCGCACTTCATCCAGCCGTGGGGCGTGCGCGCGTACATCACCTGGATCACCGCGGGGATTTTCCTCGTGCCCGTGCTGATTCTGATGACCTGCTATGGCTTCATCTGCCACAGCATCAGGATGAGCATCAGGTATAAGAGCAAGCGGACGCAGGTGTTCGGGAAGCAGTCTGTGAGCTCGGTCTCCAGCATCTCCAGGGCGAAGCTGCGCACCGTCAAGATGACCTTCGTGATCGTGCTCGCCTATGTCATCTGCTGGGCGCCCTTCTTCACCGTGCAGATGTGGTCGGTGTGGGACCAGAGCTTCAGCTGGGACGGTGAGCCCTAAACCTTTACTTCGCATATTGCTGAGCGTTTTTATAACTAAATGTGCGCGTGGGGATGTCTTGTGCACTCTTTAGTTAAGTTTTAATTAGCTATACTCTTTCATGTAGTGTATATATATTCGATAATATAATAACATATTAAACATCTCATTTAAATGTAATTACAGAAAAATAACCCAGGATGGGTTATTATTAAAATAACTTTAAAGTACATTTAACATTTATTTGTCCCAGCGGTTTTTGTATTTTTACATTTTATTTACATTTTAATATAGATGTGACCCAGTGTTGTGTTATATTTTTTACATTTACATTTAATGACATTTTAATATATATTTGACCCAACATTGTTGTTTTAAATTCAATTTGATTTACATTTTAATATATATATTTGACCCAACGTTATTTATAAATTAAATTTATTTTGCAGTTTAATATAAATTATATATATACTTGACCCAACTTTGTTGTTTTTTTAATTCAATTTATTTTCAATTACATTTTTTATATGTATTTGACCCAACGTTATTTATAAATTAAATTTATTTTGCAGTTTAATATAAATTATATATTTATATTTGACCCAACCTTGTTGTTTTTAATTACATTTAATTTACATTTTAATATACATTTAACCCAATGTTGTGTTATTTTTTTAAATTAAAATGTAATGAAATTTTTTATATATATTTGACCCAACCTTGTTGTTTTTAATTAAATTTAATTTACATTTTAATATACATTTAACCCAATGTTGTGTTATTTTTTAAAATTAAAATGTAATGACTTTTTTATATATATTTGACCCAACCTTGTTGTTTTTAATTAAATTTAATTTTCATTTTAATATACATTTAACCCAATGTTGTGTTATTTTTTAAAATTAAAATGTAATGACTTTTTTATATATATTTGACCCAACCTTGTTGTTTTTAATTAAATTAAATTTTCATTTTAATATACATTTAACCCAATGTTGTGTTATTTTTTAAAATTAAAATGTAATGACTTTTTTATATATATTTGACCCAACCTTGTTGTTTTTAATTAAATTTAATTTACATTTTAATATACATTTAACCCAATGGTGTGTTATTTTTTAAAATAAAAATGTAATGACATTTTTTATATATATTTGACCCAACCTTGTTGTTTTTAATTAAATTTAATTTACATTTTAATATACATTTAACCCAATGTTGTGTTATTTTTTTTTTATTAAAATTTAATGACATTTTTTATATATTTGACCCAACCTTGTTGTTTTTTTAATTAAATTTAATTTTCATTTTAATATACATTTAACCCAATGTTGTGTTATTTTTTAAAATTAAAATGTAATGACATTTTTTATATATTTGACCCAACCTTGTTTTTTTAATTAAATTTAATTTACATTTTAATATACATTTAACCCAATGTTGTGTTATTTTTTTAAATTAAAATTTAATGTCATTTTTTATATATATTTGACCCAATGTTGTTGTTTTTAATTAAATTAAATTTACATTTTAATATACATTTAACCCAATGTTGTGTTTTTTTTTTAAATAAAAATGTAATGACATTTTTTATATATTTGACCCAACCTTGTTTTTTTAATTAAATTTAATTTACATTTTAATATACATTTAACCCAATGTTGTGTTATTTTTTTAAATTAAAATTTAATGACATTTTTTATATATATTTGACCTAGCGTTGTTGTTTTTAACTACATTTAATTTACATTTTAATATGTATATTTGACCCAGTGTTGTATTATTTTTTTAAATTTAATTTTAATTTAAAAAATTTAGATATATTTGACCCAACATTGGGTAATTTTTTAAAGGAAATTCAAATGACATTTGAACATATATTTGACATATATTTGGTGATCTTTTATTAAATATAAATGACAATACAACTCAGTTTGTTCGTGTAATATAATAAAACACAATATACACATATTAGACAAATAATATAGTAACTTACACTAAATAATGTAGTGTTTTTTTTAATCATACTATAGTAAAGTACTTAAATTAATCTGTTGTGGTAATAACACAAAAAATATAGTAATATAAACAAATTACTCACTACTGTAGCACTTTCTACAACATATTATACAACAGTTCATCACATTTTACAATACCAAAAACTAAAGAATGACATGTTATATTTCAGAGGTAATGCATTTTGTAATGTATTTGATGCATGCTCCATATAACATTCATATAATCTAAATGTAATTAAAATACTTGTGTATATACTTGTGTATATTATAAACTATAACATATAATCAATTAGCTATAAATATATACGTATATATATATATATATTTAAAGAACACAATTGTTCATTAATGTTAAATTATGTACTGTAGATATGTTGACACTTTATATCATATCTAAATAAAATATTTAACCAACATTATTATTTCAAAAGTAATAGTTCAGTCTGCACTATGACTCTTTATAATGTTTCGTAATATAATCATTGCATAATTAAGAAAAAAATAGCACATCTTATTACTTAACAGAAACAAAAACGTAACTAATAAATGATTCTTATACTTTATTTATATACAAATGTGTTTTATTTGTATATTCCATATGTGTCTGTATTTTAAGTGTTAAATGTGTGAGGCCACTTTATTTATATAATCTTTATATTATTTAAAACTGTTTTAATTAATTAACAAATAAATATGTTGTTTAATGAGTGTTAAATGTATTTTGTATTATATAATAAATGGTTTTGTATAATATAATACATGTGTTTTGTGTTATATACTAACATGTTCTATATAATACATAATTACATATATGTTTTGGATTATATAATAAAATGACTGCATATACAGTACAATAGCGGTGTATTTTAAAATCACTGCAAATATGTTGCATTTTATATTAGCTAATGGAAAGAAGTGCTAATGTGTTATATATAGTGTGTCTGATATGATTATGAAGATGATTTGCGGAATGAAGTCATGAGACCAGAATAGTGTGTCGAAGCAGAACAGCTGGGTAGCGTTTATGATCTGTAAAGCTCACATTCACATTCCCTTAAGCATGTTTGTTTAACTCAATTTCACCACATTTCCAACCTACAAATGACACATATTTATTATGAGTTTAGGGTTGTTGTTTTTATTATTATTATTTTAATATTTGGCGGTTCATTGCACTGTGGCGACCCCTGATGAAAAAGGGACTAAGCCGAAGGAAAATGAATGAATGAATTAAAAAAGGACACAGTAATGTGTGTATATAAATTATGATATACTATATATTACAAGGAAATAATTTTTTTAATCTTTCTATGTCACAAAAAAAAAAAATAAATCATTGTGTCTTTAAATTATGAAATAATGTTTTTAGTAAAAACTGTTTCTTCACTATTATAATTCTTATGATAAAATATAATGTTCCGGTCCTGGATGCTGATTGGCCACTTTAGAATGGAATGACTTCTAAAATATTGATACATTGTAACATTTTATTAGAATTGCCATTCTTTGGTTGCTTAGCAATGGTAAACAGCCAACAGTATGTGTGAGCCCAATGGACCCTTTTTACAAGACTGTTATGATGCGTTTAATGGGGTTGTTGCTAGATCGGATACGTTTGCGGCCGGAAGTTAACGAGAATTATTTATGTTATTTATGAAATTTCTGATTTATTGTATTTTATTATCGTCTACCCCCACCCCAACCCTAAACCCAACCGTCACAGTTCTGTAAAAATATTCATTATTGTTATACAGTGTCATAAAAAAATGCCGCTATATTAATGTGCATATCACACTTCCGGCTGGCCGCGTATCCAATCTAGACTTTACCGTTTAACGGTCATCAGCATCTAAAATCCTTGAAAGTTTTGAATATTCATTCGTTCATTCATTTTCCTTTGGCTTAGTTCCTTTATTCATCAGTGGTCGCAACAGCGGAATGAACCACCAACTTTTCCATCATATGTTTTATGCAGCGGATGCTCTTCCAGCGGCAACCCAGTACTGAGAAACACCCATACACACTCATTCACAAACACACACACACACTACGGCCAATTTAGTTAATCAATTTCTCCTATTGGCATGTGTTTGGACTGTGGGGGAAACCGGAGCACCCAGAGGAAACCCACGCCAACACCGGAGAACATGCAAACTCCACACAGAAATGCCAACTGACCCAGTCGGGACTTGAATCAGAGACCTTCTTGCTGTCAAATATATATAATATATATATTAAAATGTCAAATAAATTTAATTTATTAACAACGTTGGGTCAAATGTACTGTATATATATTAAAATGTAAATCAAATTGAATTTAAAACAATAATGTTGGGTCAAATATATATAAAAAATGTCATTAAAATAAATGAAAAAATATATAACACAACACTGGGTCACATCTATATTAAAATGTAAATAAAATGTAATAATACAAAAACTGTTGGGACAAATAAATGTTAAATGTACTTTAGTCCATCAGCTCCTCTATACACATGTGTTTGGACTGTGGGGGACATTGAAGCACCCGGAGGAAACCCACGCCAACACCGGAGAACTTGCAAACTCCACACAGAAATGCCAACTGACCCAGCCGGGACTCAAACCAGGGACCTTCTTGCTGTGAGATGACAGTGCTAACCACTGAGCCACCGTCCTGCCCTGTTTTAATTATTTAGATTAAAAAAAAACATATCTACATTTCTTTGTATTTACGTATGCAGTGTTTCCTCTAGGATTTTTTCCAGCAGTGGCGGCAGGACTTTTTTTTTTTTTACACAGATCTGCCAACTATTTCAAAGACAAATATTACACGCAGTATTACAAGTCTAGAACGCATTCATGTAATACGAGCATGCCAATCTCTTTGCTTGCGCGCCGATTTCCTCTGTTCGAGCACAGAACTTCTTGCACACACTCAAATTTACACGTTCAAGTGCAGATCTTCTCGTGCGCTCTCCAGTAAGCGCTGCTGAAGCGCGATTTAGTGCGTTTTTGTGCGTTTTTGTGCGTTTTCCGACATTAACGCGTCCTGAAGTAAAGTGAAACGGCATTAAACTCCAGTAAGATAAAGTCATTGTATGCAAAGCCATTGACCTTTATCAATAAAGTATACTTATGGAAACTGTGTTCATCTTAACTGAAAGCTACGCGGTGTTTGCTAGACTCACGCACCTGTCAGTCAGTCTGTCAGAGAGTCAGTCAGCATGTCACCTTGAACAAATAGCGCACAGCACTACTACGGTTACAGAAAAGTTTGCGCGGTTTACCTCTAATATGTTTTGGTGCGATTATAATCCGCTATAAAAAACACGACTAAATGTTTTAAATAAGAAGCTGTAATGTAGCTGTGGCGGGATGAATTTTGGCGTGGCGGCCTGCCACGGATGAATGAATGTAGCGGAAACCTTGCGTATGTATTATCAGCTCTGTATCAAATCACAAAAAAACGAATTACCGCTTGTGCGATGCGTTTGAAATTTAATTGTAAATCTGACATTATTCTCTCTTCTAGTTGCCGTTATCAGTCTCACACTATTTTTTTCTTTTCTCTGAAAGTCTTGATAACACCATCCTGGAGATTTTCTTTCATTATTTCAGCAAATTGGATTTTAAATAAGTGAAGTTTATTTCTAAACTAATTTCGGGAGGAGCACGCGCTTATGATTGATAGCAGCTGGTCCTCATTAGCTAACGCACGATTCACCAATCAGACGATTCCTAAATCACTATAAATAACCAGAGCACCTTAGCCATCTTCGTCTTGAAGAATTCCCCCTTCCACCCCTACTCCTCCACTTTCCTTGTCAGTGCAGCACGGAGGCCCAATGGTTAGCATCATTGCCTCACAGCAAGAATGTCACTGGCTCAGATCTTACCTGAGCAAGTTGCCATTTCTGTGTGGAGTTTGCATGTTCTCCCCGTGTTTGCGTGGGTTTCCCCAGGGCTCTCTGGTTTCCTCCCACAGACCAACAACATGTAACATGTAAACTGACAAAACTAAATCGACATCATAGACAAGCGTTGAATTCAGCATACACTCTCCACAGCTGATTCATAATCTACATTTACCATCATCAAGCAGGGGAGTTCTCGAGATCTACCTGAGCTCATACTCCCCTCTTGCCTTGCAAAGGGAGGGAGCCCTGGGCTCGAGGATCTCACAAGCTCAGGGCTCTCTCCCAGGACAGCATGCCAAACACGCTTTATAATCAATTATCAGCTAAGGCCGAACTCTTGAAATGATTTGTTGTGCTCTGCATTCACTGCGCTCTCAGTTTACCAACTATGACCACTTCTGCTGCGGAGAAACAAGCAAATGTGTTTGTCAGTTTCTGTGTGGAGTTTGCATGTTCTCCCTGTGTTGGTGTGGGTTTCTTCCGGGTGCTCCGGTTTCCCCCACAGTCCAAACACATGCGCTATAGGGGAATTGATCAACTAAATTGGCCGTAGTGTATGAGTGTGTGTATGAATGAGTGTGTATGGGTGTTTCCAGTGTTGGGTCGCAGCTGGAAGGGCATCCGCTGTGTAAAAAATATGTTGGAATAGTTGGCGGTTCATTGTGCTGTGGCGACCCGTTATAAATAAGGGACTAATGAATGTTCTCTAAAAACACAGTTTTAGAATGTTCTCAAATGTGTGTGTGTGTATGTGTGTTTGTAGACTCGAAGAACACAGCCGTCACTCTGTCTGCTCTGCTGGCCAGTCTGAACAGCTGCTGTAACCCGTGGATCTACATGGTGTTCAGTGGACACCTCCTGCAGGACTTCGCCCTCTGCTTCCCCTGCTGCCAGAAGATCCGGAAGAGTTTCCGCAAAGAGGACTCAGAAAGCAGCCTCCGCAGAACCACACTGCTGACCCGCATGGCCAACCGCAGTCCCACCTGCAGCTCCAGCACCTGGAGAGAGCTCCAGCACTCGCCCAAAACTGATCGCTCCACGCCGGCCAACACGTGACGCTGCGTTCATCAGCTCACGTACAGCTGAAGTCAGAATGATTCGCTCTCCTGTGAATTTTTCAAATATTTCCCAAATGATGTTGAACAGATTCAGGATTTTTTCACAGTATTTCCTATAATATTCTTTCTTCTGGAGAAAGTCTTATTTTTTTATTTCGGATAGAAAAAAGCAGTTCTAAATTGTTTTAAAGCCATTTTAAGGTCAATATTATTAGCCCCCTTCAGCAATATTAGTTTTGGATTGTCTCCAGAACAAACCACTGTTATACAATGACTCGCCTAAATACCCTAACTTTACCCTAATTACCCTAGTTAAGCCTTTAAATGTCACTTTAAGCTGAATAATAATATCTTGAAGAATATCTAGTCAATTATTACATGTTGTCATCATGGATAAAAGAAATCAGTTATTAGAAATGAGTTAGTAAAACTATTGTATGCAGAAAATGTGTTGGAAAAAAAATCTTTCCTTTAAACAGAACTTGGGGGAAAAATATTCAGGAGGATTAATAATTCAGACTTCACCTATACACCAGGAGGATCACTTCTGCTCATTCAGGCTTCAACTCTATCTCAAATGAGGCTCTTACAACTGAAAACTGGGACAGAACAGTCACTTCAGTCACAGTACAGAGCTGGACAGCTTGACAGAATACGCTTGAAGATCATTGTCATTTACGCTATGGAAGCATTGTTTTAGAATGTTCTCTAAAAATGTACATTATTTTAGAATGTTCTCTTAAAATCTACATTATTTTTTAATGTTCCCTCAAAAGAATATTTTAGAATATTTTCTAAAAACTGCCATTATTTTAGAATCTTCTAGAATGTTCTTTCATGTTATTTTAGAATGATTTCTAAAAATCTAACAATATTTTAGAATGTGTTCTAAAAATGAATGTTATTTTAAAAGAAGTGTCTTCAGTTCACCAAGGCTGCATTTATCTGATCAAAAATACAGTCAGTTTGTGAAACTTGTGTACAATCCAAAATGGCTGTTTTGTATGTAAATAAATGAAAATGTGAATTATTTCTGGGATTCAAAGCAAAATTTTCAGTTTCCTTATAATGTCTCAAATCATATAGCGATTTCATGATCAAGAAACCTTTTTTTATTAAAATCATGTATGTTGAAAAAATATTTGTGGGGGAAATGTTTTTGAGGAAACTGATTGAAAAAAGCAAAGATGTTTTAAGACATTTAATGTTACACATTTCAAATAAATGTATTTTTTTTTTGTTTTTATTTGTCAAAAATGTTTTCCCAAAATATTAAGCGTATTATAATCAATGATTAAACAACAAAAATGATCAATTGATCATTAAACTAACATATTTGAATGATTTCTGAAGGCTGGAGTAATTGTGCAGAAAATTCAGTGTTCAATCACAGGAATAAATTTTATTTTACTATATATTGACATAGAAAATGGCAGCTTGAATTGTAATACAATTTCAGCATTTTTACTGTACTTTTGATCATATAAATGTGACTTCGGCAAGCAGAATAGGCTTTTTTCGATAATTGTTAAAAATCTGTATTCTATATTCTTTCAGAATAGTTCTTAAAGTGTTTATAACTATGAAAAAATACTGAGCTGCCATGATTCAACATTGTGTTAAATATAGACAAAACTAATGTTTGGTTCATTCTTACAGTTTCATTTAAAATACACATTTTAACCCAAGGGTTACACTGCAAAAAATGCATTTTCTACACGGTAAATAAATCCTGGTTGCCCTAAAATTTTAGGCTGAATCTAATTAACCTTAAATTATCCTAAAACAGCTTAAAATTTCTAAAATTAAGTTAGAACATGATTAACTTAGTTTAATATGTTACAGCGAACTAAAGACATAACCTGTCATGACTAATCAATCATTTTACAGTGATTTCTTGTCTTGTTTCTCATCCAAATATCTAAAACTTTTTAAATCAAGAAACATTTTTTTAGACAAGTAGCAAATATTGCCTTGTTTTCAGAACTAATATGCCAAAATTAAGTCAGGTTTTTTTTTATATTAAAACAAACTAGAAGGCGACGTAGTGGCACAGTAGGTAGTGCTGTCGCTTCACAGCAAGAAGGTCGCTGGTTCAAGCCTCGGCTGGGTCAGTTGGCGTTTCTGTGTGGAGTTTGCATGTTCTCCCTGCGTTCGCGTGGGTTTCCTCCGGTTTCCCCCACAGTCCAAAGACATGCGGTACAGGTGAATTGGGTAGGCTAAATTGTCCGTAGTGTATGAGTGCGAATGAGTGTGTGTGGATGTTTCCCAGAGATGGGTTGCGGCTGGAAGGGCATCCGCTGCGTAAAAACGTGCTGGATAAGTTGACGGTTCATTCCGCTGTGGCGACCCCGGATTAATAAAGGGACTAAGCCGAAAAGAAAATGAATGAATGAATTAAACAAGCTAAATAATCTGCCAATAGGGGAAACAAAATAATCTTGGCTTACCTCATTGGCAGGTTATTTTGCTTCTCTTAATTAAAAACTCACTTGATTTTGACTCATTATTTTTTAAAACAAGACAATATGTTTTACTTATCTAGGAAATGCATCTTGATTTAAAGATTATTAGATATTTAAACTAGAAATAAGACAGAAAATAAGTAAGAAAAGCATTTTTTTTGCATTGTGCATTGCAAGTATTTCTATTAGAGTATAAACACATTAAACCAAAGGCTCTGAAGGTTGTGTTTTATATATATACAGTATGTATATATTTAGATATTTATACAGTGTTTATATCCACACCGTCATGTTTCGCAGCCTCTCGAAGCGTATGGTTCTAGGACGGACTCATGGAAACAGTGGGAACATGGAAACGGCAGTAAATCTCTTCAGGGACTGCGGCACAATGAGTCCTGCGAGGAATTTCCTGCGATAAGCGTCTACTTAAGCCGTCACTGCGTTTATTTTGGCCCGGATTTCACTATTCTTGCGCCAATGTAAACCAGACACCTGCTGCCCGGGACAAAGCCGAGCGCCGCGTGTGGATTTCACAGCAAAACCGATCACTTTCAAGAAAAACCAATGAATGTTGCACTAAATAAAACATGCGCTTTATGAAATATCAGCTTGATCGGCATGAAAAGTGTTTGTCTTCTGTCAGGTTTGGACTCTTTTTCAGGTGTGTGTATACTGAAGATGATTTATGTATAGTTGAAGTCCCTGTGCAATGTCTTTTAAATATTTCCCAAATGATGTTGAACAAATTCAGGAATTTTTCACAGTATTTCCTATAATATTTTTTCTTCTGGAGAAAGTCTTATTTGTTTTATTATGGCTAGAATGATTTTTTTTAAAACTCATTTTAAGGTCAATATTATTAGCCCCCTTCAGCAATATTTGTTTTGGATTGTCTCCAGAACAAACCACTGTTATACAATAATTACTCTAACTTTACCCTAATTACCCCAGTTAAGCCTTTAAATGTCACTTTAAGCTGAATACTAGTATCTTAAACAATATCTAGTCAAATATTATGCTGTCATCATGAATAAAAGAAATCAGTTATTAGAGATGAGTTATTAAAACGATTGTGTTCAGAAATGTGTTGAAACTGAATGAAATGAAATGAGAAATAATTAAAATAAGCTACTAATCTTGTTGTAAATATTTGTAAAAGTTGTAAATAAGCACACACGGATGTCTTTATAAAGTGCGATGTATTTGTTTGTGCGCATGTTGAAACGCTGGAGATTGTTGTGCCAACTTTAACTGTGTCTCTGTGCCAAATCCAATAAATCAGAGCTTCGGGAAATATTAGTTCTGGATCTGTGTGGGACGAGTGTGTTTTTAGCAACAGAGCTGTTTCTAGCGCTCTTCATCACTCCTTGGCATGCAAAAGCAACTTAATACACAAGTTCAACTTGTTTTTATGCGCTTATTAAAGGCTTTTTTTAATATTATGTGGAGAAACTGTAGAAGCAGCATGACTGAAGAGATTTGGGGAAGCAGATAAACGGCAGTCTGAATGACAGATTGTGTTCCAGTAGTGGTAGTTTGATGGGAGATCGAGTGTACTGGATTAAAAACAATCACAAACAAGATTTAAATTAAACCAGGGGCCTGTTTCAGTAAGGAGGTTCAACCAACTCGGAGTTTAAACTTGAACTCTGAGTTGATTTACCGAGAGATTAAAAACTCAGAGTTTTCGGTTTCAGAATAGCTGATCTGGGTTGGGTCAATCAACTTTGAATAGACCAACTTAGAGTTAAGCGCGCATACTGTGACTATAAAAAGGCATTATCAATGGGGTGCAGATATTACGAGTTCTCCAGCTGAACTTGATGTGCTCATGCAAAGTTATAGCAAATATGACCATATATTTACAAAAGCAACACCACTGCATCAGTGAAACAGAGACAGTTAGCGTGGGAAAACATAGCTGCTCAAGTTAACGTGCAAGTTTACATTTAAAGTATTTAAATAATTAAGTATAATAAAAAAAGTAATGTAATGTGTGACGTTTATAAAGTTTTTACTTGAAAAAGTGGGGAATTGGCCATAATTTTAGTTATTTCAGATGTAATTGCATTAAATTACATAAAATAGGCTAGCGCATTTCTACAACAAATCTGACAAAACAAGAATGCAGATAACCTTAGCTTAATGTACAGTGGAAATGTTTCATTTAAGGTTCCCACTTTTACACACGTTGATCAGTTTTAATAGATTTAAGTGCACTTGTGTGTTTGCCTTTTTTATTGTTCGAGTAGTAGAGAATGAGATGACATTTATAATGTAAGAACTAAAAAAAATAGTTTTTAGAAGGAGTAATAATACCATTAATCTAGTTAGTAACGTTACATGTGCCAGTGGAAGGTAAGTGAATTTAAGCTAATTAATTATTAAAAAAGGACAAACTATTCTCGTATGTGAGTTTGTTCTTTGTGTGACTGAAATGTATTAGCTATGTTTCCATCCAAAAATGCTAATTAAATTTATGTGCAAAACTGGAATATCAATAAAACAACATTTCAGATGTTTTACAGTGTGCTCAGCCTGTTGGTTTGTCCATTCACACACATTTTTATCATCACATGATCTCTTATAACAAACCTTTTTTAATGCGTATACTGGAATTTGTCCAGTAAAAGTGTTTCCATCGTAAGTTATGCACATCTTTTCTTATCGAATAAAAAGTTTCTCCTACTCAGTTATGCGCATGTTTATTATGCCTATTTTTAAAAGTTATGTGCATCTTGGCGTTTCCATCAATCGATTTTTAATGCACATATCCAAAATGCACATTAAAATAGGTGTGTGGAAACGTAAATCTAAGGTGAGAAATACCGCTTCGTCTTTAAAAAAGTGGAGCAGACCGACAGAAACTCTGAGTTTAGAGAATAAAACCTGCTCCTGACCAGGTTAGGTTCACAGAGTAAGTGACCACGGTAACTGACACTGAGTTAAAGTTACCTCTCTTTCAGAAACAGGCTTGACTTACCCTGCTTTCTCGAGTTTGACAAACCTGCCATTTTGAAACGGAAAACCCAGAGTTTCTCTCATTTCAGGGTTAAAATACTCTGAGTTTTCACTTAACCTCCTTTCTGAAACAGGCCCCAGGACTACATTGTTAAATATATCTGTACATTTATCTTTTATTTCTGCTTTTAGTTGCATTATGGGACCTTGATCAACTTTTAATCTTGGAAAAGCTTGAAAAAGTGACTTTTATGCACACGTGTAATAGTTTGCAGTGCTATATTGTCTGGGTTGGTGTTGTATATTACGCTACAAACTCCTTTTAAGTGAAGTTTAATTTTAAACTAATTTCGAGAGGAGCACGTGCTCATGATTGACCCAGCTGGCCCACATTAGCTAATCATGATCTTCCAATCAAAGCACCCCAAGTCACTATATATATATCCTTATTTCCTCTCTACATCTATCTTCATTTGGAAGAAACCCCCCTCCTCCCCTTCTTCCACCTTTATCCAGAATGGGCGGCACGGTGGCCCAGTGACTAGCACTGTTGCCTCACAGCAAGAATACCAATGGCGTCAGGTCCTCGCTGGGTCATCTGGTATTTCTGTGCGGAGTTTGCATATTCTCCCCGTGTCCGCGTGGGTTTCCCCCCGTGTTTCCAAATATGCTCTATAATAAGCCTAAATCTTTTTCTAATGTCTTACTCTCAAGAAGTTCACCTTGGCCTCAGCAGCGGGGCAGTTTGAGATCGACCTGAGCTCAATTTCCCCTCGCCATGTGAAAGGGGGGAGCCCTGGGCCCGAGGATCCCTTGAGCTCAGGGCTCTCTCCCGGGACAGCACGCCAAACAAGCTATGTGATAAATCATGAGCTAAGTGTGAACTCTTGAATAAACTGCCAGTAGATTTTCTGTTATTTTACAGACTTATTTCTCTATTATTTCTTGCACATTATATTATATTAAACAACTAAAATGTCAATACGAGTCACTTTGTTAAATTGTAGAGTTGAATTTACATCATCAGAAGTGGACAGAGCAGAGATCAACATCCCATAATCCAATTCACCACCGTAAATAAATGTAAAACACATGTAAAAAAAGCCTTAGTGTAAAAAAGCCTTAATGTACGGTGCCCACATGGAAAAAAATATACTATAGTGATTATAGTAAATACAGGTTAATAGAATTAAATAGATTTAATTTGGAGTTTGCAATGTACCTTCTACAATTACTGACTCCGCACTTGAACAAGTACTAGTTATTTATAGTAAATACAGTTTTTGGACCATAGTAAAGTGTATTATATTGTGTATGTGTGTGTGTGTGTGTGTGTGTGTATATATATGCACATACATACAGCAGTTCTGTCTGGTTCTCGAATCTGATTTGCTGATAAAAAGTAAATAGTAAACTGTGGTGTATCATGGACTAATATACCCTATTGTAAAAAAAGACAATTTATATTACTATAGATGTTGTGCTATAGTGTAATATACTAATACTAATGAAAATTCCAGGTCTGTATTAAGCTAACGTTGGGTCAAAGTTGTACAAACCCATCACTGGGTTAATTTCTTTAATGTAAACCACCACCACCACCACCATAATACTTTAGAGCGTGACTTTCTGACTGTGTGTTATAGTGATCAGGCTTATCTGGAGCTTATCAGTGCAAGTGTTTGTGAGAGAGCAGTTGCACAATACATGTTGCCTACTAGGATCCTCTCCAAACATCCCATAATAGCCTGAGAGTTTCCTGTTTCTGTCCTGATGCATGTGCTTTATCCTGAAGAACACAGACTTGACTAATGGAGACGACACAGATGTCTGTATATGCGCAATTAGAAATGTATGAGAGTCTGTATGTGTGTGTGTATGTGTCAGTATGTGTGTGTGTGTGTGTGTTGTCTGACGTCTGCATGTTTATCCTCTTCTTTCTCTGCTGTGTGTCTGTAATGTCTTCCAGACGTGTTTGTGGATCAGGAAGTGCAGCTTCATGTATTTCCTGTAAGTAGTTTGGTGTGTGTGAAGGACGATGTTGAGGAGATGTGACGTGAAAACTAAGAGCACATTGTGTTTTTATAATCGCTTCAATGAATGCGGCCTGCTGGAAAATAAAAGTGGCCGAAAACACGCAGGTTTGGTGGTCTAAATGGGTTCAGATGTCCTGCTCTGCCAGACCGCCAGCAACAGCACGACAGCAAGATTTTATTCTATTTTATTTTGTTTTTTTTGTTTTGTTTTGTTTTGTTTTATTTATTTTGTTTTATATTTTATTTTATTTTATTTTGTTTTGTTTTGTTTTGTTTTGTTTTATTTTATTTTGTTTTATATTTTATTTTATTCTATTTTATTTTATTTTTCTTTATTTTATTTTATTTTATTTTATTTTGCTTTAATTTAATATTTAGCTCTATTTTAATTCAGTTTTAGGTGAATGACATTCTTTTTAGGGTTAGGAAATTTAAATATATAGTATTTATATAAATGTTTTCAATGTTTCATTGGTTTGTTTATTGTTTTTTTAGTGTTTGCTTAAATTTTTTTTAAACCTGTATTTTGTAATATTATTATTAGTAGTAGTAGCATTATTATTATTATTTTCACTTATTATTATTATTATTATTATTATTATTGTTACTATTTTTATTATTTATCATTTACATCAATTATGAATATTATTAATATATTTAGTAGTAATATTTTCATTTGTTATTATTATTATTTATTATTATTATTATTATTATTATTATTATTATTATTATTAATTGTAGTATTATTTTCATTTATTATTATTTTTATTATTTTTATTTAATATTAATATCTGTTCGAGCCTCAGCTGGGTCAGTTGACGTTTCTGTGTGGAGTTTGCATGTTCTCCCCGTGTTGGCGTGGGTTTCCTCCGGTTTCCCCCACAGTCCAAACACATGCGGTACAGGTGAATTGGGTAAGCTAAATTGTCTGTAGTGTTTTTGTGTGAATGAGTGTGTGTGGATGTTTCCCAGAGATGGGTTGCGGCTGGAAGGGCATCCGCTGCGTAAAATCGTGCTGGATAAGTTGGCGGTTCATTCGGCTGTGGCGACCCCGGATTAATAAAGGGACTAAGCCGACAAGAAAATGAATGAATGAATGAATGTGTGGGTGTGGGTGTTTCCCAGTACTGGGTTGCAGCTGGAAGGGCATCCTTCACTGCATAAAACATATGCTGGATAAGTTGGCGGTTCATTCCGCTGTGGCAACCCCAGATTAATAAAGAGACTAAGCTGAAAAGAAAATGAATAAGTGAATATTATTATTTTCCTTTTTTAATATTTTTATTTATTAATATTTTCGTTTATTATTATTGTTATTTAAATGTATTATTATTATTATTAATATGATTATTGGTAATATTTTCATATGTTATTATTTTTTTTAATTTTATATAAGATTCATTTATTATTATTCTTATTTAAATGTATTATTATTATTATTATTTATTAATATTATTTATTTATTTATTTATTTTTCAGCATATTCTTAACCAAGGGAATATTTCTTTTTTTTTATTCTTATTTTAGCTTCCCTTCAGTACTTTAGCTGTACAATCCTTATGAATAAACTTTACATTTTTAAAAGAGTAAATCACATTTTTCAAGCAAATTCCCAGACTGTGAAAACAGACGATGCATCAGAAAAAAACTTTTTCATCCGCAGTTATGTGATAATTTCTGAAAACAATTCAGTATCCAGTTTTGCTCCTGAAAGATTCGTTGGACGTTGGTAAATCCATCAATAAGGTTTCTATTTAAATCTGTTTATTATATCAGTCTCTGATCATCACAGAACCTGCCAGACGCTGAGCAGACAGCCAATCAGATTACAGCTTGCCAGACCTGAAAAGTGTTTCCCAGCTGTGCTCTACTATGACTGAAACTATAACAAGTCCCCATAATGCATCTGTGCGCATCAATCAGTGTAAACCAGCAGAGCACGAGGCCGGTTTAATCAGTCAAACACACACTCTCTCTCTCTCTCTCTCTCTCTCTCTCTCTCTCTCTCTCTCTCTCTCTCTCTCTCTCTCTCTCTCTCTCTCTCTCTCTCTCTCTCTCTCTCTCTCTCTCTCTCTCTCTCTCTCTCTCTCTCTCTCTTCAAAGCAAACTCAATGAATGTTTCCTGTTTCCTGCAGTTTCTCGTTTCTCATGCTCTCTAGTGCTGAATGATGGGATGTCATGAAATGGTCTAGTTTTCTCTCAGCTCTACTTCATTCAATCATTTTCCTTCAGTTTAGTCTCTATTTCAGAGATCGCCACAGTGGAATGAACCACTAACCATTCCAGCATATGTTTTATGCACTGATGCCCTTCCAGCTGCAACCCAGTACTGGGAAACACCAACACACACTCATACACTACAACCAATTTAGTTAATTAATTCCCCTATAGCGCATGTGCTTGGACTGTGGGGAAAACCGGAGCACCCGAAGGAAACCTACACCAACATCAAGGCACATTTTTACACCTGTAAACTTTAACAGACGCAGGTGAAGTCATTTTTTTTGCCCTCCCGTTAATTGGAAATAATGTTTTCCAAGTGAACTTTAACAAACCAAGGGAATGTTCACAGTGTTTCCTATAAAACAATAATAATTCTTCTGGAGTCATAAGAAGTCTTATTTCTTATAATTAATTTCTTAAATAAAAGCAGTTTTTAATTTTTAAAAGTACAATGTTAAGGTCAGTGTTATTAGCCCTTTTAAGAATGATTTACAGTGTATTTACAGTGTCTACACGACAAATCAGTTACACAATAACTTGACTAATTATTCTAACTTAATGAGTTGAATATTCCTTTCAACGTGACTGAAACTACATTTGATCAATGTGTTACATCTGTTCTTCGGTACTTTCCGGCTGTTTGTAAACTCAAGACTGCATTTCCTAACGTAAAACTATGTACACTCAATTTCTGATTAAGCCGCATAGCTGAGGACTTCCTCTATTAAAAGGTTTAAAATCGATATTGAAAACAGAAGTCTAATATAATCAACGGTGGACATTTTGCTAGTGTTTCACAAGATGAACATGACTGAATCTTTTTATTACCTGTGTCAATTTGGAGGTTAACTTCTGACAAATGGGGGGAACTGATGCGCGCAGCACCGTCACTGACAGAGAGAGCGCGCGGAGGCAGAGGGAGGGAGTGCACGCGAGAGCGTGTGCGCTCGACACCGAGGTGCGCGCGAAAGAGGGCCCAGTCATATCTCCGCAGTTTGCCGCCAATGGCTGATATCACCTCTCCGTGACGTTTTGACACAAAAATACGCGTCCAAATTTAGTGTTTCGGACACTCAGATCTTTAGGATCATATAAACTAGAAATTCCAAGAGTTCAGTCAAAGCAGGGTGAATCAGCTTTCAGCTACTAACAGCGCCCCCTGCTGCTGGAATCAGCTTACAGAAAAAATCAGATGTGCTCCAACATTAGGCACCTTCACATCAAGACTGAACACACATCTGTTTAGCTGTGCCTTTACTGAATGAGCACTGTGCTACGTCCCACAGATCGCACTATTGTGTCTTTCTTTTCTTTTTCATTCTTTTATGACCTGTTTTTAACACATTTTAATCTGTTTTTATCTGTTTTTTATTATCTGTTTTTATTTTTTCTCATACTTGTCTTTTTATTCTTGTTTATGTAAAGCACTTTGAATTGCCACTGTGTATGAAATGTGCTATATAAATAAACTTGCCTTGCCTTACCTTGAATCGAAAAATGTGACTTAAAATGTTGAAATTATGAGATTAAAAAGTCTAAATTATGACTTGGCATTGTCGAAATTACATCATGAGAAGTCTAAATTGTAACCTAAATAGTCTAAATTATGACTTAATAACTCAAATTATGAGATAAAATGTCAAATTTATGATTTAAAAAGTCTAAATTATGACTCAGCAAAGTTGAACCGTTTAAAGTTGTAGAAATGACATTGTTGTGCCAGTAGGTGGCGACAAACAGCCGTCTAAATATGTGTAACTTCATTAATGTGCCAGTAATAAGTCTAGCTGCTGCATTTTAGACTACTTACAAGTGATTTATATAGAAATCTTTCTAGATGAAGAAAGCCTGCAGTGCTTTTCTGTTGTTCAGCCGTCCTTTATTCCCAAAGCTGAAGTGTTGTGTTAGAGAAATGAGCCTGAAGCAGAAGTCTGAGCAGGAAAAGACCCTGATTTGTGGACATGAGGAGTTTATCTTCCACACCAGTTCTGCTTCAGGTCTGATTTTACTTCTACACACACTTTGTGCACAGAACATCAGCATGTTCCGCCTTACACATGTTAATCAGCCATAAATCATGCTGGTTTCTTAGTGGAGTGTTTGTGATTAATTCTCAAAGCATACGCGAGTGTGTAACTGCGTCAACTTGTGTTTCCCTGATTTCCATCCTGTTTTTATTCTGTCTTCCATAAATCCCTTTACCCAACAAAAGCCAACTGTTCTGTGTTGTGTAATTAATCAAACTGCACTTCATCAAGTTTCTGAATGTCTCGAATATTTTCTGGACAAGCATCATTTGAAACAGAATGTACCTGAGCTCAATTTAGAGCTTCACGCCAAAGGCTGTGAATACTGATGTGATGTTTCAGCTGTTTTATTTTTAGTAAATTTGCAACAATTTAAAAGCTCTTTTTCCACATTGTCTTTATGGGGGATTGTTTGTAGAATGTTGAGGAAATAAATGAATTTAATCCATTTTGGAATAAGGCTGTAACATAAACAAATGTGGGAAAAGTGATATAGCAACTATTCAAATTTTATTTTTACCAAATCATGTTTTTTTGTTCAAAGGGACCATAATGGCTCTATTTATTATTTATTTTTAAGTTTTCAAATGTTGGTGTTGTGTGTAAACACACACAAAGACCAAAAATGCATAACATTCTCTTGTTTTTATGATGAAAATCATGTCTTGTAAACACAATTCTGCAGGAAGGTAGCTCTCCAGGAACAAGGTTGGTGACCCCTGGTCTGAATTATGATTTAATAACTCGAAATTATGAGATAAAATGTCAAAATTATTACTTAAAAGGTTGAAATTAGGCGACGCAGTGGCGCAGTAGGTAGTGCTGTCGCCTCACAGCAAGAAGGTCGCTGGGTCGCAGGTTCGAACCTCAGCTGGGTCAGTTGTCGTTTCTGTGTGGAGTTTGCATGTTCTTGCTGCGTTTGCGTGGGTTTCCTCCGGGTGCTCCGGTTTCCCCCACAGTCCAAACACATGCAGTACAGGTGAATTGGGTAGGCTAAATTGTCCGTAGTGTATGTGTATGAATGAGTGTGTGTGGATTTTTCCCAGAGATGGGTTGCGGCTGGAAGAGCATCTGCTGCATAAAAATATGCTGGATAAATTGGCGGTTCATTCCGCTGTGGTGACCCCAGATTAATAAAGGGACTAAGCCGACAAGAAAATGAATGAATGAAAGTTGAAATTATGACTCACTAAATCAAAATGATGAGATAAAAGGTCAAAACTATAACTTATTAATTATGAAATTATGATTTAACCAGAAATTATTACTTGAATCAAAAATGTGACTTAAAATGTTGAAATTATGAGATTAAAAAATCTAAATTATGACATAAATTGTAACCTAAATAGTCTAAATTATGACTTAATAACTCAAATTATGAGATAAAATGTTGAAGTTATGATTTAAAAAGTCTAAATTATGACTCAGCAAAGTTGAAATTGCATCATAAAAAGTCCCAATTATGACTTCCTAATTCAAAATAATGACTTAAATAGTCCAAATTATTATATTATTACTTGATAACTCGAAATTTTAACCTTAAAAGTCTAAATTATGACTCAGCAAAGTTGAACCGTTTAAAGTTGTAGAAATTACATTGTTGTGCCAGTAGGTGGCGACAAACAACCGTCTAAATATGTGTAACTTCATTAATGTGCCAGTAATAAGTCTAGCGGCTGCGTTTTAGACTACTTACAAGTGATTTATATAGAAATCTTTCTAGATGAAGAAAGCCTGCAGTGCTTTTCTGTTGATCAGCCGTCCTTTATTCCCAAAGCTGAAGTGTTGTGTTGGAGAAATGAGCCTGAAGCTGAAGTTTGAGCAGGAAAAGACCCTGATTTGTGGACATGAGGAGTTTATCTTCCACACCAGTTCTGCTTCAGGTCTGATTTTACTGCTACGCAGAAAATGTGACTTAAAATGTTGAAATTATGAGATTAAAAAGTCTAAATTATGACTCGGCATTGTCGAAATTACGTCATGAAAGTCTAAATTGTAACCTAAATAGTCTAAATTATGACTTAATGACTCAAATTATGAGATAAAATGTTAAAGTTATGATTTAATTATGACTTTTGAAAATCGTGTCTTGTAAACATCCTAAAAACCACACCGCACGCTTCAGCTGCACGCGTCTCATTTCACGCTCTTTTCCTCTTTCAAGTCAACAATGCACAACAGGACAATCCCCTTCTGATCCGCTGGCTGAGCATTCGCTGCATTTTTGCTTTGTTGCGTAAAGCTCATTTCTGGACACAAACCTCAAAACAACTCACACTGACTTAGACGTTTCCCCTCAGAATTACTCTGAATTCAGTCTGACAGGCCTTGGTTTGTTTCTTCTCCGCAGGACATGTTGAACTCTGTAGATTTAATAAATGATCGTGCCTGTGCTTTTTATTTAAGAGAAAGATGTCTATAAAAGGGTATACCAGGCTGCTGCATGCGATCAAAGGCATCTATTGATTCCAACTCAATTATTTATACTCTTCTGGGCTTTGTTGGAAACGGGATTTATGAAAAAAAATAACTAGAAATTGATTTTGAAAATGCATGAATTGAAAAAAGAAAGAGACCCGAGAAGCATTAAAATGTCTTAAAATAGTCTATTTATTGAGATATTTTAATGGAGAGTAGTAGGACTTTAATATGTAGGAGTTTAATATGTTTTAACCTGGTTTTATTTAGTTTATGATCATATTTTGCCACTTTATAAGTGCATACTTGAAAACTGCTGATTAATTAAATTATGTATTTGAAAAGATACTCACAATCATCTTTTGAAAATAGATAAAACTGGCTAAATCGTACTACATTAATCTTAATGGCACTCTCCTCTGTCAGATATCAGCAGGGGACAGCTGTAACTCCATTATCCTGGCTCACCAATGAGAAAGAAGCCCATTAACTGCACATCTGCTTTTTTGAACGCTGGCTTTCTGTCTTGTCTTGATGGAGATGAATTGTTTCTTCAGTTCAGTATAACAGACTTTTTTCCATTTGTTCTATCCAGATGAATTCGTTTCCTGTGGCTCCATCAGTATGTATAGATCTCAATCTCTGAATTAACTCAAGCCAGGCAATATTTCTTCGTTACTCATTAAAGTCTGCATGAAAGCAAAGTGCACTTCTGTCCTTTAGGGCGGAGTTATCAGTCCTTTAGGGCGTGGCTATAAGTTATTTAGGGCGGAGTTATCAGTCCTTTAGGGCGGGGCTATCAGTCATTTAGGGCGGAGTTATCAGTTCTTTAGGGCGGGGCTATCAGTCCTTTAGGGTGGAGTTATCAGTCCTTTAGGGCAGGGCTATCAGTCCTTTAGGGCGGGGCTATCAGTCCTTTAGGCCGGGGTATAAGTCATTTAGGGCAGGGCTATCAGTCCTTTAGGGCGGGGTATAAGTCATTTAGGGCAGGGCTATCAGTCCTTTAGGGCAAGGCTATCTGTCCTTTAGGGAGGGGTTATCAGTCCTTTAGGGCAGAGTTATCAGTCCTTTATGGCAGGGCTATCAGTCCTTTAGGGCGGGGTATAAGTCCTTTAGGGCGGGGCTATCAGTCCTTTAGGGCACGCCTATCTGTCCTTTAGGGTGGGGCTATCAGTCCTTTAGGGCGGGGGTATAAGTCCTTTAGGGCAGGGCTATCAGTCCATTAGGACAGGGTTATCAGTCCTTTAGGGTGGGGCTATCAGTCCTTTAGGGTGGGGCTATCAGTCCTTTAGGGTGGGGCTATCTGTCCTTTAGGGTGGGGCTATCAGTCCTTTAGGGTGGGGATATAAGTCCTTTAGGGCTAGGTTATCAGTCCATTAGGACAGGGTTATCAGTCCTTTAGGGTGGAGTTATTAGTCCTTTAGCGTGGGGCTATCAGACTTTTAGGACAGGGGTATAAGTCCTTTAGGGCGGGACTATAAGTACTTTAGGTAGGGGCTATCAGTCTTTTAGGCAGGACTATCAGTCCTTTAGGGCGGGGCTATAATTTATTTAGGACTGGACTATCAGTCTTTTAGGGTGGAGTTATCGGTCTTTTTAGGCAGGGCTATCAGTCCTTTAGGGTGGGGCTATAAGTCCTTTAGGGCGGGACTATCAGTCTTTTTAGGCAGGAATATCATTTCTTTAGGGTGGGACTATCAGTCCTTTAGGGGGGATCTTTAAGTAATTTAAGGAGGGGTTATCAGTCCTTTAGGAAGAGGCTATCAATTCTTTAGGGAGGGGCTATCAGTTCTTTAGGGTGGGAATATCAGTCCTTTAGGGAGGGGCTATCAGTCTTTTTAGGCAAGGTTATCAGTGCTTTAGGGCGAGGCTATAAGTCCTATAGGGAGGGGCTTTCAGTCCTTCAGGGCGGAGCTATCAGTTCCTTAAGGCAGGGCTATCAGTTCTTTAGGGAGACTCTATAAGTAATTTAGGGAGAGGCTATCAGTCTTTTAAGGTAAGATTATCAGTCATTTGGGTGGGTCTATCATTCTTTTAAGGTAGGGCTATGACTATCAGTCATTTAAAGTGGGGCTATCAGTTTGCATCTCATTTCTGCCCCGTTTTTATGCATTTGTCAGCCTTTCTCCATTTTGTTTGCAACACCCATCTTCCAACAATCTAATGGTTCCCAAAGGATAAAATCATGCACTGCCATCATTTTTTTCTCATTTCAGGACCATTTCAATTGGATGTGGGTCACAATATGGGAAAAATGACAATCTTAACTTTCTTTTCATGCCGACTTTAATGAACCATCAATGTCTATTTTGCTGTTCTAACTTGACGTTGGGCATAGATTCTATCAGTGATGTTAACTTTAAATGACAAGGAGCATGAAATCCCAAAATAAGGTCAAACCAGCGTGACTGAATCAAAATCCCACTAACTGACCCAAACCAAGGACTTTTTTATTTCCATGATATGAAGTCCAGCTGTGAATATGAAGGTCTCAGGAGACACCTCTGTGGTGTACGGACAAACGTTGCACAAGAGTCACAGCTTTCACAGGCATCAAAGCTTTCGAAACCACTCTTTTCCACTGATTCATGGTGACTGTTGTTTTGGAAAATATCTCTGTTCCTCTTCAGCTCATCTGTAGATGTTATAAGCTCAACGATGCGTTTGGGACACCAGGGTTTCATTTTTACTTGTTTACTGCAAAACTGTCCAAGAGAAGGTCTGAAGATCTGTGTCACTATCTGTGTAATTTATTAGGATAGAAAGATGTATTCCTTGTTGATTAAAAAAGTATCAACACTAAAGTGTTCCAAACCATAACCATCATAAACCATCAAGTACACCTTAGCAACTGCATAGAAACACCCTGGCAAAAATTCAAAAAGCCCAGAACTCATCTCTAGCAACTGCATAGCAATTACCAAGCAACCATCCAGTATACCTTAAAAACTGCAAATCTACACACCAGCAGCTACATAGCAACACTCAGTAAGACCATAACAACTGATCAGCAATGCCCTAGCAACCGTCCACCAACCTTAAGACGTTAACAACTTCAAAGCCATACCCTAGTAACTGCATACCAAGACCATAGCAACCAACCAGAACACTGTAGAAACTACACAGTAAGACCCTAGCGAGAGACTAGAACACCCTAAAATGCATAGCAGCTATCACCCAGAATGCCATAGCAACCATCCAGAACACCTTAACAAATGCACAGCAAGACCCTAGCAACCTCCTAGAACACCTCAAACTGCATATCAAGAACCACAAAGAATGCCATAGCAACCAACCAGAACGCCTTAGCATCTGAACAGCAAGACCATAGAGACCATTTAGAAGACATGAAAGCACATAGCAACAACCACCCGAATGCCATCGCAACCATCCAGAACACCCTAGCATCTGCAGACCAAGACTCTAGCAACCACCGTAAACAATTTATAGCAACTATAAGAAACACTGTAGAAACAACACCGCGAGACCTTAACGACAAACCAGAACACCCAAAGCGCATAGCACCAACCACCCAGAATGTCATAGCAACCATAGGAAACACTGTAGAAACAACACCGCAAGACCTTAACGACAGGACAGACCACCCAAAGCGCATAGCAACACCCATCCAGTATGCCATAACAACCATAAGAAACACTGTAAAAACAACACCGCAAGACCTTAACGACAGACCAGAACACCCAAAGCGCATAGCAACAATCACCCAGAATGCCATAGCAACCATAGGAAACACTGTAGAAACAACACCGCAAGACCTTAACGACATACCAGAACACCCAAAGCGCATAGCACCAACCACCCAGAATGTCATAGCAACCATAGGAAACACTGTAGAAACAACACCGCAAGACCTTAACGACATGCCAGAACACCCAAAGCGCATAGCAACAATAACCCAGTATGCCATAACAACCATAAGAAACACTGTAAAAACAACACCGCAAGACCTTAACGACAGACCAGAACACCCAAAGCGCATAGCAACAATCACCCAGAATGCCATAGCAACCATAGGAAACACTGTAGAAACAACACCGCAAGACCTTAACGACATGCCAGAACACCCAAAGCGCATAGCACCAACCACCCAGAATGTCATAGCAACCATAGGAAACACTGTAGAAACAACACCGCAAGATCTTAACGACATGCCAGAACACCCAAAGCGCATAGCAACAATCACCCAGAATGCCATAGCAACCATAGGAAACACTGTAGAAACAACACAGCAAGACCTTAACGACAGACCAGAACACCCAAAGCGCATAGCAACACCCATCCAGTATGCCATAACAACCCTAAGAAACACTGTAAAAACAACACCGCAAGACCTTAACGACAGACTAGAACACCCAAAGCGCATAGCAACAACCACCCAAAATGCCATAGCAACCATAAAAAACACTGTAGAAACAACACCGCAAGACCTTAGCGACAGACTAGAACACCCAAAGCGCATAGCAACAACCACCCAGTATGCCATAACAACCATAGGAAACACTGTAGAAACAACATCCCAAGACCTTAGCGACAGACCAGAACACTAAAAGTGCATAGCAACAATCACCCAGAACGCCATAACAACCATAAGAATCACTGTAGAAACAACACTGCAAGACCTTAGCGACCGACCAGAACATCCAAAGCGCATAGCAACAATCACCCAGAATGCCATAACAACCATAAGAAACACTGTAGAAACAACACCGCAAGACCTTAACGACATACCAGAACACCCAAAGCGCATAGCAACAATCACCCAGAATGCCATAGCAACCATAAAAAACACTGTAGAAACAACATCCCAAGACCTTAGCGACAGACCAGAACACCCAATGCGCATAGCAACAATCACCCAGAATGCCATAGCAACCATAAAAAACACTGTAGAAACAACACCTCAAGACCTTAGCGACAGACCAGAACACCCAAAGCGCATAGCAACAATCACCCAGAATGCCATAGCAACCATAAAAAACAATGTCGAAACAACACCGCAAGACCTTAACGACAGACCAGAACACCCAAAGCGCATAGCAACAATCACCCAGTATGCCATAACAACTATAGGAAACACTGTAAGAACAACACCACAAGACCTTAACGGCAGACCAAAACACCCAAAGCGCATAGCAACAATCACCCAGTATGCCATAACAACTATAGGAAACACTGTAGAAACAACACCGCAAGACCTTAACGACAGACCAGAACACCCAAAGCGCATAGCAACAATCACCCAGAATGCCATAGTAACCATAAAAAACACTGTAGAAACAACACCGCAAGACCTTAACGGCAGACCAAAACACCCAAAGCGCATAGCAACAATCACCCAGTATGCCATAACAACCATAGGAAACACTGTAGAAACAACACCGCAGGACCTTAACGACAGACCAGAACACCCAAAGCGCATAGCAACAATCACCCAGTATGCCATAACAACCATAGGAAACACTGTAGAAACAACACCGCAAGACCTTAACGACAGACCAGAACACCCAAAGCGCATAGCAACAATCACCCAGTATGCCATAACAACCATAGGAAACACTGTAGAAACAACACCGCATGACCTTAGTGACAGACCAGAACACCCAAAGCGCATAGCAACAATCACCCAGAATGCCATAGCAACCATATGAAACACTGTGAAAACAACACCGCAAGACCTTAACGACAGACCAGAACACCCAATGCGCATAGCAACAATCACCCAGTATGCCATAACAACCATAGGAAACACTGTAGAAACAACACCGCAAGACCTTAACGACAGACCAGAACACCCAAAGCGCATAGCAACAATCACCCAGTATGCCATAACAACCATAGGAAACACTGTAGAAACAACACCGCAAGACCTTAACGACAGACCAGAACACCCAAAGCGCATAGCAACAATCACCCAGAATGCCATAGTAACCATAAAAAACACTGTAGAAACAACACCGCAAGACCTTAACGGCAGACCAAAACACCCAAAGCGCATAGCAACAATCACCCAGTATGCCATAACAACCATAGGAAACACTGTAGAAACAACACCGCGGGACCTTAACGACAGACCAGAACACCCAAAGCGCATAGCAACAATCACCCAGTATGCCATAACAACCATAGGAAACACTGTAGAAACAACACCGCAAGACCTTAACGACAGACCAGAACACCCAAAGCGCATAGCAACAATCACCCAGTATGCCATAACAACCATAGGAAACACTGTAGAAACAACACCGCATGACCTTAGTGACAGACCAGAACACCCAAAGCGCATAGCAACAATCACCCAGAATGCCATAGCAACCATATGAAACACTGTGAAAACAACACCGCAAGACCTTAACGACAGACCAGAACACCCAATGCGCATAGCAACAATTACCCAGAATGCCATAGCAACCATAATAAACACTGTAGAAACAACATCCCAAGACCTTAGCGACAGACCAGAACACCCAATGCGCATAGCAACAATCACCCAGAATGCCATAGCAACCATAAAAAACACTGTAGAAACAACACCGCAAGACCTTAACGACTGACCAGAACACCCAAAGCGCATAGCAACAATCACCCAGAATGCCATAGCAACCATAAAGAACACTGTAGAAACAACACCGCAAGACCTTAACGACAGACCAGAACACCCAAAGCGCATAGCAACAACCACCCAGTATGCCATAACAACCATAGGAAACACTGTAGAAACAACACCGCAAGACCTTAACGACAGACCAGAACACCCAAAGCGCATAGCAACAATCACCCAGTATGCCATAACAACCATAATAAACACTGTAAGAACAACACCACAAGACCTTAACGACTGACCAGAACACCCAAAGCGCATAGCAACAATCACCCAGAATGTCATAGCAACCATAGGAAACACTGTAGAAACAACACCGCAAGACCTTAACGACAGACCAGAACACCCAAAGCGCATAGCAACAACCACCCAGAATGTCATAGCAACCATAGGAAACACTGTAGAAACAACACTGCAAGACCTTAACGACATGCCAGAACACCCAAAGCGCATAGCAACAATCACCCAGTATGCCATAACAACCATAAGAAACACTGTAAAAACAACACCGCAAGACCTTAACGACAGACCAGAACACCCAAAGCGCATAGCAACAATCACCCAGAATGCCATAGCAACCATAGGAAACACTGTAGAAACAACACCGCAAGACCTTAACGACATGCCAGAACATCCAAAGCACATAGCAATAATCACCCAGAATGCCATAGCAACCATAAAAAACACTGTAGAAACAACACCGCAAGACCTTAACGACAGACCAGAACACCCAAAGCGCATAGCAACAATCACCCAGAATGCCATAGCAACCATCCAAGATTAATAATAATAATTGCACAGTAACGCCTTAACAACTCCTCCAAAACACTAACGCAAATAAATAGCTACATCCTAGCAACCATGAAGAACACATTATCAAATGGAAAGCAACACCCTGCATGGGCAGCACAATAAAAAATCTAATCAAAGCTCTTCCCTAGCAACCACAGAGCAGTATGTCAGAGTGGTTGTAGGCCGCAGTGTATGGAATATTGAAAACACCTTCAGCCTTCAGCTCGCAGACTAAATCACAAGCCTTTTGAAATCCAGATGAAAGTTTCTGCTGTCCATTATGTACTCCTGTTCCATAACAAACAGCCCCTTTGTTATTGTTGTCCCGCTGTGTCCGCGTCGATACGACTGTAGTCCTGGAAAACGCACATTAACTCATTTCTTGGGAATGTTCAGTGGATGATTGATTGAGTGCTGCGTTTCATACGACAGAAGGGAAATCTCCTTCATATATCTGCACTTTGTATATATTAAACGGATGTCCCACTGTGATTAATGAACATTTCCCAGAATTCAGTGGAGACTACAATAACAATCCCGTACTATAGGGGAAAACAAACACGTTTGACTTTGTTGAATGTGTAAAATCTGGTGTCACTTTACATGTTTACACAAAAATGCTTAGAGTTGTTGTCTTCTTTCAACTTCAAATATCTAATGGATTTTCTACACAAGCAAAATATTATTGTCTTGTTTGCAGAAATAATGTGTCAAATATTCAGATCCGCTTGTAAAATCAGTGAATCATTTACTGGAGACTTACTCTTAAAGGATCGTTTTAGTTAGTGAATCATTTATCGCATCGATGGATTTGCTCTTCAGTGTTTGGACTTTCAGCAGTGAATATTAAACCACCCTGAACTGAACTACACTGAACTTCAACACTGAAAACTGAACTGACACTGTCTCAATTCACTATAATCTTCTATGTGAAGCTATTTGACACAATCTACATTGTAAAAGTGCTATAGAAATAAAGATGAATTGAATCATTTCATGGAGACTCACGAATGGATCATTTGAACCAGTGAATCAATAACTGGAGACTCACTCTGAATGGATCATTTGAATCAGTGAAGGATTTTCTGAAGACTCTGTTTAAACAGATCACTTGAATAAGTGAATCATTTACTGGGGACTAACTCTGAACAGATTATTTGAATCAGTGAATCATTCACTGCAGACTCGCTCTTAACAGATCAGTTTAATCAGTGAATCATTTACTGGAGACGCACTCTGAATTGATTGTTTGAATCAGAGAATTATTTACTGCAGACTCACTCTGAATAGATCATTAGAATAAATGAATCATTTACTGGAGACTCACTCTAAAATAACCATTTGAATCAGTGAATCATTTACTGGAGACTCACTCTGAATGGATCATTAGAATAAATGAATCATTTACTGGACACTCACTCTGAATGGATCATTAGAATAAATGAATCATTTACTGGACACTCACTCTAAAAGGATCATTTGAATCAGTGAATCATTTAATGGAGACTCACTCTAAATTGATCATTTGAATAAATGAATCATTTACTGGACACTCACTCTAAAAGGATCATTTGAATCAGTGAATTATTTACTGCAGACTCACTCTGAATGGATCATTAGAATAAATGAATCATTTACTGGACACTCACTCTAAAAGGATCATTTGAATCAGTGAATCATTTACTGGAGACTCACTCTGAATGGATCATTAGAATAAATGAATCACTTACTGGACACTCACTCTGAATGGATCATTAGAATAAATGAATCATTTACTGGACACTCACTCTAAAAGGATCATTTGAATCAGTGAATCATTTAATGGAGACTCACTCTAAATTGATCATTTGAATAAATGAATCATTTACTGGACACTCACTCTAAAAGGATCATTTGAATCAGTGAATTATTTACTGCAGACTCACTCTGAATGGATCATTAGAATAAATGAATCATTTACTGGACACTCACTCTAAAAGGATCATTTGAATCAGTGAATCATTTACTGGAGACTCACTCTGAATGGATCATTAGAATAAATGAATCATTTACTGGACACTCACTCTGAATGGATCATTAGAATAAATGAATCATTTACTGGACACTCACTCTAAAAGGATCATTTGAATCAGTGAATCATTTAATGGAGACTCACTCTAAATTGATCATTTGAATAAATGAATCATTTACTGGACACTCACTCTAAAAGGATCATTTGAATCAGTGAATCATTTACTGGAGACTCACTCTGAATGGATCATTAGAATCAATTAATCATTTACTGGACACTCACTCTAAAAGGATCATTTGAATCAGTGAATCATTTAATGGAGACTCACTCTGAATTGATCATGTGAATAAGTAAATAATTTACTGAAGAATCACTTTAAATGGATCATTTGAATCAGTGAAGGTTTTGTTTGTCCATTGCACTAGTTTTACCACAAGGTAAAGGTTATACCACATACCCTTATAAAGGTATTTGACAAAGGAGAGTGGCATATTTTGTGTTTGGTATTATTGGTCTAGTCATTATTTGCCATTGGGCTAATTTTGATAGGTCATTGTGCAACTTTGGTTGCAAAGACCTGGCAACCCTGGTATTTAATTGTATGCCATAATAAACTATGTGAAAATACGAGGCCACACCATATACGTTTTGTTTCAAGCATTTTACAATAAGGAGTGCCGTATTTTGTTTTATGGTATTATTGGGGTAGTTTTGTTGCAAAAACCTGGCAACCCTGTTTATATTGTATGTTGGAGTACAAGAAAACAAGAGGCTATATCACACATCATTTTGCAGCCATTTAACCAAAAAACCAATTGACTTTGTAATGACAGGAGCAGAAATGTTTCCAGCAGTGAACTGTGATGGACGTCCTGATGGAGTGAGTGTCAAAAGGAGGAAAATAAGCCACATGACGTGCCAGAACTCAAGCCAGCATCAAAGCATCCGCCGTCTATCAGAATTCAGCTCCTTATTTCTCATTCTTGTTTGACCTTTTGGAGAGGATTATGTGTTATTGTGCATGATTGCATGAGTGTTGGTGTGCATACAGATGCGTCATGCTCATAATATTCACAAACGGCAAATGTCAGGAAAAATCTGCACTGGATAATATTTGAAACAGTGTTACTTGTTCTATTCATTTTATTATATATATATATATATATATATATATATGGGCAACGCAGTGGCGCAGTAGGTAGTGCTGTTGCCTCACAGCAAGATCGTCGCTGGGTCGCAGGTTCGAACCTTGGCTGGGCTGGGTCAGTTGGCGTTTCTGTGTGGAGTTTGCATGTTCTCCCTGCGTTTGCGTGGGTTTCCTCCGGGTGCTCCGGTTTCCCCCACAGTCCAAAGACATGCAGTACAGGTGAATTGGGTAAGCTAAATTGTCCATAGTGTATGAGTGTGAATGTGTGTGTGGAAGTTCCCAGAGATGGGTTGCGGCTGGAAGGGTATCCGCTGCGTAAAATCGTGCTGGATAAGTTGGCGGTTCATTCCGCTGTGGCGACCCCGCAAGGGACAAAGCCGACAAGAAAATGAATGAATGAATGAATATATATATATCCTTCACTGATTCAAATTATTTATTCAGAGTGAGTCTCCAGTAAACTATATACTTTTTCAAATGATCAGATTCAAACTATCTATTCAGTGTAAAGGTGCGTTCGACATGAAGCACAGCTGCAGCCGGTGATCAGCGAGATTAGCCGAGCGCAGGCGGGGGCGGAGTTGAAAACGGAGCCGTCAAGCCGGACACTTCGGCGTTCAAAGTTGCGGCAGTCATGATGACCGATCACATGGCGTCATCATCATTTTAAATTTTTTATTTATAACAACAAAATATTTACAAATAAAACAATACAGTCTCTACAAACTATAGTTCATTTTTAAACAATAAGGGATTTATGAATTAAATATATCACAAACGCATGAGAGAAATAAGGGGAAACGAGAGGCTAATATAAACACAAAAACCAACAGGCCCATTAAATACAAAGCAATAAGCACAAACTATAAGAGTTTAAACATCACTCTAGGCTAATAGTTCTTGTTTAATATGCTAAAAAAGGGTTTACATTTATTTACATTTATAGATATAAAACTTTCCAATAGATATTAGTGTAAAACCCAAAACAAGGTGTTTTGATTAATTTATACAATGATTAAGATTATTCTGGATAATAAAAGTATTTTCAAAGAAGCATTTTAATCCAAAAAGATTAAACAAAAGGACATTCCTAACATAAGTGAGCTACACTTTAAGTAGAAGTAAGAAAGAGCAGGTACATCAGTGTCACCTTTAAAACTGAATAAACAGCTAGACAGGAAATAAAATATATATTTTATAATCCTAAAAATTATTTTATAATTATTTAATAAAATAGTTCTTTATTTGTTAAGAAACCTTTAGGCTGTCAGGATCAATGATGATCATTATTTTATTACAAGTCTGTAAGACTCTTTTGAGTTAATATTTAGGTTATTTACTAAAATATATCATTTAAATCGTTTATGGAGCTGAATGTAGTAAATAGTCTGTACTGTAAAAAAAAAAGGTTGAAAATAAACCTGTGCAAACAATCTAGCCTTTATAACCAGATTATTTAACTAAAGATGATACTGCAGTAAAATATCTGTAGTCTTTTAATAAGCATGATGTGTACAAGATAGAGAGGGTATGAACAGTGAATTGTTTGTTTTGAAATTTGTGAGACGGAATTTGTCCAATAATAAACCCGAAACACACGTGGTTGTTGTCATGCGGTGAACTCGGCCAATCGTGTAACATCAGTGTCGTCATCAGAGCTCGTGCAGATGCTCTTCAGATGCTGCGCGGGCTGAGTCAGTCGTCTGATCTCGGAGCGCTGTCGCGGTACTTTAATGCCACATGTGACAGTCACATGGCGTTGGCGCAGCATCAATCCGGACAAAATTTCTAACCAGCATGCACCGCTTTAAGACAGATTTCGATCGATCTGCGCAGCGCTGCATGAAGTCGAACGCACCTTAAGTCTCCAGTGAATGATTCACTGATTCAAATGATCCTTTCAGAGTGAGTCTCCAGTAAATGATTCACCGATTCAAACTATCTATTCAGTGTAAGGCTGCGTCCGAAACCGCATACTTCCATACTATACAGTACGCTAAAATCAGTATGCGAGCCGAGTAGTATGTCCGAATTCATAGAATTCGAAAATCAGTATGCAAGAAGTGCCCGGATGACTTACTACTTTCGGCGAGATTCTGAAGTGCGCATCCCTTGGACGCTGCGCTATCCCATGATGCCCTGCGAGAGAATTCATGAATGGACGTGAAGCGACGCATGACAAAATGGCGGATGTAGTACGTCCGAATTTCATTCATATTGCTCACATTCATACTGTATAGAACGTACTTTTCTAACGGCCGAGTAGTACGTTTAAATTCAAATGCAGTACCGACTGAGTAGTAGGCGGTTTCGGACGCAGCCTAAGTGTCCAGTGAATGATTCACTGATTCAAATGATCCTTTCAGAGTGGGTATCCAGTAAATGATTCACTGATTCAAACAATCTATTCAGAGTAAGTCTCCAGTAAATGATTCACTGATTCAAATGATCTGTTCTGAGTGACTGTCCAGTAAATGATTATATCATTCAAATGATCTTTTCAGGGTGACTCTCCAATAAATTATTCAATCATTCAAATGATCATTCAAAGTGATTTCCAGTAAATGATTCACTTATTCAAGTTATCTGTTTAAACAGAGTCTTCAGAAAATCTAGCCCAGTAGCCAATAATAACTATCCCAATATTACTAAAACACAAAATATGCCACTGCCTTTTGTAAAAAGCTTGAAAATATATATGTAGTGTGATGTCATATTTTCACATGGTACACTACAACTTAAAATACCAGGGTTGCCAGGTGTTTGCAACAAAACTAGCGCAATGGCCAATCAAAACCATCCTAAAAAGAGTCCAATGGATAATAATAACTAGCCCAATAATACCTAAGCACAAAATATATCACTTCATTTCATAAAAATTCCTCAAAAATGTATATGGTATAGCCTCATATTCTCACATAGTATCCTATGAAATAGGACAATTGGGTTGCCAGGTATTTGCAGAAAAATTAGCACAATGGCCAATCAAAACACAAACTTTGTTTTGTAAATGCTTGAAAAAGGTATATGGTAGCCTTATATTTGCACACAGTATACTACGACATAGAACACCAGGGTTGCCAGGTTTTTTGGGCAAACAAATAGAGCAATGACCAATCAAAACTAGCCCACTGGCCAATAATAACTGACCCAATATTAATAAAACACAAAATATGCTAATCCCTTTGTAATAAGCCTGAAAAATGTATGTGGTATAGCCTCATATTTGCACATACAGTAGTAAACTACTACACTGTACAATACCAGGGTTGCCAGGTTTTTGCAAAAAAAAAAACTAGCTCAATGGCCAATCAAAACTAGCCCAATAGCTAATAACCAGTCCAATAATATCAAAACACAAATGATGTCACTCCCTTTCATGAAATACTTGAAAAAAAGAATACCTGGCTATGACATAAAATACGAGGGTTGCCAGATTTTTCCATTAACTCTAGCACAATGGCTAGTCACAACTATCCCAACGGCCAATAATAACCAGCCCAGTAATACCAAAAACTAAATGTTTCACTCCCTTTTGCAAAATGCCTGAATCAAATGTGTGGTATAGCCTCATATTTTCACTCAGTATAACATAGAATAATAGGGTTGCCAGGTTTTTGTAACAAAGCAACCCAAATAAGCAGCTCAATAATACCAAAACACAAATGATGTCACTCCCTTTCATGAAATAGCTGGAAAAAAATCCTGCCTATGACAAGGGTTGCCAAGTTTTCACATAAAAAAATACTGCAAAGACCCCAATAATACCAATAATAAAATTACACATTTTACATGCATTATACAAAGCTCATTTTTTGGAAACCACTGTATATTAGTAACTATAAAGATCCTGTTTTCATAAATAAAATCATCTTACCTAATTTTTGACAGTACAGCCGTTGTGTCTAGATATTTCAAAGAATGTTGGCAGCCATTGTCTTCCATATTATTTTTATTCCTACTATGGAACTCAATGGCTACCGGTTTTCAACATTCTTCAAAATATCTTCTTGTGTGTTCGACAGAAGTAACTCTTAAATATTTTCAAACCATTTCAGAGTGAACAAACGATGAGTAAATGTTCAATTTTGGGTGATCTGCCTGTAAAGTCAGTAAATTCTGACATTCAGGTGTCTGCACCTGATATATGAAGTGCTGTGCATATTAAAACAACAAACAACACGCATGTCTGACATTTCAAATCCAATTACCTGTGAGAAATGTCACTCTTTGAGATGGTTTTGACTCCTGATTTCTGACCTGCTGTCTCTTGAGTTACACAGGATCTTACTTCAGTCCTGGTGTAATGATGCTGGTCTTGGATCAGTCTGGTTGACGTCCATCTGGCAAGTATTAAGGATTTTTTCTTAACCGTGTGAACAGCCAGATGATGGTGACGTCATATAAATGATGGTGAGAATTTGCTGGATGCATTTATTGTCCCTCCAGAACATTCCAGAATCAAAAGTCACGCCATTCCTGCGTGAGCCAATCAGATTTTCTGCTGTGCTGATCTGAATGCGGATTGTGTGTGCTTTAGGAAATGTACACAGTATTGGTGTCAGATCATAAATTAGTTTAAGATGTTTTCTCCTGGGGCGACGCAGTGGCGCAGTAGGTAGTGCTGTCGCCTCACAGCAAAAAGGTCGCCGGGTCATAGGTTCGAGCCTCAGCTGGGTCAGTTGGCGTTTCTGTGTGGAGTTTGCATGTTCTCCCTGCGTTCGTGTGGGTTTCCTCCGGGTGCTCCGGTTTCCCCCACAGTCCAAAGAAATGTGGTATAGGTGAATTAGGTAGGTTAAATTGTCCATAGAGTGTGAATGAGTGTGTGTGGATGTTTCCCAGAGATGGGTTGCAGCTGGAAGGGCATCCGCTGCGTAAAACACATGCTGGATAAGTTGGCGGTTCATTCCGCTGTGGCAACCCCGCATTAATAAAGGGACTAAGCCGAAAAGAAAATGAATGTTTTTCTCCTTTTAACCATAAATGGCACAAAGTATAATCTCATATATTTGAGCAATGGATATACTTATTTGTCATTTTATCCAAATATCAGTATACATTTTTGAGCTTAATTGATAATTAAAAATATAGACCTGTCGTTTTTATAAATAAAAAGGTGAATTCAGACCCTTTTGATAACACCGGTGCAATTAATTGGGTTATTATTCAATAATATAATGAGATAGATATACATTTCCCCCAGTTGGGTAAGAAAATATCATTTAAATTTAAAAAAAAATATTAATTATCGCAATGTTGGGTTTGTCCATATTTGTTTTTAGAGTGTTTTATTAGAAATACCCTAATGTTGTTGGTATTACATTCTCAAACAAAACATGTACAGTTACATATGTGTATATCCATATGCCTGCATATAATTAATAGAATGAATTCACCATTAAAACGTTAAACTGACATATTCTACCTTGTCTCTCGTTGATTAATAATTTCTTTCAATAATTTGTCAAAATACATTAAAACTTTTAATTCAAATTAAGTTAAAATACACATAAGCTTTTCAATGTGTAGAAAATTAATTACTGTAACCCATACCTGGGATGTGAAAATAAGGGATATGCCCACCATAATAAGGGACCCCCCCCCCCCCCCACCTCCTTTAAAAAAATCCCAAAATTAATAAATATGCCGATTTGGAGCTGTTTCATTGTAAATAAACAGTTAAATGATCAGTAATATGTTTTATTTTTATTATTTACAAAAGAAAAAAATAAATAGTGTACATTAGCAGCAAATACATTAGCAAACAGTTCAGCTTATTAAAATTAACAGCTATTATAATGAAATAAAATCAAGCTATCAAATCTCATTAGCCATCTCTTCACTCACTGTATAACTGACTCATTCTGATTAAAGAGCAACGAATGAATCTCTTACTTATTTAGATTTTTTTTAGTTTGATTACATTAAATAACAGGCGTCACTTTAAAAATGCACACATCTAACGTTATAAAGAAAGCATTTGATTGCTTTCCTAACCGTTTATGCTCATTTAGGAGGAAATTAGTTGTGTTTGAAAAAAAACCCCACCAAGATCGACATCTTTAGATATTATTATTATTAATTATGTGTATATGTCTGTTTAAACACGCACCCAAAACCCAAACTTTCACTCTGTTTCGATCAAGTGTACAGTGTTTGGGAAACAGCCTCTGTTTATCACTATGGAGCGCGTCAGCTGACAGTCACGCACCGCTATATGACTGTTTTGAGGATTGCATATGAAGGGGAGACGGCACCTGTAATAAAAGGAAAGGGAATCCTGCCGTTTTTATATTTATTTCAAAGTGTTTTCATGCCTAAACAAAGCGAAAGCACAGAACAGACTCACATTTAAGAGCAAAGGGCGGCCTCTGGTGGTTTGGCTGTATGGGTTGCGTATAGGGAGGCTCTGCTCTTTAATGTTTATTGCCACCCTTCAGAGAAAGACTGAAAATACAGGAGAAATACAGGAAAATACCTTTACGGGATGATAGCAGTATAGAACTGTAAAATATGGGAGAATCCCGGGAAAAACAGGAGGGTTGACAGGTATGCTGTAACCTATATTTGGATGTATTGTGTCTTTTATTATGTTTATTGCAGTATTGCACGTTTAGCAGCATGGTAACATTAAAAAACTCAAATTAATTTTAAGTTAAAGTTTAATGCGTAGCACCAGGAGTTCAATTTAGCAGCTGCTTTAAACTGTGAGACGAATTTCTAAGAGATTACTGTGATTTGTGTCTTTTTAATGAACATAATCCATTCAAAACAGGCTGAAAGAATAATACAGATCCCCTCATGAACTGCGAGGCAGCAGGAAAAAAACACACCGTCCAAAACGCCCCGTGCGAGCCAAAACCACAACTGCACATTCATAGCTCTATATAGCACTGTACACTATAAGATAAGATCATTTTTAAATTATTATTTTAAATATTATTATTTTAGATATTAACATGTTGCAGGCCTATATTTAAAAAACATTTGAAGAAAAGACTTTAAAAAATCCCCAGAATGTGTGTGCTCGCTCCACCAACCCTGTCAGAAATGCAGCTCGCTGCCTCAGGTGAAAAAGATCATCATCATCATCATTATTTTCATCCGCTTTTCCGGGGCCGGGTCGCAAGGGCAGCAGTCTCAGCAGACAAACCCCAGACTTCCCTCTCCCCAGACACTTCCTCCAGCTACTCCGGGGGGATCCTAAAACCCTCCATAGTGTCATAGTCCCTCCAGTGTGTCCTGGATCTTCCCTGAGGCCTCTTCCCGGTGGGACATGCCTGGAAGACCTCCCTAGGTAGGCGTCCAGGAAGCATCCGAAACAGATGCTTGAGCCACCTCAGCTGACTTCTCTCGATGTGGAGGAGCAGCGGCTCTACTCTGAGCTCCTCCCAGGTGACAGATCTCCTCACTCTATAAGGGTGCACCCTGCCACCCTGCAAACAAAACTTATTTCAGCCGCTTGTATATGAGATCTTGTTCTTTTGGTCATGAGTAGACCCACACGGAATCTGCGCGCACAGAATTCCGCAGATTTTCCACAGAATTCCGCAGATTTTCCACAGAATTCCGCAGATTTTCCACAGAATTCCGCAGATTTTCCACAGAATTCCGCAGATTTTCCACAGAATTCCGCAGAATTCCGCAGAATTTTAGCCCATCATTAATTCTGTTTATTTACTTGAGAAAATGTGTTTAAATCTGAATTTATTCAGTTTTTTAATTACACATATTAAGGTTTTAGTTATGAGACTCCCAAAATAATTCCGCAGAAATCTGCAGATTTTTACCAAAATTCTCCGCAGAAATTGCAAAAAACGTCCGCAGATTCCGTCTGGCCCTACTCATGACCCAAAGCTCATGACCAAATGTGAGAGTAGGAACATAGATTGACCGGTAAATCGAGAGCAAAAAAGATTTTTATTAGAAAAAATTAATTTAGTAAATATTTTTCCACTTAGTGCACATCTTTGTTGTGGTAATTGTCCAAAAAACAAAGTTGTTCTTTTAACCTGTATTGGGTTGTCTAGATATATCGAATAGAATGTGATAATAATAAAATACGCATAATAGAATCTAATGTAGGCTATTAGTTATGTCTGTTTTTTTTTCTTTTCCCATGACCAATGTGTGCAGATGTGATTTTCCTTATGCATGTTTTTAATTAGCATTATTTTAAAAAGAAATACAACATAGCCTATTTAAAAATCAATCATATATTTAAGGATAATAAAAAGTACAACCATGAATATATGGGCTGTTGTTCAGCAATACATTATACTTTATTTATACATTATTATAATTACAAAACGTTATCAGGGTCTGCTACAGCATACTGTTAACTAACTGACAAATAAATACTACAGTAGGCTAAACTAGAACTACTTCACTACTGTACTTAAATACTAAAAGGCTGTATCTGTACTCTACTGGAGTAATGTTTTTTTCTCCTACTTCTACTTTAACTTCAGTACATATTTTCGATGAGTTTAATACTTTTCCTCTGATAAATTTATGTGCTGCATCGTTACTCGTTACAATTATAAAAATGTTTTGAATCATTCCAAACCCACATTATCACTGCCAGAGCAGCAGTGATATATATATATATATATTATTTATTATTATTTTTTTTTTATATATATGTATGTATATTTTAAGTGTGGTGACAAAGTGGCGCAGTAGGTAGTGCTGTCGCCTCACAGCAAGAAGGTCGCTGGTTCAAGCCTCGGCTGGGTCAGTTTGCATGTTCTCCCTGCATTCGTGTGGGTTTCCTCTGGGTGCTCCGGTTTTCTCCAAAGTCCAAAAACATGCTGTACAGGTGAATTGGGTAGGCTAAATTGTCCGTAGTGCATGTGTGTGAATGAGTGTGTGTGGATTTTTCCCAGAGATGGGTTGCAGCTGGAAGGGCATCCGCTGTGTAAAACATGTGCTGGATAAGTTGGTGGTTCATTCCGCTGTGGCGACCCCTGATTAATAAAGGGACTAAGCCGAAAAGAAAATGAATGAATGAATATATTTTAAGTCGTAAACCATGGTTCTTTTCGTTCTGCTTAATCACTTGCCCCAAAAAAGATATTTAAAATAAACAAAACAATATGTCTTTTGGCTGCTTTCTTGAATAACTACATTACACAATACTTGTACTTTTACTTTCAGTACTTGAGTAGTAAAATTTTAAATGAACTACTTGCAATACTTAAGTGCAAAAAATGTTGAATACTTTAGTACATCCACTTATGATGCTTAAAGAGCTCTTCAACTTCTACTCAAGTCACTTTTTTGATAGAGCACTTGTACTTTTACTTGAGTCTGGTTCTCTAGTACTTTATACATCTCTGGTCATAGATATATACATTAGATGTCGCCTACCCTGCTGTTGTCTATTAGAACGAATGCGTCAATAGAGCCGCCATTTTAGTACAGGGTAGCGCTCCTTTGAAATGAATGCGGGACCAAGGTGAAGTGGAGGACTGTGGCTATCCAAAGCCAGAGAAATACACATATACACATATATCTATGATCGGGAGTTTTCCCCGGTGGTCAGTATGCAAATATTTTTTTCAATTACGAAATATTATAATTTAACATCACTTTTCTACATTAATGGATGTGACCGCACGGGCATTGCCGACAAAGAGTGTGTGTTTGTGTGCATGGAAATGCATTATTCTCCTTCCCTGTTTAATTTGATCTAATCCATGTCCTCAAACACACCCCCTCTCCTGCATTCACTTCTCATTCTGACGGAGGGCGCGATTCGTTTGTGAATGAATCTCCGTTATGAACGACTCGTTCACTTAGCCGACAATAATACATGTTTCTAGCAGCGCAGCGTCTTGTTGTCATATTTCATAACATTGTTTGCTTATTTTATTCAACAAAACTAGCATAAGTCTAGAATTTAGTGCGAGTTGGTGCTACTTTGCCTTATGGTCACTGCAGTAAGAGACTGTATTATCATCAATAACATTACTTGTTAAGCACAAAAGTTCATAACATACAAAAACATAAAAAAACGAAATCTTATCTATGAAATGTGATGCCTTTGTGCTTTGTTTTCTATGTTTGCTCGTTACTACATCCGTACACAGCGCTAAAGTCCAGCATCTTCACATTGGCACACTGTCTTGACTAATGCGGTTGAAAAACTTTTGTCCCAGGAGCACTGTACCAATGTGGCGGCGCTATTGACGCATGCTCAGGGTCCCTATGCGATATCTAGTGTATATATCTATGCATCTATACATAGACTATACATAGGCTATACTTTAGATTTTACTACAGTAACCCTGCTGAAAAATCCAGCTTAAACCAGCCTAAGCTGGTTGGCTGGTTTTAGCTGGTCGACCAGCCTGGTTTTAGAGGGGTTTTGGCCATTTCCAGGCTGGTTTCCAGCCATTTCCAGCCTGGTCTTAGCTGGTCAGGCTGGAAAATTACCAGCTTAAACCAGCTAAAACCAGCTTGACCAGCCTGGTTTAAGCTGGACATAGCTGGTTTTGGCTGGTCAAGCTGGTTTTAGCTAGTCAACTCCCAGCCTGACCAGCTAAGACCAGGCTGGAAATGGCTGGAAACCAGCCTGGAAATGGCCAAAACCCCTCTAAAACCAGGCTGGTCAACCAGCCAAAACCAGCCAACCATCTTAGGCTGGTTTAAGCTGGATTTTTCAGCAGGGAAACTTTTGTGTATACTCTATAGTTGTACAGAATATTATTTTTTTATATTACTACGTTGTATTATAGTTAAAAATTACTATTATCAACTATAAATAACTATAGTATGGAATAAAATCGCTGTCATAAATATTTCGTATTTTTTTAAGTGCGTCGTCCATTTGCACTGCTGCATATAAACCCCATTTTGTTGCGCCGCTGGCGGGAAGAACACACTTTTCCATATCGGACGTGACAGTGAGAGCCAGAAAGCAATAAAACTAACAAACGAGCCAAACCGAACCCTAAATCTTGCTCTCAGACCATCCATAAGATCAGTATTGAGAGGCAGCACAAGCGTTTGGCACCGGCGAGCTCATAAATCTCCCAGAATCCCCACTGTTTGGCCTGAGGTGTTGCTGAGAGGAGAAAGCGCGGGAATTAACCGTCAGATTCTGCACAGTTTCGGGTGAGAGTTAAATGAAAGCAGCCTGACCCTGTCAAAACTAAACTGTCTTCGGCGGTAAGTGGGATGTTGTTGTTGAATAGCGATAATCTTCAATAGTTTTTAATAAATGCTGACATCTAGCGGACACTGTGAGAGGCGACATCTAAAAATGCTAGCATTTCTATTTACTTCAGCCATAAATTACAAGTTATTCATGATTTATAATGCAGCTGTTTCAAGCTTGTTCGTGTTTCTTTCCTCAGAACATATGGAGCTTAAACTATGACAAAAAAATCTGAGTTTAAATTGTGTTCAAGTCCCGGTTGTGTCAGTTGGCATTTCTGTTTGCATGTTCTCTCCATGTTGGCGTGGGTTTCCTCTGGGTGCTCCGGTTTCCCCCACAGTCCAAACACATGTGCTATAGGGGAATTCATGAACTAAATTGGCTGTAGTGTATGGGTGTTTCCCAGTACTTGGTTGCAGCTGGAAGGGCATCCGCTGTGTAAAACATATGCTGGATAAGTTAGTGGTTCATTGCACTGTGGCGACTCCTGAACCCCTAAAGGGAATAAGCCGAAGGAAAATGAATGAATTATTTACAATTGTAATTGTTTTATTATTTTTTTAATAATCTTCATAAACACACAAGAATATATTTTGAATAGTCGTGAATGTACAAAAATAGGCTGCTGTTAAAGTATCTGGTTATAGTTTTCTAAATATAAACTGTTCTGTTAAAATGTTTATTTTAAATTTTACTGAAAAAATTAACCCAACGTTGGGTTTGTCCATATTTGAGCCAATGTTGGGTCACAACAACCTATTTTTTGTTTGATTTATTGTTAGTAATAATTCATTCATTCATTTTCTTTTCGGCTTAGTCCCTTTATTAATCCAGGGTCGCCACAGCGGAGTGAACCGCCAACTTATCCAGCACATGTTTTACACAGTGGATGCCCTTCTTTGGGAAACATCCACACTCATACACTACGGACAATTTAGCCTAGCCAATTCACCTGTACTGCATGTCTTTGGACTGTGGGGGAAACCAGAGCACCCGGAGGAAACTCCACACAGAAACGCCAACTGACCCAGCCGAGGCTCGAACCAGCGTCCTTCTTGCTGTGAGGCGACAGCACTACCTACTGCGCCACTGCGTTGCCCCTGTTAGTAATAATAATAATAAAGGTAATTGGAACATTTTATTTTACTATTCAGGCATTTTTCTCAGAATCAACTTTATTTTATTTAGGCTTTCTTTTTAATTTCTTCCCATTATTAATTTATACATGCAATTGTGAGTATAACAAATTCTGCCTTTTTAAAACTTAATTTAAAATTACATTTGTAAATAATATTTTTTATTAATAATTTTATATTTTTATAAAGTTATATTTTATTTATAGAAAATCTTTTTGTATTTTGTGTTTTACAATTTTTTGTGCATTTTTAATTTGAAAAAATCCTTTTTTTAAGATATTAAAAAAGATAGAAAGAAAAAAGAGCAAAAATGTCACAATTGTGAAATTTAAACTCAGAATTAAAACAGCTTTTTATATCACAGTTCTGACCTTTTTCCTAGATTTATTTTCAAATGTCTGGCAATTTAGACTTTTTATCAATATAAACTCAAATAACTTTTTTTAAAATAAGTTATTTTCAACAATTGCGGTTCATTTTTACTGTTATTCATTCATTCATTTTCTTGTCGGCTTTGTCCCTTGCGGGGTCGCCACAGTGGAATGAACCACCAACTTATCCAGCACGATTTTATGCAGCGGATGCCCTTCCAGCCGCAACCCATCTCTGGGAATTTCCACACACACACATTCACACTCATACATTACGGACAATTTTAGCTTACCCAATTCACCTGTACTGCGTGTCTTTGGACTGTGGGGGAAACCGGAGCACCCGGAGGAAACCCACGCGAACGCAGGGAGAACATGCAAACTCCACACAGAAACGCCAACTGACCCAGCCCAGCCGAGGTTCGAACCTGCGACCCAGCAACGTTCTTGCTGTGAGGCAACAGCACTACCTACTGCGCCACTGCGTTGCCCTTTTACTGTTATATATATAAGTAAAAAAAAAACTACAAAATGCAGAAACAGTAAAACAACTTGTGTTATATAATACTAAACAAATACCTTTAGATACAAATACAAAATTAAAATAAAATACAAAAAGCAGCTAAAATACTAAATAAATAAATATATGAGCATTTCCATGCAAATGTCAACCTTGCCATGAAACAAATAAAATTTTCACTAAAATAGCAAAACGGTTTCTACACTTTTGGTGTAAGGAAGTATTTTTCAGTACTTTAGAAATACTCAAAAGTGTCTCTGTCAATGTTTTCACACACAGCAAAAAAATCAGTGTACATTTAACTCAATTTGAGTTAAACTTAACACTCCCTGGGTGTACATATGACTCCCTCCATTTTGGAGTTAAAAAAACACTTTCTAAAGTGTGATATTTGTACATTACTCTCAGAGTTCATTTTAACACAGTAAGAGTTTATTCTTACATCGAACTGGAGTGTGTGTTACCCTTCAAAGTGTTACAGTGTTTCCTCTAGGATTTTTTCCAGCAGTGGCGGCAGGACTTTTTTTTTACACAGATCTGCCAACTATTTCAAAGACAAATATTACACGCAGTATTACAAGTCGAGATAGCATTCATGTAATACGAGCATGCCAATCTCTTTGCTTGCGCGCCGATTTCCTCTGTTCGAGCACAGAACTTCTTGCAAGCACTCAAATTTACACGTTCAAGTGCAGATCTTCTCGTGCACTCTCCAGTAAGCGCTGCTGAAGCGCAATTTAGTGTGTTTTTGTGCGTTTTCTGACATTAACGCGTCCTGAAGTAAAGTGAAACGGCTATAAACTCCAGCAAGATAGAGTCATTGTATGCAGAGCCATTGACCTTTATAAATAAAGTATACTTATGGAAACTGTGTTCATCTTAACTGAAAGCTACGCGGTGTTTGCTAGACTCACGCACCTGTCAGTCAGTCTGTCAGAGAGTCAGTCAGCATGTCACCTTGAACAAATAGCGCACAGCACTACGGTTACAGAAAAGTTTGCGCGGTTTACCTCTAATATGTTTTGGTGCGATTATAATCCGCTATAAAAAACACGACTAAATGTTTTAAATAAGAAGCTGTAATGTAGCCGTGGCGGGATGAATTTTGGCGTGGCGGCCCGCCACGGATGAATGAATGTAGCGGAAACCTTGAGTTAATATATTACCTTTTTTTTCTATATTATCAATTGGTGTGTGCGACAGATAACAGTGATCAAATATGTTGAAAATAGTTTTAATTTATTAAATGTTCATTAATCTTTTCAGAAATTATTTCAATACATTCAACTCTTTGCATTGCATATTACATTGCATATTGGGTTAAAAGTTTAACACTGAAAAAAAAACCTCTTAATTATACGCTCTTTCACACTCGTGGATTAAAATGTACTCCCGTTTTAACACTGAACAACACCAAAAGAAATCACACTGTATATTTAACACTGGAATTTTTGCTGTGCACTATTATATTTGATTTACCAAAGTTACACAAGTGGCAATTTCACATCTGTCACATTTATAACAGAGAGATGTCACATCCATAACAAAGCCTTTTCCTCATAAATGCAAAAATGTCAAACAAAATAAAATCAACGATGTTTCTTCGCCGACTCTTATCCTTTTGATTAGCATTATTTATTTTGGGTTGTGCAGTTTAATTCACAGAATTTCCACAAAGTATGTTATATACTGCAAACTCGCAGACTTTTTTTGTCACACCCATAACACATCTTTATTTTCCACATTTAAAATATAAAAAATGTTTACGGATTGATATTTTTTTGATCCTATAACTCTAAAATATAAACAGTTGCTTCAATATCATGTTAACATATACTTTCTATGTGAATTTATATTTAGAGTTTTTACTGCAAACGTCACATCCATAACGCTGGAATAGCTCATAATAAATAAAATAGAGTAATTAATTAAACAGCTAAAATAATTGTAAGGCAATGACACATCAGAAGTCTCAATATAAACTGCTATGCCACTTTTACATAATGCAAAATAAAGTGGAAAGTGTGTGATTCTTGTTGACCTTTTTTAAATGGCATATGACAGTGCTAATCCACATATATTGAAGAGTTCCTTTATCTGTGTTGTCGTAGGTGGATTACAGGCTGATTGGTGATTCACGTTAGACAGATAACAGCTTTAACAGATGGCATTTATGTCCAGTGATTCTGCACAAATCTCATAATCCTCCCGGGATTATAGAAACAGTTGTTGAGTGTGATGTTGTTTGAACAGGCCATATTGAATACACAACATTAAATCTGCTCAAGCTGGACAGATTAAGCCGGAAATACTGGCAGCGTCAGAACAATAACACAAACTTTTACAGGTCTCTAGGCCTGTTTATTAAAACAATCATTTCACTGGTGTTTTATACAATTATTTTAGCACTTTAATTTACAGTTCGGTTCTATACACTCTAAATAAAAACGATGGGATGGATTAACCCAATAGACAAAATGTGATTTCAATGTCATTCAAAAAATGAACCCAACATTGAGTTTGTCCATATTCGGCGTTTCCATGTTTGTCATATATCCAGCATTGGGCTAAAATAATCCATCATTTTTTTAGAGTGTGTTTATATTAGTCCCTTATTTATCAGGTGTCCCCACAGCGGAATGAACCACCAACTATTATGGCATATGTTTTACATAGTGGATGCCCTTCCATATACAGTATGTATATATATATATATAAATTACAATAACTACAATAAACCAGTAGTTTCTCGGTTAAGTCAATTCATAAGTGCAGGAAAGCAAACATATACAGTATATTTATATAGTTTACTGTAAAAATAAATCACACCCAAATATTTTTTAAATATTAAATTGTTAGCAAATCAAAAGTAGTTCCAATTTTTCCATATATAATATTTATTCACATTTTACTTTAGTGATTTTGTTTACTTATTGATATTAACTGATTGGTGAAAGGGGGGCTCTTTTTGCAAATATACACCTCATTTTCTATTTAATTATGAGATATAAATACATTTTAAGCACTATTTTTAGCTGAATTAGCTTGTCGGATGTCATCATAACCACACTTTTTCATCATAACCAAAATTTTTTAATTATTATTAATATTAATATTTAGAATAAAGAAACATGAAAAAATACTTATTTTTAAAATACAAATTTATATGACATAAATCATTAGAAAAATATATATAAATACACACACACACACACACACACACACAAATATATATATATATATATATATATATACATATATATATATATATATATATATATATATATATATATATATATATATATATATATATATATATATATATATATACAAGCCTATTGTCATTTATTAGGCAAATTAATAACACATTTTCAAACCTCTCTTGTTAAAAAAGTGCATTTGAAAATTTATTGATAACAACAATAGCCAAATTAGTGTCAAATTAATTTTAATTTGGGCTGTTTTTTTTTCAAGAATAAGGTCCAAGATTTAGAATATTAGTCACCTGTAAAATGTTTTCTCTATTTAAAAACAATGCAGCAGCGAAAGAAGACTTCAGTTACGTCAGATTGTATGTTTCCTAGCAGCTGGATGTTGGACTCATGAAAAATAATATATGGTGTTATGCTGAATTTATATTCATATTTATAATCATTTTTACAGTGTACTTATTAATAATTAGCCTGTAATATTAGATACTGTGTAATGCTAACAAGCTAATGTCTAATGTTTGCACAATTCACTATTGCACTCTTAAAAAAATGCTGGGTTGTTGTGACTAATATATATATATACTTATAATCAGAATTATTAAACCCCCTTTGAATTTTTTTTTTCTTTTTTTTTTTAAATATTTCCCAAATGATGTTTAACAGAACAAGGAAATTTTCACAGTATTTCTGATAATATTTTTTCTTCTGGAGAAAGTCTTATTTGTTTTATTTCGGCTAGAATAAAAGCAGTTTTTAATTTTTTAAAACACATTTTAAGGACAAAATTATTAGCCCCTTTAAGCTATACATTTTTTCAATAGTCTACAGAACAAACCATCATTATACAATAACTTGCCTAATTCCCCTAACCTGCCTAGTTACCCTAATTAACCTAGTTAAGCCTTTAAATGTCACTGTAAGCTGTATAGAAGTGTCTTGAAGAATATCTAGTCTAATATTATTTACTGTCATCATGGCAAAGATAAAATAAATCAGTTATTAGAGATGAGTTATTAAAACTATTATGATTAGAAATGTGCTGAAAATATTTTCTCTCCATTAAACAGAAATTGGGGAAAAAAATAAACAGGGGGCTAATAAATCAGGGGGTTGAATAATTCTGATTGCAACTGTATATATATATATATATATATATATATATATATATATATATATATATATATATATATATATATATATATATATATATATATATATATATATATATATATATATATATATATATATAGGCCTGTAGCCAGGGGGGGTTCGGGTGGTTCGAAAGAACCACCCCTCACTGACAAAGGACCAGAATTTGTCCCATACATGAGCTCATTTGTCCTATTTTGACTGCTATGTCATCGCAATAAGTGAAAATAACCCATCGAAAAGGCTTTGAGACCAAGCCGAATTCTGTGTTGGCTGTCATGACTTCAGCTAATCAGTTTTGACCAATGCAAACAATTATTTTGCATGAGTCCAACATCCAGCTGTGCAAGATAACACACAATCTGATGTAAGTGACGTCATCTTTTTACTATATTGTTTTTAAAATAGAGAAAACCGTTTACAAGTAACTTTTTTACTAAATCTTGGACCTTATTCATGAAACTAAAAAAAACCAATAAAAAGGTGTGAAGCACCAAAAGCGGATCATATTAAAATGAATTTGAGTACTATTTTGGCTATTGTTGTTTTCCATGAATTTAATTAATGAATTAATTTTATTTCAAATGGTGAAATTCTGACTGAGTAAAGTTGAATTTGCTGGCCAGTTTGTTATTTATAATTGACAATAGCCTTTTTTTATTTTTAAATGGGTTAATTTTTTTAATGATATATGATGTAATAAATTGTATTTTAAAAATAAATATTTCTTTATCATAAATCTTTAGGAGATATTTTTGGTACATCAAAAAGTGTGGTTATGATGACCATCTGACAAGGTAAAGCAGATAAAATAGTGCTCAAAATCTATTTAAATCTCATAATTAAATATAAAATGAGGTGTGTAACCCTAAAAAGGTCCACTTTTTGAGAAAAAAAGAACCACGCCTTTGACCAGGCTGGCTACGGGCCTGATATACAAGCAGGGGCGTAGCGGACATTTTAAAAGTGTGGGAGAGCTGTATTAGATCCAAAAGTTTACGTTCATATAAATATTAATCACCTGTTTCCAAATGGTCTGTCTCTAAAAGTGAGACCCCCCCCCCCCCCCCCATATGTATATTTATATATATAAATTAGTGATATATATTTTAGATTTATAATTTTTTTTTTAATCAAATACGTCCATATTTGACCCAACGTTGGGTCACGCATTTTTAAGAGAGCATAACTAAAATAAATGTAACAGACTCATTCAATGTTTCGTTTTATTACATTTATTTACATTTTATTTTAAGGAAAAATGCAGCGCTAAAAATAAATTAGCCTACGACTGAGATTTATCTGGTAAAATTGCGCTTCCAGTAAACATGAAAACATTCATCGTTAAATATTTAACCCAGAGTTCAGGAATGCGAAGGAGCGACACGTTTAACACGTAAATAATGCGATAAGCGAAAGAGGAATGTAAACAGCTTGTGAGGGTCAGAGTCGCCGGAGTGACCCAGTGACCCGCGCAGGACTGTCACGTGATGACGTCACACGGCGTGCAGTTCCGCCTGAAGTGCAGTGAAGGTGCGCTGCGGGTCTGAGCACCATCACACCTTCATCTTCATCATCATGATGACACGCGTGCGGTCCGCGGTCTCCAGCATCATCGGCGGCATCATGGCCTCCGGTACCGGCGCGCACGACAGCCACCCGGACCTGCCGCTCCGCTTCCCGTACAGCAGGCCGGATTTCCTCGCGCTGTCGCCGGATGAGGTGGAGTGCTCGGCGGACCACATCTCCAGACCCATCCTCATCCTCAAGGAGATGAAGCTGCCCTGGGCCACCGGTTACGCGGAGTGAGTAGTCCGTGAACGCGTTTGTGAACGCGCGCCGGTGCTTCTCCACTAGCGCTTGTGTTCCTCATGATGATCATATGAGCAGTAGAAAATGAAAGATCCATGACGGGCATCCATGCTTTCGTTTCCATGCAGATTTAGCAGGGCGCATGCGCGTATTTTGCGCATTAAATCATAACCGCGCTGTAATTGTTGATCGATAAGTGTATGAGAGCATAGCCGTGATTTCAGAGTAAACAGGGTTTAGTTTATGTTTGAAATCGCAATGCTGCAGCTCATAATGTGTGTGTGAGACGTGATTTAGCCTGTGTGTGTTGTTTTTGATTTGTAGCTTTACTTTCAATCTCAGAATCTGTACTCAAAATGTAAATATAAAGGTATAAAGTACAGCTTATGACAATGTGGCAGACAGACAGACGACAATAATAAAAACACTGACCTATTTCACATTGCTGAACATTAGTTTTAGTATTATATACTATATTATTTAGTGCTTATCTGAATTTTGGTTTTATTTATAGTAGATTTTATAACTTTTAGTTTATTTATGGTGTAGAACTTATTGTGGTAAATATTTGCTTTATTTTGTGGTTTAAATGAAGCATTTTGTTCGGTTATTTGGGAAAACAGCACTTTAATATTTATGTTTTAGATATTATATAACATTCATTTTATTTACCACAATTATTATTATGATTATTTATCAGAAACAACAATGCAACTTGCTTTAACTACTATAAAAGTTACTCAAATGAATTCCAGCCATTGACTATAGAACATTAAATTTTTTGTTCCTACTCATTTGATAAAACATTCTTCAAATAATTCATCTTGTTTTGTGTTTAACTCATAAACGTTTAGAATCCCTTGAATGTGAGTAAACAATGAGGAAATATTTGGCTGAACTATCCCTTTGAATTAAGAAATATATTTACAGATATTGTAGTCAACATAAAATATTCAGAATCATCCCCAATTATTAATGTACTTCTTACTGACTACTTCTCATATATTTACTGCAGTGCTGAAATGATAACCAGTTAAATGCACTGAGGGTGTTGGTTTGCTCGGTTCCTGTTCTGCTGTAGGTGTAGAGAAGTGAGATTCAGGGAAGCGGCTCTCAGATGATGATCACATGACCAGGCTGAGCTCTAATAAATGCATTATTCTCTGGTCACGCTCCTCATGTAGATGTTTAACCGGAGTCCATCATTAACCACAGCAGATGACCTCAAACAAACAGGAGCCAGTGTATATGCATTTGACAATTGCTCTATCAATCTCTCTGTGTTTATTAGATCTGTCTGTGTGTCTGTCTATCTGTCTGTCTGTCTGTTTACATTGGTGTGAAAGTGTTTCATTAATTAAAAGTGTCTAATTTAAATATTAGTCAAAGATAAAAACCCAAAGATAAGTAAACACAAAAGTTTAATGAAGCATAAAAACAAACAAAACTATAAGTTTTATTAGAAAAATAAAATATAAAACTACATAGGCCTGTGTGAAAGTGTTTGCCCCCTAAACCTAATAACTGGTTGGGCTGCCCTTAGCAGCAACAACAGCTGCAATAAACCATTTTTGATAACTTGCAATGAGTCTCTTACAGCACTGTGAAGAAGTTTTGTCCGACTTATCTTTGCAGAATTGTTGTAATTCAGCTACATTGGAGAGTTTTTCAAGCATGAACTGCCTTTTTAAGGTCATGCCACAGCGTCTCAATTGGATTCAGGTAAGGACTTTGACTAGGCCACTCCAAATTCCTCATTTTGTTTTTCTGCAGTCATTCAGAAGTGGATTTGCTGGTGTGCTTTGAGTCATTGTCCTGCTGTAAAACCCAAGTTGGCTTTAGCTTAAGGTCACTAGTTGATGGCTGGACATTTTCCTTCAGGATGTTTTAGTACACAGCAGAATGAAGCAGCAAAACAGCCCTAGACCACCACCACATTTTACTGTTGTTTTTCTGAAAGGCTGTGTTACCTTTACACCACACATAATGTGACACACACCTCCCAAAAGGTTTAACTTTTGTCTCATCAGTCCACAGAGTATTTGCCCAAAAGTCTTAAGCCGCCTTTCCACTGCATACAACAAATGACAAGCGAAAGACCGGAAGTCATTCATTTCCAATAGAGAGTATTCCGGGAGTTGCGTGGAGTTCCGATCATCTCCGTATGCGGAAAATTCGGATCCGATCTGAGCTGCGAATCCGTCTAAATATTTGAACTCCTGTGCCTAGACCGTATCCGACCCGCCGACCTGATGTGATGTATTCCAGTATTGTCCAAGGAGGTCCATGTGCGCGAGATGAGAAATAGTAATTTTTTAATGTTGTCTCTACATTCCCTCCAACATTTTTAGCGGTCTATGAGTTTCTAGTATTTATTCATTCATTCATTCATTCAACCATGGTGAATGCACGGAGAATAAAGGCTCTTTTTGCACTTTATTTTGGACACCACGAGAATCAGCTTCTCTCCCATGGTGCATGACAACACTTGGGCTGTGTATTGGCAAGGGCCTCACAATATGATACATATCACGATACATGGGTCACAATACAATATATCTCGATATATTGCGATACAATAAATATTGTGATATATTGCAATAGTTTGTATTAGTATGTGTGTCACATTGTATTGACAACTTGATAGTTGAAGTCGGCAGACAAATTAAAATTCCAATTCCAATTTATTTTCCATCCATTCCAATTCATCAGAACTGATTGAACAGAGAACTATATATATATATATTGCAAAGCTTACAAATGGCATTTTTTTTTGTCTAAATCAGTACTCCCTGGTATAGCGTTAAAACCAAAGTGCAGCCACACGTCAGCTCTAAAAGCTATAGGCACCTTTATATTTTCCGCCATGCTCACTCTTGATTACTTCTGATACCGTACTACTTGGCGTTTTGTTGATCGCGAGTTAGCGACATCTACAGGAGCGGAGGACAAGGTAGTTTGGCTCAACTTCAATCGATACTTCAGGTTGGACTATCAATACACTATCATAAAAGAAATTATCGCGATAGACATATCGATATTTTTGCACAGCCCTAGACAACACTGAAAATTCTGTGTGACTGCCACAAGGAGGCATATTCCAACAGTCGTGTCCAAATGTCGTACAGTGGAAAGGCGGCTTTAGGGATCATGTAGTTGTTTTCTGGCAAAACTAAGATAAGCTTTAGGGATCATGTAGTTGTTTTCTGGCAAAACTAAGATAAGCCTTCATGTTCTGCCATGCAAACCATTTTTGCTCAGTCTGTATCTTATGGTGGTGTCATGAACACTCACGTTAACTGAGGCAAGTAAGGCCTGCAGTTATTTGGATGTTGTTGTGGGTTTTTCGGAACCTTTTGGAGGAGTTGTCACTGCACTCTTGGGGTAATTTTGGTCTGCCAGCCACTGCTGCGAAGGTTCTCTACTTATGCATGTTTTTGCATTTTGTAGATAATGACTCTCACTGTGGTTCACTGCAGTCTCAAAGTTTTAATAATTAGGGATGGCTGACATGAAAGTGATGTTTCGACACAGTGTCGAGATCCCGAAGTGCAAGTGTTTCAAAACACTGCACCGAAACATGATCCGAAAAACCCAGGTCACGTGACTAAGGTGATTCGAAACACCCAGGTCATGTAACTAAGGTTATTCGAAACACCCAGGTCATGTAACTAAGGTTATTCGAAACACCCAGGTCATGCGACTAAGGTGATTCGAAACACCCAGGTCATGTAACTAAGGTTATTCGAAACACCCAGGTCATGCGACTAAGGTGATTCGAAACACCCAGGTCATGTAACTAAGGTTATTCGAAACACCCAGGTCATGCGACTAAGGTGATTCGAAACACCCAGGTCATGTAACTAAGGTTATTCGAAACACCCAGGTCACGCGACTAAGGTGATTCGAAACACCCAGGTCACGCGACTAAGGTGATTCGAAACACCGAGGTCACGCGACTAAGGTGATTCGAAACACCGAGGTCGCGCGACTAAGGTGATTCGAAACATTCAGGTCATGCGACTAAGGTGATTCGAAACACCCAGGTCACATGACTAAGGTGATTCGAAACACCCAGGTCACGTGACTAAGGTGATTCGAAACACCCAGGTCACGTGACTAAGGTGATTCGAAACACCCAGATCACATGACTAAGGTGATTCGAAACACCCAGGTCACGTGACTAAAGCCGCGGTCAAACTGGAATTTACTCTCCATAGACTTCCATTCATACGCATGCGAATGCGTCAGACCGGAAACGCAGGGTCATGCGTCGAGTTTCGCAGGTTGCTGCGGTGCAAAGTTCAAGCCTGGTGAACTCTGACCTGCGAAATCACATCACTTGACTGCGTGAGACCAATCCAGGATCAAAACATGACCTCTCTGAACAGTAATATAAAACATGGAGCAATCGCTTGCTTTTTTTAATGTCTAATCATCTTGTTTAATCCCGCCCCTTTTCGCAGCACTGTACGACAGAATTTCGCAAGCTCAAACTCTAGTGTGACTGCGGCTTAAGGTGATTCGAAACACCCAGGTCACGTGACTAAGGTGATTCGAAACACCCAGATCACGTGACTAAAGTGATTCGAAACACCCAGATCACATGACTAAGGTGATTCGAAACACCCAGATCACGTGACTAAGGTGATTTGAAACACCCAGATCACGTGACTAAGGTAATTCGAAACACCCAGAGCAAGTGACTAAGGTGATTCGAAACACCCAGATCACGTGACTAAGGTGATTCGAAACACCCAGATCACGTGACTAAAGTGATTCGAAACACCCAGATCACGTGACTAAGGTGATTCGAAACACCCAGGTCACGTGACTAAGGTGATTTGAAACACCCAGGTCACGTGACTAAGGTGATTCGAAACACCCAGGTCACGTGACTAAGGTGATTCGAAACACCCAGATCACGTGACTAAGGTGATTCGAAACACCCAGGTCACGTGACTAAGGTGATTCGAAACACCCAGATCAAGTGACTACGGTGATTCGAAACACCCAGATCACGTGACTAAAGTAATTCAAAGCATCGGTTATTTCAGAAGCGTTTCGAGCGAATCTGCGTTTGACTGACAGGGTCGGAAAAAAACTTTGTCTCATGTAGCCCAGTGGGCCCTGTGTGTGTGCACAGAGTAACTGTGCTGCAAATGGCCCGAGTTTGAATCCCGACTTTATTTTACTACTGTATTTTATTGTTACTTTTTTATGACCAAAACAAGACATATTTATTCACAAAGTGTTCATTCAGATGTCAGACCAATGTTAAAATAAAACACGTTACAAGAATAGAGCATTTTAAAACTAACATCACCCTGGATTCAAACCCAGTATCTCTGCAGGCTAGGCAGGAACTCTCACGACTTCACTAAATCACTTAAAACCTTAACTCTACAACATTAATACTTCAATCTGCTTAACTGTTTATTTGCTGAAGCTGTTCCAGAGCATTACATAAAAAATACCACTAGGTATCACTGTAGAGACGTTTCGAAGCTTCGAAGCAGCGTTTCATGAAGCCTTGCTTTTCCCACTATTATTAGAAATGGCTTTATAAACTCTTCCAGACAGGAAGATCTCGATTGTATTCTTTCTCATTTGTTTTTGAATTTCTTTGGATCTCAGAATGATGTCTAGCTTTTTTTGAGGATCTTTTGGTCTACTTCACTTTGTCGTTTGAGTGAGTTCTTGATTGTGAATGGGTGTGGCAGTGACCAGGCCCTGGTCTGGCTAGAGAAATTGAACTCAGCTCTGATAAACCAGAGTTATGTTTTAACAGGAGGGCAAACCCTTTTTTCACACAGGGCTATGTATTTATCCATTAGTCTGTCTATAGCTGTTTCCATCCCCCTATTTTATGCATGTTTTGAATATTCACATAAAAAAATTCTTATTGTAATTGCCAAGGTGCACATCAATTTTGGAAATGTGCATAGAAAATTATGCTCACAACTGAGTAAGATAAGCTTTTAATCTGATAAGAAATAATTAGCATAACCTGATGCAAACACACCAAAACCACCACATTGCGTTCATTGTGTTTCGTCTTGTATTCTGAAGCGCAACTGATTTATTAGAGAAGAAAAAAGACCACATCGACTTCTCCTGCCATGCAAAACTACATTTCTCTGTCTGATATTTGATTCAGTTTATCAGGAAGTGAGGTTTTTGTTCTCTTTTGTTTCTCGTATGAAGGAAATGCTGCTTTATTTGCAAACTTTTAATGCAATATTCCAGTTTAATTCACATCTTTGGATAGAAACAGCTAATGATCCACTAAACATTTACCACAATCCCACAGTGAGAGTCAAATGGCATCAGTGATTCATATGTGTATGTTTTTATAACACCAAAATCTGATTGGCTAGCAGAAATGATGCTGAATCCGGGCACAGATTGATCTCCAGCAGTTTAAGTGTGACGTCTCAGATGTTCCTGCTCAATGACACAAGTCTTTTCCCAGGACTCTGTGGACTGTATAAACCCCATTTGAGCATCATGAACAAATGGAGATGCGGAATAGTGCTTTCGTGGAAACGCTGGTCTGAGGGGGGCAATTATGTGATCGTTACGCTGTCTTGAGCTCCTCTGACTCGCTCTCTGACTCATATAAATGGATAATGGTGCTTGTGCATTATCTACAGGCATTCAGCAGGTTTAAATGCGATTTTTCATTTGGCCAGAGGAGATGCGAGACCTAAAGAGGCAAAGTGTAGCATCTACGCAAACACTGAAACTGAACAAATTGGATTTTTGAGAATTAGAGATAGGGATGCACCGATCCCGATACTTGGATCGGATATCGGTTCGATACCGCATATATTTGCTGGATCTGGTATCGGCCAGCTGGTACCGATCCAAATCCGATCTTGCGCATGCGCTATATTCTGTGTAATTTATAAGCCAACAAAAGCCACGAAGGAAGCCTAATATAAGTCACTAGAAAGTTGTCATGTGGGCCTGCTATATCCCTAATGTTCTGAAGCCATTCAATAGTTTAATGTGAAGCACAGATGAATATTCACGTGGTTAAAAATTCATGCTCAGTTCAGCGCTTCCCTCCGCTGCACCTGTCAATCATTCTTCATTCATTCACTATTCATCTGCGTGTCGCGTTCATGACAACACGAAAAACTATTTGTTCCTGTTAGTTTTAATAATCAGTGGAGAAATGCATTTAGTTTTGATTCATTTTGACCCGTAACATGGAGTTTATTGCCGTTTCTGAATCATGTTATGCTGTGTCTGTTAGATCAGCAGATCGCATTCAAAAGAGAGGGTTATTACCTGCTCTTTACATACAAAGTAGGCATACCTGAAAGTTTAAATTAGAAAAGGCTCAATAGGCTAATACATTGGACAGATCCTCAGCGCACTCATTTCTTCCCTTTGTGCTGCTGTGCGAAAGTGTCCGCTGATACCGGAGGGCTGCGCGCATGCATCAAGCGCTTCATCAAGCTGCGCAGAAGCGACGTGTGCCACTTCGTAAAATTATTCTCATAAAGACTTTTTGTACTTTATTCTTCCGACTGAGTTTATTCTTTCGAGGTGAATACGTTAAGTGCTGCTTGTAAAGCCTGGCTCATTGTGGTCAAAGTAGTTGATTAAATTAATACATAAGAAACTGACGGGCGCAATATTGTCATTAACAGAAAATTATTTAGCCTAATATAGGCTACTCTGAAACTGTTTGAAAACTCTAAAATATTTCACTGTCATTTTATTTATTTTAATATTTTATTTAACAGACCTGTTTGTCAGTTTGTGCACTGAAGCATTTAGCGGACCTTGTTTTTAACTTTACCTCAAATATTCTTGTTTATATTGTGGATAACTGACCAACAAAAAAATATGTTAAATAATCAACAAATTATACCAAACAAAATTTCTGTTAAAAAGAGAATTTTTCAGACAAAAAATTATTTTTTAGACATGCTTTCAGTTTCTCCATCTCACTCGCAGCGAGTTTAGGCGAGGGAATGTTTATTAAGTAAAACTGGACCCAGACAGTTTAGTCTGCTTCAAACCTGCAGGAAAATATCAGGCTTTGCTCAAAGACAGGTTATTTTACCAACGATTAGGGTCAATAGTGGTAGCCTATAGTACAGATTTCAAAGAAAAATCTTAATTTAAAAAAAGGAAACATAAGCTGAACCACAACAGATCAGATCAATGTCGTAGCCCATAGTTTATAGCAAGCAAGCATCATGTTTTTAGTTGTGTCGTCTGTCATATAATGTAGGCCATAGGTTTGTTTTTTTTTACTAAAGAAGATATATTATTTGAGCACCAGAACTATAGAAACTGTATTAGGTTAAAAAATAAATAAAGAAAAAATGAAATAGCCATAAGTTGCTGATGTGGCAATAAATAAGTAAATAATTAATCTAGTGAAATTACACCCAATATAGCAATATATATCGTAGAAAAATAAAATATTACAATGCCAGTTTTTTTCCAGTATCATGCAGCCCTAATGCTGACTCATAGGCATTTGTAGCTCCGCCCTCTTCTGAAAAGAGCACAATCTCATTTGCATTTAAAGCAAGTCACCAAAATGCCACAATTAGGATCAAAGCCTAAAAGGGTCAGTTTCAGAAAGTTGTAAAACATTATCTGTGTGCTATTTTGAGCTAAACTTTAGTCATCAGAGATAAATGTTACATCGTGTAAAAAGGGGCTTAATAGGTCTCCTTTAAGTGAGTATTGTAATGTAAAATTCTTTTATATTGTGTATATATATATATATATATATATATATATATATATATGATGTCGTGTTTGTCTCTTCAGGGTGATCAATGCTGGTAAAAGTGCTCTGAATGAGGATCAGGCCTGCTGTGAGGTGGTGGAGCTCAGGAAAAGACCTGCAGATCCGTCCAGCGTCAGCTACACTCCCAGCCGGAGACGCTCCTCGCTGCCCAGCGGAGATGTGCTGGACACCATCCACAACCCTGTGAGCAAATCTAGTCAATTTCTGTGTATATTTTTTTATCAATTTCTGTTTAACGAAGAGAAGATTTTTTATCAACACATTTCTAATCATAATACATTTAATAACTCATTTCTAATAACTGATTTATTTGATCTTTTCCCTGATGACAGTAAATAATATTTGACTAGATATTCTTTAAAACACTTCTATACAGCTTAAAGTGACATTTAAAGGCTTAACTAGGTTAATCAGGGTAAAGTTAGGGTAATTAGGCAAGGTCATTGTATAACAGTGGTTTGTTCTGGAGACAATCCAAAACTAATATTGCTTAAAGGGGCTAATAATATTGACCATAAAATGGGTTTAAAACAATTTAAAACTGCTTTTATTCGAGCCGAAATAAAACAAATAAGACTTTCTCCAGAAGAAAAAATATTATAGGAAATACTGTGAAAAATTCCTGAATCTGTTCAACATCATTTGGGAAATATTGGGAAAAACATTCACAGGAAGGCGAATAATGCTGACTTCAACTGTATATATAAATGTGTGTGTAGGAGGTGAAGGAGCTGGACTTCCACTACTGGGCTCTGTTCGATGGCCACGGCGGCTCCGGAGCTGCAGTGTTCGCCGCCAAATTCCTGCACCTGCACATGGAGGAGCAGCTGCAGGAGGTGCTGGAGATCCTGCAGGATCCGGGTCTGCAGCCGCCCACGTGTCTGGGCGAGGAGAGTCCTGTCCCGCAGCTGCATGCGTCTGCCAGTGGCTCCCAGCGGGGCCTGTCTAGAGCCGCTTCGCTCCGGGGGGCTGCCGGGGCTCCGGGCTCCCCAAACACCATGGCCCCGCGCTTCTTCATGGAGAAGAAGATCAAGCAGGAGAGTCTGGTGGTCGGAGCCATAGAGAACGCATTCAAAGAGATGGTGAGGAGTTATTAAAGGGCCATGAAACCCCTGTCTTTCAGTTCAAGTCTACCTCAGAAATTTTTCAAAGAATGCTGAGAGCAGAGGGAGGAGTAGGCATGGCCGGCAGAGCAGGGGAAAAAGAGGGGAGCGGGAATCTCATAAAATGAGACACAAACCATGAGGAGACGCATGATTTAATAGTTTACAAAGTTAAAATGCAAAGACATAAACAGTAATTTAATGTCCTGCTATATTTGTTATTCGTAATTTCATATACACATAACCACAATTTGTTCTATCATTATAAAGATAATCATGTTTTTATGAACTCTATAAATGAGGAGGACTTCTCTACCTCCTCAATCCCCGGGTCTAAATGCAGACACAGTGGATAGCAGTGCAGCAGGTCTCTTGCCAGTAATCTGGAGGATTTTAAACACGTGAGAACACAGCAGCACGGATATAGGTGATGTCTGAAATGTCCGCCATTCTCCAATTCTCGTACAGCTCTCCTGACAAAAAAGCTTGCTGCAAACCCGGTGGATCATGGAAACAAACACATACGACCCGTGATGTGCGCTGACGCAATCTCACCCAGTCATTGAGTCTCACAGCTTGGCAGGTCTACCTCTCCTTCGGAAAGCACATGCTCTCATTAATAATTAAGAAGCAGGGTCTTCTCATAGGATGAGAAAACTCAGCTATGAATAATAATGAGAAACCGATGCGTCATCACTCCACTAGCAGATGCACGCTACGTCACCGATTTTAATCCCGCCCCAAAAATGATTTTAATCCCGGAAGTTGAAATTAGCTGACAAAGGCTCAAAATTATCCAGTTTTCTCCTCAATTAAAGCTGACAGGAGCTAACGCTGGCTTAAAGATGCTCAACACACACAAATCTGTTAAAATCTCAACAAAAAAAAAGTACTCTGGTGTCTTGAACCTTTAAAGAACGAGATGTGTCTGAAAGTGTAGTAGCTCCTCTGGCCACTGGAGGGCGGCAGAGAACTGCGTTTCAGAAAACAGTGCAGTCATTTAGGCTGCATTTACACTGCATGGCTGCAAGTGACTCCATTCTGATTTGATGATGTGGCACAGATCAGATATGGCCCATGCAGGAAAAAATCACATGGATTCCGATTTACTCAAATCAGATTCAGACCTCGTTCAAATGTCAAAATTTATCCGACATGAATCAGATCCGTGCCCTCTTGTCTGCAGTGTAAACCGGTAGATCAGATTTTCACCTGTGAATGTGAGTCAAACGTCACAAAAAACTGTAGCAAATGACATCATGCAAAGTCCCAAACCTTAAATCCCATATACAAGGACAAAAAAAGCTTTTATATTGTCATGTAGCGTAAGTATTGAAGCATGTTAATAAGAGTGCGCAAGTCCAACATCCACCACGTAAACAATATAAACTAATATTAAAGTTCTGTTGCACACATCATGTAAATAGATCATGCCGTGGACATGACACTAAGTTGACTGCTGGATAAAAAAAAGCAGATTAAAAGAATGCCAAATGGGCAAAGCCCATAGAAAAGCAATTCCAGCAAATGGCAGAGAACATACACTCACTGGCCACTTTATTAGGTACACCTTACTAGTACCAGGTTGTACCCCTTTTGCCTTCAGAACTGCCTTAATCCTTTGTGGCAGAGATTCAACAAGGCACTGCAAATATTCCTCAGAGATTTTGCTCCATATTGACATGATAGCATCACGCAGTCGCTGCAGATTTGTCGACTGCACATTCATGATGCCAATCTCCTGTTCCACCACATCCTGGGTGACTGTGGAGGCCATTTGAGTACAGTCAACTCATTAGCGGCATTTCCACTGTCGGGCCAGTGCGAGCCAGGGCTTTTGTTGAGGAAATCGCCGAGAGGTTGAGCAGTGAAGCCGAAATCATGTCACGTTTCCACTGTCAGGCCACACAACCCGCCCAGTTCAGAGGGAATCAGGCAGATAAAGCAAACCATCGCATCATCACGAAACGATTAAAATGAAGACAACCGAAACAAGCAAATGACACGTTACTGTACAGCATACCATTATGTCTATACGCCTTTGTATTTTCATTAATTATATTCGTTTGCTCGCCGACCGACAGTTGGCATGGTACATTGAGTGGTCTTGCCACTAAAGGAGGGATGATCCAGCGCACCATCCATAACATTAAACCACAGAATTTATCCGTTATAACTCCGTATAAAATGTTTTTTATAACATCCTGGTTTCGGCAGATCGGCATATCTAGACTGATTCTCCCCAAAGCATAATTACGATTTAAAATATTAAAGATCCTTCTGATAAAGCACTACATTTAAAATTTATTTTTAAAATTTTACCACATCATATAAAACATAAACATTTGTTTGAGGACGCAGAACACATGTTTTATGTGCAGTTTTTCCTAATTCGTCTATAAAGCAGTGCAGGACTGGATGACAGAAAGGTGGTTTCTGATGGCTTTGCTCACCCAAAAATGCTCTGTTTGCATGATTTGATTAATATCATCGTATCCAAATACTTTATAAATGATATTTCAAAACTCCTCCGTTGTTTATTGTTTTTAGAAAATATCTAAAATCTTTCAGATTTGTAAAATGAAAGTTTAAAATGGCTTGAAACGGTTTAATTTATTTGTATTGTATATACCTAAATTTTTATAGCTTTTGTTTGTTTTATATTGGTTTATTTATTTAATTAGTGTTTATTATATCCGATATTTGTAATTCTTTAAATGATTTCAGTAGCCTATAGCTTATTTTATAGTGATCTATGACACTACAAAGTGGACACGTAAGTTTTATGTCTTTCTGTTGTATTCATAATTTGTATTATCTCCAAAATCAAGAAAGAAACCCAGCCACTCATGGTAACGACAGAGCTGTGAAGCAAGCGCTCTTTCGCCCGGTCTCTCACACACATATACGTGCATCTACAGTAAACGCGCATGTTTCATGCACAAACACACCTTTTAAACTTGACAATCTCTCGGCAACTGAAAGTTTCTGGCTGCTGTGTCTTTAATGTGGTGTAAAGATTATTATGCATTATTGAAACATCGAGCAAAGAAATATCAGTTATAAATTAAAACTACTTTATTATTATTTTATGCAACAAAATTTAAAAGAGAAACATAAGTGTGATCATAAGCAAAAGACCCCTAGCCTATAAGGTGTTTTATGGAATATCTTAAACTGACCAGTAGCTGTTTTTCTTTCCCTCATTTATTTATTTTTTGGCACATGTGCTTGTGCGTGATGGGAAAATTAGTGTAATGACGGCGGCACACCTTCTTGCAAACTCTGCTTTCACTCTGACCCGAAGCTCCAGCTGGCTCACTTTGTCCCAAGGTATTCGATCAGGTCCCGGAAGTGACTATAAAAACTCGACTGGCCCTGGCTCGACCGGGGATGCTCGCTTTAGGCGCGACAGTGGAAACGTGGCTATTGTCATGTTCGAGAAACCAGTCTGGGATGATTTACGCTTTATGACATGGTGTGTTATCCTGCTGGAAGTAGCCATCAGAAGATGGAGACACTGTGGTGATTAAGTGTATGCGGTCATATGAGTGTATGATTTTGTCAAATTGTTCTTATTCATTTATGTGAAATTATATTACACAGTTGTAAAGATTTTTAATTTTTTTTATAAAATTCATTAAAGGACACCACATGCCAGTGAACTTAGTCCCGAAGCTTTTCAAACTAAGTCTTATTTTTTCCAGATAATTAAAAGATAATATAATATTCAGATAATTCAAATAATAATTCACAATAAAATATTAATTTATGTGTCTAATAAACACAGACATCTACAGTTGAAGTCAATTATTCGCCCCCTTTTGATTTTTTTTTTTTTCTTTTTTAAATATTTCCCAAATGATGTTTATCAGAGCAAGGAAATTTTCACAGTATGTCTGATAATGTTTTTTCTTCTGGAGAAAGTCTTATTTGTTTTATTTCGTCTAGAATAGAAGCAGTTTTAAATTTTTTAAAAGCCATTTTAAGGTCAATATTATTAGCCCCTTTAAGCAATATTTTTCCCCGATAGTCTACAGAAGAAACCATCATTATACAATAACTTGCCTAATTACCCTAACCTGCCTAGTTACCCTAATTAACCTAGTTAAGCCTTTAAATGTCACTTTAAGCTGTATAGAAGTGTCTTAAAGAATATCTAGTCAAATATTATTTACTGTCATCATGACAAAGATAAAATAAATCAGTTATTAGAGATGAGTTATTAAAACTATTATGATTAGAAATGTGTTGAAGAAATCTGCTCTCCGTTAAACAGAAACTGGGTAAAAAATTAACAGGGGGCTAATAATTCAGGGGGGCTAATAATTCTGACTTCAACTGTACATGAGGAGCTTAAGCAGTGGAATGCATTTATTAGAGTGCAGTCATGTAACCGTCAGGAAAATATTCTCAAGGACAAACAAATGTCAGAATTTTTAGGGGGATATTTAGAATTGTTGCAAGGGGAAAAGGCAGAATTCATAACTGTCAAAGTTAAAATTGTGAGATATAAACTCAGATTAGTGAGCGACGTTATATTGCAGGATAAAAATGAAGTGCAAAAAATGAAAAATGCAAGAGAAAAAATTCTGAATTATGAGGGGGAAAAGTCAGAATCACGAGGAAAGAAAATCACAAATTGTCAGAATTAGGGTGAAAAAACAGAACTGAGAGTCACAAATTAATAACAAAGTAGAGTTTCAGACATGAAAAAATGAAAGGGGAAAAAATCAGAATTTTAATTAAAGACTCCAAATTTGATCCATGAACTCAGAAGCATGTGTGATTTAAAAACATCAAGTTACCTTATTTCATATTTTTGAGTTTATGGTGTAAGAAATATTCATATTTTTTATTTGTACTGTTATTTTTATGGGCGACATGGTGGCTCAGTGGTTAGCACTGTCGCCTCACAGCTAGAAGGTCGCTGGTTCGAGTCCCGGCTGGTTCAGTTGGCATTTCTATGTGGAGTTTGCATGTTCTCCCCGTTTTGGCGTGGGTTTCCTCCAGGTGCTCCAGTTTCCCCCACAGTCCAAACACATGCGCTATAGGGGAATTGATGAACTTAAATTGACCGTAGTGTATTAGTGTGTGTGTGTGAATGAGAGTGTATGGGTCTTTCCCAGTACTTGGTTACGGCTGGAAGGGCATCCGCTGTGTAAAACATGTGCTGGAATAGTTGGCGGTTCATTCCGCTGTGGCAACCTCTGAAATAGAGACTAAGCCGAAGGAAAATGAGTGAATGAATGAATGAATGAATGAATGAATGTTATTTTTATGCAGGTGAGCACAAGAGACTGTATTATACTCACATGGCCACTAGAGGGCAGGCATATCTCTGATATGAACACTGCACTGTTATGAATGATTGCATTGATTTTCAATAGGCTGTGTTTCTCATTTATATTTGTTCTGTTTGTGTTTGATATAAGGATGCTCATATCGCTCGAGAGAGGTGTGTGTACTCTATCTCTGGAGGATGCACTGCTCTCGCCGTCATGTTTTTACTGGGGAAACTGTACGTCGCCAACGCTGGTGACAGCAGGTGAGACTCTCCATTAATAAAACTGAAGACAATGTGAATCTGTTTTCAATGCTGATTAGAAGAATAGTTTCTAGGCCATCAAAACATCAGATTGATTTCTGAAGCATCATCGTGGGACACTGAAGACTAGATTCATGATGCTGGAAATTGACAGCATTGAATAACTGGGTTAAGGGGTGCCACTGGCTGGTATGGGCCCATTGACAACATTCTGGGGGCCTCAAAACGACGTGGGCCCTTAGAATCATCCTAACTTCCCTCGTTTTTAACAGCAGGCAGCTTTTATGCTAGTTTTTAACAGCAGACAGTGCTCTGTGCTAGTTTTTGACAGCAGGTGGTGCTCTAGGCTAGCTTTTGACATTGACGGCGCTGCGGGCTAGTTTTTAACGACTAATGGCTAGTTTTTAACAGCAAACGGCACTCTAGGCTAGTTTTTAACAGCTAGATACTAGTTTTAATGGCTAGTTTTCAACAGCAGATGGCACTCTAGGCTAGTTTTTGAGATCAAATGGCATCATGGGCTAGTTTTTGACATCAGGTGGTGCTCTAGGCTAGTTTTCAACAGCAGATGGTGCTCTAGGCTCGTTTTTAATGGTTAGAGGCTATAGTGTAGCAGCTAGTTCACACAGATGGCGTTCTAGGCTAGTGTTTAACAGCAGACGGTGCTCTAGGCTAGTTTTTGCCATCAGACGGCACTCTAGGCTAGTTTTTAATGGCTAGAGGCTAGTTTTTACCAACATATGATGCTCTATGTAAGTTTTTAACAGCAGATGGTGCTCTGCTAGTTTTTAACAACAGACGGTGCTCTAGGCTAGTTATTATCAGCAGACAGCACTCTAGACTAGTTTTTGACAGCAGATGGTGCTCTAGGCTAGTGTTTAACAGCTAGAGGCTAGTTTTTAACAGCAGATGGTGCTCTTGGCTAATTTTAAATTGCTAGAGGCTATATTTTAGCAGCTAGTTTACACCAGCAGATGGCGCTCTTGGCTAGTGTTTAACAGCAGATGGCGCTCTAGGCTAGTGTTTAACAGCAGATGGCGCTCTAGGCTAGTTTTTAATGGCTAGAGCAGGGGTGTCAAACTCAGTTTTTGTAGGGCCGGAGCTCTGCACAGTTTACTTCCAACCCTAATTAAACACACCTGATCAAACTAATTGAGTCCTTCAGGCTTGTTTGAAACCTGCAGCTAAGTATGTTGTAGCAGGTTTGGAACTAAACTGTGCAGAGCTGCGGCCCTTCAGGAACTGCATTTGACACCCCTGGGCTAGAGGCTAGTTTATAACAACAGAAGGCACTGTACATGTATACTGCATCATTAATTGGATTATATTTAAAATGCAATGCCTGAATTTAACATGAAGAGATTTCTTCTATTTATGTAACTGATTTGATGTTTGTTTTAAAATGTCTAATTTTGTTTTATTATAGGAATATGCAGGAATAGCCTAATAAAAGCACAGCTTTATTGTATAATATCATTAATCTCACTTAATTAAAAGTCAACCATGAGAAAAACGAAAATTGTCAATTGAGTGCATCGTTACATGGCTAGTTTTCAGGTGTCTTTAAGCTGAATCTGCAATCTGTGGGTGTATTTCAGGGCTCTGATCATCCGTGCAGGAGAACTCATTCCCATGTCCAGCTCCTTCACCCCTGAATCAGAGCGCCAGAGGCTTCAGTTCCTGGTGAGAGAATCCAGACTTCTGATCAATTCTGGTCAAATTTACATAACCAATGCATAGAATAAGTGTAATTTATCATATATTATATGATGCTCTAGGCTAGTTTTTAAAAGAAGACCGTGCTTAAGGCTAATTTAGAACAGCTGATGGCGCTCTAGGCTAGTTTATAACAGCAGACGACGCTCTAGGCTAGTTTTTAACAGAAGACCGTGCTTAAGGCTAATTCGTAACAGCAGACGCCGCTCTACGCTAGTTTATAACAGCAGATGGCGCTCTATGCTAGTTTTTAACAGAAGACCGTGCTTAAGGCTAGTTTATAACAGCAGACGGCGCTCTAGCCTAGTTTTTAACAAAAGACCGTGCTTAAGGCTAATTTATAAAAGCAGATGGCGCTCTAGGCTAGTTTTTAACAGCAGATGGCGCTCTAGGCTAATTTGTAACAGCAGACGGCGCTCTAGGCTAGCTTATAACATCAGATGGCACTCTAGGCTAATTTGTAACAGCAGACGGCGTTCTAGGCTAGCTTATAACAGCAGATGGCACTCTAGGCTAATTTGTAACAGCAGACGGCGCTCTAGGCTAATTTGTAACAGCAGACGGCGCTCTAGGCTAATTTGTAACAGCTGACGGCGCTCTAGGCTAGTTTATAACAGCAGACGGCGCTCTAGGCTAGTTTATAACAGCAGATGGCGCTCTAGGCTAGTTTATAACAGCAGATGGCGCTCTAGGCTAGTTTATAACAGCAGACGGCGCTCTAGGCTAGTTTATAACAGCAGATGGTGCTCTAGGCTAGTTTATAACAGCAGACGGCGCTCTAGGCTAGTTTATAACAGCAGATGGTGCTCTAGGCTAGTTTATAACAGCAGACGGCGCTCTAGACTAGTTTATAACAGCAGATGGCGCTCTAGGCTAGTTTGAACAGCAGATGGCGCTCTAGGCTAGTTTATAACAGCAGACGGCGCTCTAGACTAGTTTATAACAGCAGATGGCGCTCTAGGCTAGTTTGAACAGCAGATGGCGCTCTAGGCTAGTTTATAACAGCAGACGGCGCTCTAGGCTAGTTTATAACAGCAGACGGCGCTCTAGGCTAGTTTATAACAGCAGATGGTGCTCTAGGCTAGTTTATAACAGCAGACGGCGCTCTAGGCTAGTTTATAACTGAAGACTGTGCTCTAGACTAGTTTTTAACAGAAGACAGTGCTCTAGGTTAATTTATAACAGCGGACTGCTCTAGGCTAGTTTATAACAGCAGATGGCGCTCTAGGCTAGTTTATAACAGCAGATGGTGCTCTAGGCTAATTTATAACAGCAGACGGCGCTCTAGGCTAGTTTATAACAGCAGATGGTGCTCTAGGCTAGTTTATAACAGCAGACGGCGCTCTAGGCTAGTTTATAACAGCAGATGGTGCTCTAGGCTAATTTATAACAGCAGACGGCGCTCTAGGCTAGTTTATAACAGCAGACGGCGCTCTAGGCTAGTTTATAACAGCAGATGGCGCTCTAGGCTAGTTTATAACAGCAGACGGCGCTCTAGGCTAGTTTATAACTGAAGACTGCGCTCTAGACTAGTTTTTAACAGAAGACAGTGCTCTAGGTTAATTTATAACAGCGGACTGCTCTAGGCTAGTTTATAACAACAGATGGCGCTCTAGGCTAGTTTATAACAGCAGATGGTGCTCTAGGCTAATTTATAACAGCAGACGGCGCTCTAGGCTAGTTTATAACAGCAGATGGTGCTCTAGGCTAGTTTATAACAGCAGACGGCGCTCTAGGCTAGTTTATAACAGCAGATGGTGCTCTAGGCCAGTGGTTCTCAACTGGTTTGGCCATGGGACCCACATTTTTACATGGTCATCAAGCCGCGACCCAAACTTTTAGGAACTATAATATAATTTTAGGAATTATTATTAATTTGTATTTATTTGTTAACATACACAAATAGTGACAGATAAATCACAAGTCATCAATATTTACAAATAAACAATATTTTATTGCTGTCATATAACAAAATGTATCAAATTATAGAAATATTACAAAGTAAGGGTAAGAAAAGGTTCAGTTAGCATGAACTAAACTGAACTGTTAATAAAACATTAACACTGATCCTGTTGAACAGAACAAATCAGCAAATTACAGTAAAATGATTAAAACAATCATAACCATTTTTACATCTAATATGACAGCAATTATAAACATCTGTTTCACTTAACAGTAATTTTGGAAGCTAATGAGATAACTGAGGATGTGCTTTACTCCTGATAAGAGTTTTAAAGTCTGGGGTGATGGTAGACCTGAAGATCGTGCTCCATGTCCAACCTGTTCCTTTGCTTTGACTTAAGCTGCACCAAGGAAGAGAAGCCACTTTCACACAAATAGGGGAGAATGGGGTAATGTGAGACATTGGGTAATGTGAGACACCCCCTGTATCTAGGCAACGGATTTTATATATCACTCTATAACAATTTTGTTTTAAAGCCCCTTCCATTTCCCCTCTACCATGAAGAACAGGAAATCCTGGTGCTGTGGAAAGCATGTTTTTTTCACAAAAATATGTTTTTTGCATGTAAAAGTAATTTTTTTTGCCGTCAACTTAATCAACTGTTGTGCCAAAGCAAATTGATTCAAGTAGACAAACTTACATCATACATGTTGATGAACTATCAACATATAAAACCATGTGATGATGCTAGCTGAAGATTAGCCTGAATTGCTAAAAAAAGATATTTTTTTCTAAAATGTGGCAGTGGGGTAAAGTGAGACAAATGCTCTGGGGTAAAGTGAGACATAAGGCACAAGGTAAATTTAGTCTACCAGACTGTAGGACTTGTGAATGAGGCCTTCATATCAACAGTGACACCATGCAACATCACTTCTGGATTTAGGTCCACTGGAATTTTTCCATATAACCGTGAAATTTTCCCTGATAAAGCATTTGCACTATTCATGGTGTCAGACTGGCCAAATCCTGAGCTCCAGCCTGCCACTACAGAAGATTTGGATGGTCCACCCCCTGCAGATGATCCACCTGCAGATAATTCACTCACTGATGCTAATCCTTTCATTGCACATATAGTCTACATGGATGTGCCATGTGTTTCCAGCCAACCTGGATATGTGTTTCTTCATGAAATGCTACCATTCTCAAATGTCGTCCCGAAACACAATCCAAATGAAACTGTGTGACGACAGCCATCCTAACTGATACAGCTGAGAAGCAGACAATTGAAAAGGCCTATAAAAAAAAACTAAAAAAAAACTAGCAGGGAAAAAGCTAAATAATAGCAAATAAAGGGAAAAATTGAAAAAAGAAAGCAACCCAAAAGGAAATCATAGTTAGCAGCTCTGAGAAAAGTGATGTCCCTGAATCAGTTGATAATGTGTCTGATGAAGTGAGCTCTAAGGATGAGAGTAGTGGTCCAAGAAAGTTAACTTTGCAACAAAAAACACAAGCATTCATTACACTGGCATGGTTAAGAAAGTTGAGGATGACGAGATACACACGTCATGATTTTGCCAAATATTCTGTGATCCTGGATTAACATCTATGTTTATCCTGGAACATCATTTTTGTTGGAAAATGTAATCCATACCTATTCCCTACCCCTAAACCCAACCATAACTGTAAATTACTCCCAAAACCAGAGAGGAATAATAGCTGGATAACAGTCATGTGAAAGTGTGTAAACCTAACCATAAACCTAAACTGAACATAAACTGTAAACGTATCCTTTAATTCTGATTGGTTGATTGGCAGGTTGTTCAAAGATCAATATATACTGTATAGATGTTAATCCAGGAACATGTGGGTGAAATTAGGTTGGTGACGAGAAAAAAAGATTGGTAGTTGTAGAGTATGATAGTAGGCTGATATTCTAATCCAGGTGGGTCTAGTCCTGTGTTCTGAGTCCCAAGCTGTTCTATCTGGTTCTGATTGTCCTTTTCTCTGACCCCCAGACACTATAGCTGGCTCTAAGGGTCCTGTGTTCTGACCCCCGGATTGTGTTCTAATCTAACTGGTTCTATCTGTCATTAGAATGTAAATTCAAATAGTTTGGATTAGATTGTTGTATTTGATTTTGTACAGAGTTACTTTCAAGTGTTTAGAAAAACAAATGTGCTTATTTGACCAATCCCTAATCCATAAGTGCCTACTCCGACATTAATTCTGAAATGTGTGGTTGTCAAGCTAGCTGTCAGGATTCAGACTCTTACTACATGTGTTGTTATGGCAGTTTTAAAATGGAAAAAGTAAGTGGATCAGTTTACCCCCGGCTGGTTCACTTTACCCCTCTGATTTCTCTGGTCTGTCTCAGTTTACCCCGTAGCTGGGGTAAAGTGAGACACAAGACAACTTTTTTTAAAACAATCATATTTTCACTTTCCTTTATCCTAAATACAGTCTGATTATTTCTATTGCTAGAAAACATTCTGAATTAATGAGAAATGTGTAAATTTTACTGATATATTATTCTAGCTCGCTTAGAGGGGAGCAAATGTAAAAAGTGTCTCACTTTACCCCACTCTCCCCTACGTAGTGCTGAATGGTAGGATGGATTTGATCGCACGAATGGCAAGGGAAGAATACTCAGAAAGCACTTCGCGGCACCAAAACTGGGAGAGGCTTACTTCACTGAATATATTTTTCATCGACTTATCACATGACAGCTCCACCAGCTGATTCTCTTTGTTGCTCGGCAATGTGACGCTTTCCACGTCGATTCCAAAGCGATTGCTTATCCACGGATCATCATCATGTTTATCGAGAAAGTAGTCGGTACGGTTGTTGCGGGCGCATTTCAAAATAAAAGTCCGGTATAAGCAAAATAAGTCAAAAAGTAAACTTTTGTTGTTTTTTTGACCACACACTCCGCGACCCACTGAAAATGTTCCCGCGACCCACTCTTGGGTCGCGACCCACCAGTTGAGAAACACTGCTCTAGGCTAATTTATAACAGCAGACTGCTCTAGGTTATTTTTTTAACAGCAGATAGCGCTCTAGGCTAGTTTAAGCAGTGCTCTAGGCTAGTTTTTAACTGCAGATGGCGCTCTAGGCTAGTTTTTAACAGAAGACTGTGGTCTAGGCTAATTTATAACAGCAGACAGTGCTCTAGGCTAGTGTTTAAAAAGTAGACCGCGCTTTAGGGTAATGTTTTAACAGCAGATGGTGCTCTAGGATAGTTTTAATGGCACTCTAGGCTAGTTTTTACAGCAGATGGCGCTCTAGGATAGTTTTAACGGAACTCTAGGCTAGTTTTTACAGCAGATGGCGCTCTAGGATAGTTTTAAATGGCGATCTAGGCTAGTTTTTACAGCAGATGGCGCTCTAGGATAGTTTTAACGGCGCTCTAGGCTAGTTTTTACAGCAGATGGCGCTCTAGGATAGTTTTAACGGAACTCTAGGCTAGTTTTTACAGCAGATGGCGCTCTAGGATAGTTTTAACGGTGCTCTAGGCTAGTTTTTACAGCAGATGGCGCTCTAGGATAGTTTTAACGGCACTCTAGGCTAGTTTTTTTTAACAGCAGACGGTGCTCTAGGCTATTTTTAACAGCAGATAGCTCTCTTTTTTTCTGTGATGACCTGTATTGCATATACTATAAATGTGCTAACTATAATTATGTACAACTCTAATATGGAGCATATTTGTGGGTTTTGTGTGTTATTTCTCAGGCTCACCTGCAGCCGTCTCTGCTGGGAAGTGATTTCACACACTTGGAGTTTCCCAGAAGAGTCACGAAAAGGGAGATTGGGAAGCGGATGCTGTATCGAGACTTCACCATGAATGGCTGGTGAGTTTCTGGCGTCATGTGATGGGCATGTTACTGTAATGCATCAGTTCATTAAATCTGCTATATTAGAAATAGACAGACTGACTGTTAATAAGGCGACCAAACAGAATTAATTTAGTTGTTATGTGTCTTTATGATGAAATCACATATAAATAAAACAGAAGTAAAAAAATAACAAATAATTATTATGAAATCTGTTATATTACATTTGTAGTAAGGTTATTATCAGTGATGGAGGTTGCTGTAATAAATCAGTTCATTTAATCTGCTATACATTAAGAAACAGAAAAACTGACTGACTGTTTATAAGGCGACCAATCAGAATTCATTAAGTTGTTATGTGTTTTTATCATGAAAACATATTAACAGACCAAAAAATTATCAATAATTAAATATTACTATATCTGTTACATTAAAATTGTAGCAAGGTTATTGTCAGTAATATTATATTATTAAGTAATTCTGTTTTATGTATATATATAATAGTAAAAATGTTTTGTAGATCAGTTTAATTATTTTCGTAATTATAATTTATTGTTATAGCAGTATATTAATAAAACCTAAATAATTTAAAAATGTATAATGTTGATAAATTTCCCAGTGTTGGGTTGCAGCTGGAAGGGCATCCGCTGCGTAAAAGATGTGCTGGATAAGTTGGTGGTTCATTCCACTGTGGCATCCCCTGATTAATAAAGGGACTAAGCCAAATAAAAATGAATAAATGAATGAATGAATGAATGAATGAGTAATGTTGATAATATGTATTATATTGAATTCCACTGATTATATTGATTGAACAATTTGTTCAATACAAAGAAAATCATATAATAATATTGTTTTTTATTTGATTCAGTAATATAGGCTCTTATTTTGAGAAAAGAATTTCACTAATAAAAAAATTAAATAATAATTCTCTGTATGTTTGTACAGAAAATAACATGCATATGTGGACCAGGGCTCGAAATTGCGACTGTTTTGGTCGCATATGCGCCCGAAATTTTATCTATGCGACCTCAAAATATATTTGGGAGCATTTGTGCGAGTGCATAAAATTGATGTCTTGCGACCAGTTTTCACAGCAAAATGTTCACCACATGCGCGGAATTAGGAGGCATTCATGCATTAAGCATCTTTGCACCTAAAAACACCAAACGCAGCGCTCAGGAATGGTTTAAAACCAACTTGCTGCAGTAAACAAAGCCTGCAATGCTTGTCCCGCCTTCAAGCTCTTCTTATTGGCCCACTGTGCTAGAACAGAATGCGAATGCATTGGTTAATATCAGCTGTCAATCACTCAGTTCTGATAACAGGGAGCTGCTACAGTCATGAAAATGTAAAGGTCTGGATCTGAGAGAATGAAAACAACACTGACAGATTTAGATTTAGAAACCACCTAAAGTTACAAATAATGGCAAATCTGATTAGTGATCATGTGCTGAATGTCAATCCAGCATTTACACTTTTCCAAGAGTGGATAAAAGACCTCCAGTGTTTAAAGTCCGCTCTGAAAATGACTAAAGCATTCACCGTAAAGCCGGTGAGACGGAGTTTCCAGGTGTTTGCCACTGAATCTACACATTTTAAGCAGAAGATGTTCTAACGGAATTTAATCCTTCATTTAATTGTCACGATGCTGTCAGTCATGCGACTGACACCGCGTTCACCATCGCTAAAGAGCATGCATTCACTGAGATGAAACTCCTCATGAAAAGACCGTTATTGCTATTAAGATGCTGTATGCAAGTAATAAGTTATATGTCAATATCATCTGTGCAATATCAGACAGCACCGTGAGAACAGCACAGTTATTATTGTTAATTCAGTTCATCTTATTCACGTCAGCAGTGTGTGCAGGGCCGGTGAGCGCATGCAGATTACTGTTTATTTGTTAGTTGTTATTAGAGTGTTCATATATAATAGAATCTGTTAATATAAATCGTGTAGCAACGCTGCTCATAGTTTTTGGTGGGTGCGACTAAATTTTGTCTGGTGCGCCTACATTTTTGAAGTTAGGAGCATCGGTGCTACCAAGAAAAAAGGTTAATTTCGAAAAAATTTCGAGCCCTGTGGACACTCGCATACTCAAACCACGCATACATACTGTTGAGGGCAAAATTATTCTCCCTCCGATGCAATATTTATTCTTTTTTAAATATTTCCCAAATGAGGTTGAACAGATTCAGGAATTTTTCACAGTATTTCCTATAATATTGTTTCTTCTGGAGAAAGTCTTATTTGTTTTATTTCGTCTAGAATAAAAGCAAGTTTTACATTTTTTTTAAAGCCATTTTAATATTATTAGCCCCCTTAACCAATATTTGTGTTGGAATGTCTCCAGAACAAGCCACTGTTATACAATGACTTGCCTAATTACCCTAACTTTACCCTAATTAACCTAGTTAAGCCTTTAAATGTCACTTTTAGCTGTATAGAAGTGTCTTGAAAAATATCTAGTCTAATATTATTTACTGTCATCATGACAAAGATAAAATCAATTAGTTATTAGAAATGAGTTATTCAAACTATTATGATTAGCAATGTGTTGATAAAAATCTTCTCTCCGTTAAACAGAAACTGGGTAAAAATATAAAATAATTAAAAATTAAACAGGAGGGCCAATAATTCTGGCTTCAACTGTATATTTTTAAGAATATAAAGTAAAATCAGAAATCATTATTCACTGTGATTTCTATTTAATTTAACGTGTCTTTGCTGAATAAACATGTTTATTCCTTATGAAACGCTAGTGTAGTGTGGCTGTAGGTTTTCAGAGCGCTTCATATTTCTCCATCAGTATTCTCCTGCCGTCCCGCAGCTGAATCTCTCCTGCTCGACTGTACCGTCTCAGACGTGTCTTGGGTTTTCTCTTCACCTCGGCTGCTGTTTGATGTTTGTTGTGTTGTTTTGCACAGGGCGTACAAGACTGTTCAGGAGGAAGATCTGAAGTTCCCGCTCATATACGGAGAAGGGAAAAAGGTGAGACGGCAGTTCTTGCTTCACAACACTAAACTATCGAGACACGGTCACAAGAGTTCAACTCGGAGTTCATCAAACAAACACCTTTAAATAGTTTCACTTTGCTGTCACGATATGCCTAATTTAAATAACTCAGGGGCAATTGGGGGGGGGTTGTATTATTAGCGCTCATTTACACGAATGCATCTTTGCTTCTAAAAACGCTTGACACAGCGCTCAGGCATGGGTTAAAAAGAAGCACTGCATAACTGAGGTCCACGTGACGTGATATTATGAACGTGATAATAATAACGGATAACAATAATGGACCTGTTTAAAATAGGAAAACAGTATATTATTGTTATAATATTCATTCATTTTTCATCGATTTAATCCCTTATTTATCAGGGGTCGCCACAGTGCAATGAACCACCAACTATTCCGGCACATGTTTTACACAGCGGATGCCCTTCCATCCACAACCCAGTACTGGGAAACACCCATACACACTCATTCACACACTCATACACTACGGTCAATTTAGTTTATCAATTCCCCTATAGCGTATGTGGTTGGACTTGTGGGGGAAACCAGAGCACCCAGAGGAAACCCACGCCAACACAGGGAGTATAGTATATAATAAAGCCCATATATATAATCAAGAAAAAAGCCAGATTACAATTTGCTAAATTACACTGGGAAAAAGACTAATGTTTAAAGACATGTCCTGTGGTCTGATGGAGCTAAGATTGAACTGTTTAGCCATAATGACCAGTGTTACATTTGGAGGACAAAGAGGAAAGCTTACAAGCCTAGGAACACCATCCCAACTGTGAAGTATGGGGGTGGCAGCATCATGTTGTGGGGCTGTTTTGCTGGAGGAGGGACTGGTCCACTTCACAGCATAGATGGCATCATGAAGAAAGAACATTATGTAGAAATACTGAAGCAACATCTCAAGACATCAGCCAGGAAATTAAACTTGGCCACAAATGGGTCTTCCAAACAGACCATGATCCTAAGCCAGGGGTGTCTAAACTCAGTCCTGGAGGGCCGGTGTCCTGCAAAGTTCAGTTCCAACCCCAATCAGACACACCTGGGCTAGCCAATCAATCTCTTACTAGGCTTTCTAGAAACATCTTTGCAGGTGTGTTGAGGTAAATTGGAGCTAAAATCTGCAGGACACCGGCGCTCCAGGACCGAGTTTGGACACCCCTGCCCTAAGCATACTGCCAAATTAGTTAAAAAGGACATCAGATTGAATGTTTTTGGAGTGGCCATCACAAAGCCTTGATCTCAATCCTATAGACAATTTGTGGGCAGAGTTGAAAAAGCTTGTGCGAGCAAGACAGCCTACAAAATCTGACTCAGTTACACCAATTCTGTCAGGAGGAATGGGCCAAAATTCCTGCAAACTATTGTGAGAAGCTTGTGGAAGGAGACACAAAACTTTTGACCAAAGTTATACAGTTTAAAAGCAAAGCTAAAAAATACCAAGGAAAACTTTTGACTGTCTAGAAATTAATAAAAAATTATCTTTAAAATAAATTCTCTCATTTTTCTGGGATTTAGCAAATGTAAATCATTTAGGTAATCCTAACAGACCTAAAATAGTAAACGTTTAGTGTGATTTACCATCAGACATTTTTTAAAAAAATGGTTATGTTCCTTTATTTAGAGTGTATGTAAACTTCTGGTTTCAACTGTATATATATATATATATATATATATATATATATATATATATATATATATATATATATATATATATATATACACATGCATGCATACAGTCAGGCCAAATATTCATACCCCAGGCAAATTCTGAGAAATATTTTTTTTTCTATAATGATGCCTCTTAGGCCTGTCACAATAATCAATATATCGACTTATCGCACAACACATGGACATCAATTCAATTATTTTTAGTGATGCAATAAATATCGCCCATACATAAAAACAATTCTAGCAACATTTTAACTGATTGTGCAACATCTCTACCTCTACTGGAGGTGTCAGTATGGTTAAAAACACTATAGTATTTACTATAAATTACTATAGTATATTTTCATGCGTATGTCTGACAACTGAAAATAGATCTGGTAGTAGATATATTACTTTTCACCTTGCACTTTTTTTGTTAACACTAATTATTATTCATTTAGGATATGCTTTTTCACATTCTGATTCCAATGCCTAATTATTGAATAGTTAAAATGACTATAATTAAATTAAATATTCTTAAGAAAATAAAATACTGTGTGTTTTTTGAAAGAGTGTACTTGCATTGGGATATTATATTGTCATTCTGGCATTATATAATGAGTGGCATAAAATGGTCTTAAAATGACAATAATATCGTTTATCGCAATATATTTTAGTGCAATATATCGTACAACAAAAAATAGATATCGTGACAGGCCTAATGCCTCTTGTACATCACTGATGTTTAGCTGGACTAGATATTTCTGATGTTGACATATTGAACGTGTTTGTTGCCCAGGCTCGTGTTTTAGCCACCATCGGCATCACTCGAGGACTTGGAGATCACGACCTGAAGGTTCATGACTCCGACATCGCCATCAAACCGTTCCTGTCCTGCTCGCCTGAGGTTGGTCTCTCTCACACGCACACGCATGCACACACACACACGCACGCATGCACACACACACACACACACACATATATTCTATTTTTATCACCAACCAAAAAGTACATGCACCATGGTTTTCCCAACATTTATCAGTGTAATATCGACGTTTTTATTTAGACATTTGGCACACATTTGCCAAATTATTACCTTTATGATCAGGATTTTTCTGTGTTTTTTGGACATTTTTTAAATCCAAATTTAGCAGCAGATTGATTCAAGTACTTTACTATAGTATGATTCAAAAATACTACAGTATTTACTATAAATTACTATAGTAGTTTTCATTTGGTTATCAAACGAAAGTCTGAAGAATCATCTGGATCTTGCATAGTCTGAGATATATTGATGTGTCGTCCAGTATTTGAGCATTTTACAGTATTTTTACCATGTCTATTAATGTGTTTTCCAGTATTTTAGTTTTTTACCATGTTTTTACCATGCCTCAGTCTGAAGCAAAGTATTAAAGTATTTAAGTATTTCAAAGCGTTTTTATTGTGTCCATTGAGGTGTCGTCCAGTATCTGAGTATTTTACCATGGCTCACCCTGGAAAATCATCTGTATGTTATATAGTCTGAGATATATTGAGGCGTCTTCCAGTATTTGAGTATTTTACTATGTTTTTACCATGTCTTAGTCTGAAGAATCATCTGTATGTTATATAGTCTGAGACATACTAACGTGTCGTTCATTATTTCACAATTTTTATCAAGTTTTACCATGTCTATTGAGGTGTTGTTCATTATTTCAGTAGTTTTACCGTGTTTTTACCATGCCTATTGATGTGTCATCCAGTATTTGAGTATTTTACCATGTTTTTACCATGTCTCAATCTGAAGAATCATCTGAAAGTTATATAGTTTCAGATTTATTGAGGTGGCGTCCAGTATTTGAGTATTTTTACCATGTTTTTACCATGTCTCAGTCTGAAGAATCATCTGAAAGTTATATAGTTTCAGATTTATTGAGGTGTCGTCCAATATTTCAGTATTTTTACCATGTTTTTACCGTGTCTCAGTCTAAAGAATCATCTGAAGGTTATATAGTTTCAGGTTTATTGAGGTGGCGTCCAATATTATAGTATTTTTACCATGTTTTACTGTGTCTCAGTCTGAAGAATCATCTGAAAGTTATATAGTTTCAGGTTTATTGAGGTGGCGTCCAATATTATAGTATTTTTACCATGTTTTACTGTGTCTCAGTCTGAAGAATCATCTGAAAGTTATATAGTTTCAGGTTTATTGAGGTGGCGTCCAATATTTCAGTATTTTTACCATGTTTTTACTGTGTCTCAGTCTGAAGAATCATCTGAAAGTTATATAGTTTCAGATTTATTGTGGTGTTGTCCAGTATTTCAGTATTTTTACCATGTTTTACTGTGTCTCAGTCTGAAGAATCATCTGAAAGTTATATAGTTTCAGATTTATTGAGGTGGCGTCCAGTATTTGAGTATTTTTACCATGGTTTTACCATGTCTCAGTCTGAAGAATCATCTGAAAGTTATATAGTTTTAGGTTTATTGAGGTGGCGTCCAATATTATAGTATTTTTACCATGTTTTACTGTGTCTCAGTCTGAAGAATCATCTGAAAGTTATATAGTTTCAGATTTATTGAGGTGTCGTCCAGTATTTGAGTATTTTACCATGTTTTTACTTTGTCTCAGTCTGAAGAATCATCTGAAAGTTATATAGTTTCAAATTTATTGAGGTGTCGTCCAGTATTTCAGTATTTTTACCATGTTTTTACCATGTCTCAGTCTGAAGAATCATCTGAAAGTTATATATTTTCAGATTTATTGAGGTGTCGTCCAGTATTTCAGTATTTTTACCATGTTTTTACAGTGTCCATTGAGGTGTCGTCCAATATTTGAGTATTTTACCATGTTTTTACAGTGTCCATTGAGGTGTCGTCCAATATTTGAGTATTTTACCATGTTTTTACTTTGTCTCAGTCTGAAGAATCATCTGAAAGTTATATAGTTTCAGATTTATTGAGGTGTCGTCCAGTATTTCAGTATTTTTACCATGTTTTTACCATGTCTCAGTCTGAAAAATCATCTGAAAGTTATATAGTTTCAGATTTATTGAGGTGTCGTCCAGTATTTCAGTATTTTTACCATGTTTTTACCATGTCTCAGTCTGAAAAATCATCTGAAAGTTATATAGTTTCAGATTTATTGAGGTGTCGTCCAGTATTTCAGTATTTTTACCATGTTTTTACCATGTCTCAGTCTGAAGAATCATCTGAAAGTTATATAGTTTCAGATTTATTGAGGTGTTGTCCAGTATTTCAGTATTTTTACCATGTTTTTACAGTGTCCATTGAGGTGTCGTCCAGTATTTGAGTATTTTACCATGTTTTTACCATGTCTTAGTCTGAAAAATCATCTGAAAGTTATATAGTTTCAGATTTATTGAGGTGTCGTCCAGTATTTGAGTATTTTTACCATGTTTTTACAGTGTCCATTGAGGTGTCGTCCAATATTTGAGTATTTTACCATGTTTTTACAGTGTCCATTAAGGTGTCGTCCAATATTTGAGTATTTTACCATGTTTTTACTTTGTCTCAGTCTGAAGAATCATCTGAAAGTTATATAGTTTCAGATTTATTGAGGTGTCGTCCAGTATTTCAGTATTTTTACCATGTTTTTACCATGTCTCAGTCTGAAAAATCATCTGAAAGTTATATAGTTTCAGATTTATTGAGGTGTCGTCCAGTATTTCAGTATTTACCATGTTTTTACTGTGTCTCAGTCTGAAGAATCATCTGAAAGTTATATAGTTTCAGATTTATTGAGGTGTTGTCCAGTATTTCAGTATTTTTACCATGTTTTTACAGTGTCCATTGAGGTGTCGTCCAGTATTTGAGTATTTTACCATGTTTTTACCATGTCTTAGTCTGAAAAATCATCTGAAAGTTATATAGTTTCAGATTTATTGAGGTGTCGTCCAGTATTTGAGTATTTTTACCATGTTTTTACAGTGTACAGTGTTTTAACCATGTCTCAGTCTGAAGAATCATCTGAAAGTTATATAGTTTCAGATTTATTGAGGTGTTGTCCAGTATTTCAGTATTTTTACCATGTTTTTACAGTGTCCATTGAGGTGTCGTCCAATATTTGAGTATTTTACCATGTTTTTACAGTGTCCATTAAGGTGTCGTCCAGTATTTGAGTATTTTACCATGTTTTTACCATGTCTCAGTCTGAAGAATCATCTGAAAGTTATATAGTTTCAGATTTATTGAGGTGTCGTCCAGTATTTCAGTATTTTTACCATGTTTTTACAGTGTCCTGTATAGTCTGAGATATACTGACATGTCGTCCATTGTTTTACACATTTTATCAAGTTTTACCATGTCTATTGAGGTATTCATTATTTCAGTAGTTTTACCGTGTTTTTACCATGCCTATTGATGTGTCGTCCAGTATTTGAGTATTTTACCATGTTTTTACTGTATCTCAGTCTGAAAAATCATCTCTATCTTATATAGTCTGAGCTATATTGAGGTGTCATCCAGTATTTTACCGTGTTTTTACTGCGTTTCGTCAGTCTTTAGCTCTTGATCTCTGCTTCAGTGTCGGTGTAAAGTTCAGCGCAGGTTCATCTTCTTCTCTGCTCAGTGTTTCTCTTTGATCCGCTCCTCTTTTATTCCTCCTCCTCCTCCTCTCTGCTCTGCTTGTGTAACTCGGGCTGTAATCGTGTCAGCTTTCTGACTCTGAACGATAGACTCTCTCGCTCTTTTACCGTCTGCTGCACAAACACTGGGTCAGAAGTTCAGGATGGGTCAATGAGGACAAACACTAGATTAATATTTTAACACTAGATTAGCATCTGTCTGTCTGTTTCTGTATATAACATGCTTTAAAATGCAGTAATTATTAAGACAATTAAACCATTTTTTAAAAATACATATTTTTTTATATTATTATAATTGAAAACAATAATTATTTACACTTATAAATCATTAAAAGTATGTTCTGCTTTATTATTATTTATTTAATTGTTATGTAATATATTTAAGTGTGCATGAAATGTCTCCAGTTGTACATATATTAAATGTGTAATTTAGTATTAAATATTTGTCAATTTCATTTGTTATTTTAACATAAATACTGATGTCTATACGTCAATATTTAATATATTGAAATAATTAATGTATTAAAGTGTGTATAAATATAACGTTAAATTATATAATTAAATATTTCTTTATTTTTGCTTAAAATGTGTATAAAACAATTCTAAATGTGTACATTTTTAAATATATATTACAATTTTAATTTAATTGTTTTTAATATATTATTATTTTAAAAAGACAAATATACAGTATAAATGTATATGTAACATTAATATATTATAAAATACTAATTTAAAAATACTGTAAACATTCAATACATTTATTAATCATTAAATTTACACATCTATTTTTCTATTATAATAATGATTTGCATTTTATTTGCATATTTATTAGTACAGTGCTGATGAATAGTTAGAGAAAAATCTGTGCATGTTTTTTTTCCAATTTAACAAACCATGCATGTCTTGATATGCATATAAAAGCCTCGTATCTGCTGTAATTATTAATATATAATCAATATTTAATACATTTATTAGCCATTAAATTTACACAAATTTATTTTTATATTTTAATAATGATAATTATAATTTGCATATTTATTAGTGAAGTGCTGAATAATTTGAGAAAAATCTGTGCATTTTTTCCCCTTTACTCACTATGCATTATTAAAAATACCAAATGCATTAAATACATTTATTAATCATTACATTTACACAATTCATTTTAATATTATAATAATGATTAATATAATTTGCATATTTATTAGTACAGCGCTGATGAGTAATTTGAGAAGAATGTGTGCATCTCCTCCCCCTTTCTCATCATGCATTAATAAAAATACCAAAAGCATTTACCACATTTATTAATCATTAAATGTACAAATGCATTTTTATTCTTATAATCATGATTCATGTAATTTGCATATTTATTAGTACAGGCTGATGAATAGTAATAGATGAATAGAAAAATATATGCATCTTCATCTGCCACTTATTTGCATTTAAATATAATATATAAATATCATATAATAAATATTTTTTTAACATTTTGTCATAAAATTTGCACAAATACATTTTTGTAATTATAATAATGATTAATATAATGTGCATATTTATTAGTACAGTGCTGATCAATAGTTTGAGAAAAATCTCCATCTTTTTATTTTTATTTTACTCACCATGCTTGTCTTCATCTGACACTGATTTGCATTTAACAGCCTCATCATTATTAATATATAATCAATATTTAATACATTTATTAGTCATTAAATTCACACAAATGTATTTTTATATTTTAATAATGATTAATATAATTTGCATATTTATTAGTGAAGTGCTGAATAGTTTGAGAAAAATCTGTGCATTTTTTCCCCTTTACTCAACATGCATTATTAAAAATACTAAATTCATTAAATACATTTATTAATCATTACATTTACACAATTCATTTTTATATTATAATAATGATAATTATATTTTGCATATTTATTAGTACAGTGCTGATTAATAGTTTAAGAAAAATCTGTGCATGTTTTTCTTTTCATTTTACTCACCATCCATGTTGATCTGCATTTAAAAGCCTCATATCTGCTGTAATTATCAATATATAATCAATATTTTATACATTTATTAGTCAATAAATTCACACAAATGTATTTTTTATGTTATAATGATTAATATCATTTACATGGTCATTAGTACAGTGCTGAACATTTTTATTTCTCAAACTATTCTGCACTGTACTAATAATTATGAAAATGATGTTAATCATTATTATAATATAAATATATATATTTGTTCCCTTTACTCACCATGCATTGTAAAAAATGCTAAAAACACTGAATACGTTTGTTATTCGTTAAATATGCACACATATGTTAGAATAATAGCAATATTACAATACTACAATTTGAATATACATATTTATTAGTCCAGTACAGTGCTGATGAATAGTTTGAGAAAAATCTGTGCATCTCCCCCTTTTTTCACTATGCATTATTAAAAATACTGAATACATTTATTACTCATTACTTTACACAATTTATTTTAATATTATAATAATGATGAATATAAGTTGCATATTTATTAGTACAGCGCTGATGAATAATTTGAGAAGAATGTGTGCATCTCCTCCCCCTTTCTCATCATGCATTAATAAAAATACTAAAAGCATTTACTACATTTATTAATCATTAAATGTACAAATGCATTTTTATTATTATAATAATGATTCATGTAATTTGCATATTTATTAGTACAGGCTGATGAATAGTAATAGATGAATAGAAAAATATATGCATCTTCATCTGCCACTTATTTGCATTTAAATATAATATATAAATATCATATAATTAATATTTTTTAAAAATTTGTCATAAAATTTGCACAAATACATTTTGTTATTATAATAATGATTAATAAAATTTGCATATTTATTAGTACAGTGCTGATCAATAGTTTGAGAAAAATCTGCATCTTTTTTTTCATTTTACTCACCATGCTTGTCTTCATCTGACACTGATTTGCATTTAACAGCCTCACAATTATTAATATATAATCAATATTTAATACATTTATTAGTCATTAAATTCACACCAATGTATTTTTATATTTTAATAATGATTAATATAATTTGCATATTTATTAGTGAAGTGCTGAATAGTTTGAGAAAAATCTGTGCATTTTTTCCCCTTTACTCACCATGCATTATTAAAAATACCAAATTCATTAAATACATTTATTAATCATTACATTTACACAATTCATTTTTATATTATAATAATGATAATTATAATTTGCATATTTATTAGTACAGTGCTGATTAATAGTTTAAGAAAAATCTGTGCATGTTTTTTTTTTCCATTTTACTCACCATCCATGTTGATCTGCATTTAAAAGCCTCATATCTGCTGTAATTATCAATATATAATCAATATTTAATACATTTATTAGTCAATAAATTCACACAAATGTATTTTTTATGTTATAATGATTAATATCATTTACATGGTCATTAGTACAGTGCTGAACATTTTTATTTCTCAAACTATTCTGCACTGTACTAATAACTATGAAAATGATGTTAATCATTATTATAATATAAATATATATATTTGTTCCCTTTACTCACCATGCATTGTAAAAAATGCTAAAAACACTGAATACGTTTGTTATTCATTAAATATGCACACATATGTTATAATAATAGCAATATTACAATACTACAATTTGAATATACATATTTATTAGTCCAGTACAGTGCTGATGAATAGTTTGAGAAAAATCTGTGCATCTCCCCCCTTTTTTCACTATGCATTATTAAAAATACCAAAAACACAATTTATTTTAATATTATAATAATGATTAATATAATTTGCATAGTTATTAGTACAGCACTGATCAGTAGTTTGAGAATAATCTGTGCATCTTCACCCCCTTTCTTACCATGCATTATTAAAAATACTAATAACCTTGAATACATTTATTAATCATTAAATGTACACATGCATTTTTATTATTATAATAATGATGAATATAATTTGCATATTTATTAGTACAGTGCAGATAAATAGTTTGTGAAAAATCGGTGCATTTTCCCTTTTTTTGCTCCCCATACATTAATAAAAATACTAAAAACATTGAATACATTTATTAATCATTACATTTACACAATGTATTTTAATATTATAATAATGATTAATATAATTTGCATATTTATTAGTACAGTGCTGATGAATAGTTTGAGAAAAATCTGTGCATCTCTCCTCTTTTTCTCACCATACATTGTTAAATATACGAAAAACACAGAATACATTTATTAATCATTAAATGTACAAATGCATTTTTATTATTATAATAATGATTAATATAATTTGCATATTTATTAGTACAGTGCAGATAAATAGTTTGTGAAAAATCGGTGCATTTTCCCTTTTTTTCTCCGTGTACATTAATAAATATACTAAAAACATTGAATACATTTATTAATCATTACATTTACACAATGTATTTTAATATTATAATAATGATTAATATAATTTGCATAATTATTAGTACTGTGCTGGTGAATAGCAGATGGAAAAATCTTCATCTGCCGCTGATTTGCATAATTTGTTTTATATATAAATATTATATAATCAATATTTAACACATTTATTAGTCACTAAATTTACACACATGTGTTTTTATATTATAATAATGACCAATATAATTTGCATAATTATTAGTCCAGTGCAGTGCTGATGAATAGTTTGAGAGAAATCTGAGCATCTTTTTCCCCCTCCTCTATTTCCCAGCATGCATGTCTTGATCTGCCGCTGATTTGCATTTAAAAGCCTGCTTTCTGCTGTAACGCTGCGTCTGTGTTGATGGAGATCCAGTGATGAAATGAAGCCGCCGTGTTTCCTCACGATCGCTGAGAGCTAACAGGATTATGGGATTGACTGAGAGCGCGTTTGTCTGCTCTGTTTTAAGGGGAAATTTAGATGTGAAGAAAAACACCCACCCGAGACGCTGTCAGAACAGATGGCTTTATTATTAGTCAAGCAATACAGGGATTTTACATCGGTTAACGGCACAACAAATGAGCAGATATGCGGAAAATCTCAAAAGGGGAATTTAATTGTGCATGTGTTATTTTTTTGTATTATTGTACTACTTAATTTACATGAATATTTACATTTTTTGTAATGTTTTTAATGATATTTATTAATTACATTTTTACTTATCACTATTAATTATGATTTTTGCCTCTATAAACTATATACTTATATTATTATAATTGATAAAAATTATTATTTACACTTAAACTTCATCAAAAGTATTATAGTCTGCTTTACATGAATTATTTATTTAATTGTTATGTAATATATTTAATTGTTAATGAGTTGTATCCAGTTGTACATATAATAAATGTGTGTTTTTAATATTATTTATTTATGTATATGTATATATATTTTTACTGCATAACAGATGTGGAAAATCTCAAATGGGAAATTTAATTGCGCATGTTTATTTTTTGTATTGTACTACTTAATTAACATGTTTTTAATTTTTTTAATTAATTTAATTATTACTTATCACTATTAATTATGATTTTTGTCTCACTAAACTATGTTTTTATATTATTATATTTGAAAACAATAATTATTTACACTTAAACTTCATTAAAGGTATTATATTATGCTTTTACATTATTTAAATTTTATGTAATATATTTTATTGTGACTGAATTGCATCCAGTTGTACATATATTAATGTGTGTTTTTATTATTAGTTATTTATAACATATATATTTTTACGGCATAACAGATGAGCAGATATATGGATAAAAATGGGAAATTTAATTGTGCATGTGCTATTTTTTTGTATTATTGTACTACTTAACATGAATATTTAAATTAGTTATGTTTTTAATTTAATTTGTTATTTTAATTTTTACTTAATGCTATTAATTACGACTTTTACTTCTTATTTGATGCTTAATAATAATTATTAATGTTGCAGTAATGCAGAATATGTACTTTTACAGTACTAATAAACAGCCAATATCTTAAATATAAGCAGATAATTAAATATCCTTTAGTATTAATAGTGAATACTGTTACCTAAACTAAAGCGTTACTGAATTTTAGACTATTTTATACTGACAAATATGTATGCAAATATACATGCTTTCATTTTTAAATGTGGGACTGTTCTGGCGGATTTGTTTGTTATAATTAACTTTATATGTTGTATATCATTAATATTATACTATTTATAGCGTATTTTTAATGATAGTACAGGGCTGTTGAATACTTCATTCTGATTGGCTGATGAGCACTCTAAGCAGGGTTTCCGCGGGGTCTTAAAGTCTATAATTTAAAAATCGAAATTTTAGGTCTTAAAAAGTCTTAAATTGGCTGTTCTAGGTCTTAAATATTTTTGCACAGGTCTTATTTTTCCGATGTCCTTGTAACTCTACATCTAATGCTCATTTAAATTCTTTTTTTGTTGTTGTTGCTTGGGTTTCGTGGTGTTGTAGTTCTTTATTTCACTAGTCCTAATGTAATTTGCGGTATTACAACTACAACTGAGACCAGCATGCAATAGCCAATCAGCTTTCTGTTATTGGGTCCAGTGCGCGCGGCGAATGTGACGTCATCGATGAGTTTGCGGAGGTTCGCTTTCGGTGCACTCGACATGATTTCGGCTGGCAGCGTGAACAGATTTCGGTGAACAGTGCGTGCGGCACCGCGTTTGATTTGAGTTGAATATGAAACACTTTGAAGAGATTTTGTATGAAACGGGTACGACTGTACACACATCTTTATGATCCATCTTTATCCATCTTTATGATGCGTGATCATCAAGGAGATAACCAGATGACCAATAATTCTTGGCTAGAAATTGCAACAGCCGTGGAAAAGGAGGAAAGTTTTTGTAAAAGTTTGGATAAACCTGAGGGATAAGTCTGTTAAAACAAAAAAAGATGCCATGGCTAAAGTGGAGACCCGTGTGGGTAATAGCTACAAACTAAAATTAAGTGACAAATTCTGTCTTTGATAGCTGGAAAAGAATATATGAACATATCAGTTTCCAATATACTGATGGCCAAATTCTGGGCTTTATTGTTGATAATGGTCAGGAATGTTGGACCATTATTGCCTCTTTAGCCTTTATAGGACAGAAACTAGCCAGACAATAATGTGTGAATTGCTGAGTGGGCTAAATAAAAAAAACATCAGTATTTTTAGTAAGTTGTTTTTGCTTTTATTCTTGCCATAATATAAAATATAATTGTAGAGCAGCCCATTTTCTCCTGTCATTGATATTTAAATTTAATAGGTAGAACTGTCCAAGATATGAACAAAAGCAAGTGATGCATCAAAGTTTGATTTAAAACATCTTGAATGGTTATAAAAATCTTTATAATCATTATAATAAATTATAAAAATAATTAGTTTTAAAATCTTGAAGGATATTAATGATATGACGTAGTTCCGGAAACGTGCTACATCTCTGTTTATCCGTCTGACTTTATGGTGGGTTTCTTTTGACCGGCCCCTGTCGTTTTAAAGAATATCACAACGGCGAACGCATCAAGTATAAACGCCTCGTCCATTTCGTGAGATGCGCGATGCGCTGCCAGTGAACGTATAAATCAGCCTTAAGAAGGTTTTTTTTTTTTTTTTTTTTTTTTTCAGTGGTGCATCTAACCTGTCTTTAGTACTGTTCAAATTAAATAATTTTATTTTACCACTAATTTTGTGATTTTGCACTTTCTCTTGCGTGTTTTTGATATTGTGATAGTTTTAAATTTAATACTGTCGGCGCAATAGCCTAGTGGTTAGCGCGTCGACATATGGTGCAGTAGCACGTCAGGGCGTCCCGAGTTCGAATCCCGGCTCGAGGACATTTCCCTACCCTACCCCCCTCTCTCTCTCTCTCTCTCTCTCCAAGTTCGCTTCCTGTCTCCATACTGTCCTATCTAATAAAGGCAAAAAGGCCAAAAATAAATCTTTAAAAAAAAATAATAATAAAATAAAATAAAAAGTCTTAAATTTGACGTTAGGATATCTGCAGAAACCCTGGAAAGACAACAGAACTGTGGTATAAATGGAATAATGCACTCCTGGCCATTGAATTATTAGAAAATAATGCAAACCATCACCACCTCAGGTGTGCTTTATTTTGTAATAATTCATGGCCTGTCGTCAATTATTCCCTACATATATGTTATGTAATGGTATAAATATGCGCATTTTAATACGGTCTTTCGTTTTACGTAATTTTGATGTCAGTGCATCCCTGAAATGACTCAAATATTTTCGTTAAGTTATATACTGTGGGCTGTGTGCTCTTTGGCAAGCTGAGGTCATTTGAGCAAGATAACTATATATATATATATATATATATATATATATATATATATATATATATATATATATATATATATATATATATAATCATAAATATATTTGTGTCCACACTGACGAACAAAATCAATCTGTTTATTTTTAGTTTATGCTTTTCTTTTTTGCATTAGCCCAGCAGTGGCCAGCAGTGCTACTAGCGCATCTGACCAGTGAATCCAGCTCGTGTAATCAATCTAATCAAACGGTGAATTTAGCAATCGTAGTCAGTTTGGGATAAAAACAACTTCAATTATTATTCAATTAAAAACATCAAAACTAGCATGGGATAGCTAGCCTGGCTTGCAAAACTTCTATGTTTTTTAATCGTTATGTCCCATGATATAACCTATTGTTTCCAAGATAGTCTTTAGCGTTAAATAATCTTTGAAAAGAAAGGGCGCTTAACATCAAGCAGCGGACTTCTTCACAGTGTCGTCTGTAGCTTTAAATTTATGTTAGCTTTATGCTAGCCATTTATATTTCAATGGATTCTGACTGGCTGCCATTGTTTTATTGTTTATTAGCTGGAAAAAAATCATTCTGAAAATATACTATATTGTTTACACTATATATTTATACTATAAGTAAACTATATTGTTTATTTACATCTTTATGGTTATAGATTTGGACTGAACTTTGCCGTTGAACGATTTTTAGACCAATGTCTGTTATCATGCTTGATGTGAACAGAATTCTATCAGTGTGTGTATTATAATACGCAGTGTGTTGTGTGTCCTTCAGGTGCAGGTCTATAACCTCTGTCAGTTTGAACACGGCGCTGATGATGTCCTGATTCTGGCCACTGATGGACTCTGGGACGTCTTGAGCAATCAGGAAGTGGCAGATGCTGTTTCTGGTTTCCTTGGAAACTGTGACCCAGATGACCAGCACAGGCAAGTTCCTCAACACTGGTTTTGAGCATCAAAACATCTACCCATACAACACCGTCAGGGGTTATTCTGGGAGATATTCTAGAGAGCCGTCTTTTACTTGAGAGGGTGAAGAAATATTGCTGCTATTGAAGAACCATTTTTAGTTCTACAATTTGGCTCTTTAACAAATTCAGTGGTCCCTCGCTATAACACGGTTCACTTTTCACGGCCTCGCAGTTTCATGGATTTTTTCGTGCAGTTTGACATGCTTTTTTTCTAGAGCACATTGTGTTCTGCTTCCTGATTGGCTGTAGACCATTGTCCATCAATCTTCTCCGTGACTCCTGAACAGTACAGAATGCGTTCAGCTTGCCAAATTTACATAAATCTTCGATCGCTAGCAGTGTGACTCTGAAGTGCTGGACTGTATGCTTGCAAGTTTTCTCCCCACAATGTCGACGGAACATCCTGCGCAGTCAAAGGCACCTGCAGAGCACCCAAAAGGCAGATATAGATGCTAACCATCGCACAAAAAGTTGACACTCTAAAGGAAGGTAGAAGTTTTGCGGCTGAAGGGCACCAATATGGAATAAATTAATGAAGATCAACAGGTTTTGATCTTTATTTTCATTCTGTAATACTGGACTTATTTTTCTGCGAAGGGTTGAACTTTCAGAGTCTTTAAACAAGAGAGAAAAGTGTGAAAATGTTAAAGCCTGTCTGAGAAATGTGGATGAAGTGTGTAGTGAGGGTTTTTACAGCCTTTAAACATCTTTAATAATTGTAAAGAATACGGTCAAGCTGACTACTTTGCGGGTTTTTGTTTAGAACGTAACTCCTGCAAAAAACGAGGGACCACTGTACACTCCTAAAAATAAGATCCCTTCATTTGTCTCTATGGTTATATCCACACACATTTGGTGTGACAATAAGCAGACAATAATGTTTCTTTATTGGCGTATAGAACCTGTCCATTGCACACAAGACTCTTCAAAATGGAGAAAGTTATACTAAGAAAAGCATTGTTCTGTTTACTGAGCTCAACTCAAAGTGAAAGTTCCATTCGGGAGTAGGCATGGGACGATAACCGTTTTCAAGGTATACCGCGGTTTGGAAAAGTCAAGGTTATCATACCGTCAAAATTTTCTCTAATACCGTTTCTAAGGTATGAGTAAGATTTTTTTATTTACATTTTTTTTTTAACAACAGCATCTCCAGCAGAAAAGATATCCAAAGATGCCATTTTAAATTGTAAATAAATCTGTGTTTTTGAAACTAATGAAGACAGCAGAAGTCAATGATTCATTTTCATTATTTAGCCTGGCATGTTTACTGCTCCAAAATATTATAAATGTTTCTCAAAATAAAATATATTTTGTTTAAAGGGGAAAAAACTTTTAGTTTTTTACCCAGACATTTAAAAAGAATATATTTTAGAGCAGTAATCACAATACCGTGATACCGTGAAACCGTGATATTTTTATCCAAGGTTATCATACCGTCAGAATCTTATACCGGCCCATGCCTATTCCGGAGCCAAGAACTCATTGGCCTGACTGTGAAAATAGCTGCTAGAAGAAGCATTTATTTCTTAAGCTTATTTAATTAAGTTCTTTATTGACATGCTCAGTTTGATTTGGAAAAAATTACACTCTTACACTTTTACACTCTTCAAAATGAAGGTTCTTCACAGCGATGGCAGAGAACCACAATATTTGGTTCACCAAAGAACCTCTCTGAGAACTGAACTGTTTGTTTTCTTACTGTGAAGAACTTCTAAACATTCTAAAGTTTTTCTTTACAACATTAAGAACCTTTTGGAAATTGGAAAGAGTATGTTGCAGTTAAAGGTTCTTGCCAGTAAAGAACTCTTATTTTAAGTGCATAATGTGAAGAAAATTGTATTAGTCTTTAAGGATTTATAAACGAAGAACCTTTTTAAAACTATACAGCTTTTTGTCCAAAGGTTTAACCCTCTGAGTAACAGTTTCCAAAAAAAATAATAAGTCAGTGAGCAATTCTTAAAATACATTTGTTTCTTAGTGTAAAAAAATAATAATTTAAGTGAATCTTTTGCCTAAATATAGCATTTTACTAAATGGAAAGGTTTCAACAGTTTACACTGTAGAACTTCTTTCTTATAAGAACCCTATTTTCCTTAATGCAGGGCTCATACACATTTTTACTACTAAAATTCAATGACTTTTAAAAAAAATGTAAATTATTTTTTAATTTTAAATAAATTTTCATGACGTAATGTTTCATGTAATGTCTACGTATACATGGTAAATAATAAGAAAAACGATGCATCTTCAAAGTTATTACAGCTTATCATAAACATGCAATAATTTATTTAGTTTAAATGAATCTTTATATGTAAAATGTATTTAGACTATGTTCACACAGCACTAATAATGTGAGAGCCTGTGTTTGACCATGGACAGAACAGAAGTAAAGACAACTAACCTACATTTAAGTACACAGATATTTGTTAAACTAACGTCCATGACTTTTCAAAACTTTGTGGGTTTTTCAGTTTTTCATGACTGTATGAACCCTGTTAATGACATCAATAAAAAACTAAATTGTGAAACAAAAAATGTTATCAAAAAGAATGCTTACGTATTGACATTCATGGTTCCTTTAAAAACCTTTAACATCCATGGAATGTGGAACTCCACAGATGTGGAAAACATTCTTCTAAAACATTCCTCATACCAAGAAATAACTGATCGCTGAAAGATTATTTTGGAGAACCAAAAAAAAAAGTGTTTTCTAGGCATTGTTGTAAAAGAAACCACAGATGCCAATAATGCATTGGCATCCTGGGATCGATGCTCCAAAAAAAAAAAAAAATCAACCATCAACATGATTCTTTTTCAATCAAAAAAGGTCATCATTTACTCACCCTCATGTTGATCCAAACCTATCACACTTACTTTCTGCAAACCTCAGGGCTCAAATTGCGACCGTTTTGTTCGCATATGCGCCGGAAATTTTATCTATGCGACCTCAAAATATATTTGGGAGCATTTGTACGAGTGCATAAAATTGATGTCGTGCGACCAGTTTTCACAGCAAAATGTTCACCACATGCGCGAAATTAGGAGGCATTCACGCATTAAGCATCTTTACACCAAAAAACACAAAATGCAGCGCTCAGGAATGAAAACAGTTGACATGTCAACTTGCTGCAGTAAACAAAGCCCGCAATGCTTGCCCCGCCTTCAAACTCTTCTTATTGGCCCACTGCGCTATAACAGAACGCGAATGGATTGGTTAATATCAGCTGTCAATCACCCAGTTCCAATGACAGGGAGCTACAGCCATGAAAATGTGAAGTTCTGGATCTGAGACAATGAAAACAACACTGACAGATTTAGATTTAGAAACCACCTAAAGTTACTAATAATGGCAGATCTGATTAGTGATCATGTGCTGAATGTTAATCCACAATTTACACTTTTCCAACAGTGGATAAAAGACCTCCAGTGTTTAAAGTCCGCTCTGAAAATGACTAAAGCCATTCACCGTAAAGCCGGTGGGACGGAGTTTTCCAGGTGTTTGCCACTGAATCTACACATTTTAAGCAGATGATGTTCTAACGTTATTCAATCCTTCATTTAATCGTCACGATGCTGTCGTGCGACTGACACCGCGTTCACCATCGCTAAAGAGCATGCATTCACTGAGATGAAACTCCTCATGAAAAGACGGATATTGCTATTAAGATGACGTATGCAAATAATAAGTTATATGTCAATATCATCTGTGCAATATCAGACAGCACCGTGAGAACAGCACAGTTATTATTGTGAACTCAGGTCATCTCATTCACGTCCAGCAGTGTGTGCAGGGCCGGTGAGCGCATGCAGATTACTGTTTATTTGTTAGTTGTGATTAGAGTGTTCATATATAATAGAATCTGTTAATATAAAACGTGTAGTAACGGTGCTCATAGTTTTTGGTGGGTGCGACAAAATTTTGTCTGGTGTGCCTAAATTAGAAGTTTTTCTAATTTAGAAGAAACTAAAAAGTTAGGAGCACCGGTGCTACCAAGAAAAAAGGTTAATTTCGAGCCCTGAACCTGTTCCGCACAACAGAAAATCATATAGGTTTGGGATGACAATGCTGAGCGAATGATGAAAGAATTTAAAGGGGAAGTTCACACAAAAATGAAAATGTCCTCACCATTTACTCAAGTGGTTGCAGTTTTATGACTTTCTTCTGTTGAACACAAAACAAGATATTCTGAAGAAAAGCAGCCATTGACATATTTATAGTAGGAACAAAAATACAACTTTTTTTTATTCAGGATATCTTTAATTGTTCAACAGAAGGAAGTATCAACACCTCAATAGTCATGGTAAAAACACAGTAAAATACTGAAATAATGCACGACACCTCAATGGACACGATAAAAACACGGTAAAATACTGAAATAATGCACGACACCTCAATAGACACGATAAAAACACGGTAAAATACTCATACTGGACGACACCTCAATATATCTCAGACTATATAACATACAGATGATTTTCCAGACTGAGATGCTGTAAAAACACGGTAAAATACTCAAATACAGGAAGACACCTTAATATATCTCAGACTATACAACATACAGATGATTTTCCAGGCTGAGATGTGGTAAAAACACAGTAAAATACTGGAAGACGCCTCAATATATCTCAGACTATACAACATACAGATGATTTTCCAGACTGAGATGTGGTAAAAACACAGTAAAATACTGGAAGACGCCTCAATATATCTCAGACTATACAACATACAGATGATTTTCCAGGCTGAGATGTGGTAAAAACACAGTAAAATACTCAAATACTGGACGACACCTCAATATATCTCAGACTATACAACATACAGATGATTTTCCAGACTGAGATGTGGTAAAAACACAGTAAAATACTGGAAGACGCCTCAATATATCTCAGACTATACAACATACAGATGATTTTCCAGACTGAGATGTGGTAAAACATAGTAAAATACTCAAATACTGGAGTAAATGATGACAGAATTTTCATTTTTGGTGACTTTGTTTGACTGAAACTGTTACTAGTGAATTGTTTGTTTGTTTGTTTGTTTTCAGGTACACTATGGCAGCTCAAGACCTGGTGATGAAGGCCAGAGGAATCTTAAAAGACCGAGGCTGGAGAATTGCCGGAGATCGGCTGGGTTCTGGCGATGACATCTCCGTCTTCATAATTCCTCTAATGTACGGCGCTCAACAACCCCAGCCAAGCTGACCAATCCGAAGGCAGGGCGCCAACCGAATCGGACCGAATCTGTCTCTAACCCAACGCTCAGTCTCTCGAACGGCGTCCTGCTGGAGTTTGAGGAACCTGCTGTGCGTTTGAGCTCATTTACAATACAAACACTTGCTTATAAAAAGGCCACAACTGCTGACTTTGAAAATCCATGTGAATATCCCCGACCTCCGGTTGGGATTGGTATATAAGTAAGTTATAACTTTGCACAATGACTCGAGGAGGGTCCAGTTCTTTGAAGTTCTCCGTGGACAGATGCACACCCTCCGCAGTTTGTTTATCCGCACTCATCTGGCAGCTAGGCGGAACCAACAGTGTTTTGTTTGTCCTCTCAGGATATTAATTTATCCTCTGAATGTTTAGTTTGCGGTTTTCCTTTTTGCATTCCCTTAAAAAAAAAAAAATCAAAGCAGTTCTGCCTGTTGTTTGTACATCCTGTTCGACTGTAAATGGAAAGACTAGTATTGTTTTGATTCTCCTGTGCTGTATATATATTTGCGATACGTAAGATTATGCTGATTAATTTAATGCCAATTTGATCAGATCTTCCATTCCTCTGAGTAAGATTTTTAGGACGATGATACATTTTTAAGGAATAATAAATGATGTGTTCGGTGAAGTGACAAGCGTTCCCTTTGATTTCTGTACGCACCGTCGTGAATTAACACCTACCTGCAATCTGTTCGCCAGGGCTCCCGTGTGGAGGTTTGGTGAGGTCTGACTTGCGATACATCATGTTCACAGTGGCACCTTCCTCTTCTACAGCACAAACCCGCTGTGAGCATTTGGAAAGGCTTTCGCATACACACACACATACACACAATGTGCAAACGCACACATATACACACTCCCCAAGAGAGTGGCCATCTGGTCAGCACAACCTGAGTGTGACCAAAACAAGACTAATTTGGCCAGAGATTCAGCTCTGTGTGTGTGTATATGTGTGTGTGGATTGCTCTCTAACACACTTTAGCGCAGTCGTTTGTGTGGGTGGACGGCACTGCAAGGGCATCACATGCTTACTAAAGGAGCTTTCTGGGAAGTGCACACACATTCACTGCGAAAATGATTCATAAACTGCTTATGTGGCTCCATTAATGCTTGGTGAAATGGCCAACAGATTTTAATAGAAGCTCATTTGAAATGTTTCTCTAATAACAGTGATGTTTTACCATATCAGGCTCTCCTAATGTAAAACAAAACCATCAACACACAACTTAAAGATATTTGTCAAAACAATAAAAGCATATGTTCACAACGTATTGTGTCGTTATTTACTAGTGCCTCGCGCATCGTTAATTTCCCGCCACGCCTTTCAAATCTCGCGTTTCTGGAAATTTAAATTTAGGCCGTTACCAACCGACATATTTCTGGGATTAGTGCTCTGGAGATCGACTCTCAGTAAGTAATGGCTTGTTTTGATAGAGAATTAGCCTAATATCATTTTATTTAGTCTGGAATGTAGTGTTAGTCTACTTTTTTGCCTTTTTTTTTAGACGGTATATGTCATATTTGATCCGAAAGCCTTACATGAAAAAATAAAGTCAAATTGGTTTATTTCTAAAATGACACGTGAGACAAAACGAATTTCTTTATCATCAAACACCGTCCTGTGCTTTTTTCTTTTTCATTTAACATTTTGGAGCTGAAGAAAAACATTTGAATTGGCATAAGACTATATATTTTTTAGCTTTTATATTTCACATCTTATGTTCAAACCTAAAAATGAAATACTGGTACACTTAATTTTACATCCTCGAATGGAAACCGTCCGTGTAGCACGAAAACCACACGTAGTCTGATGATCTCGGAGTTAAAATATTTGACAAATGGGTGGATTTACCAACAGCTGTGATAATATTCCCCAAAGAGTTTGATAAACCGTGTAAGGAATCTTCCGCAGTTAGTTTGAACCCTCAAACATCTATAAAACGTTGGAATGTCTGAACAGGAGGACGGCGTTTCCTCCATAGGTCATGAACTTGGTTCAAAGGAAAATATTAAGGATTCACTCAGTAACATAACATGCTTTCAGCCTACGCACTGCATTCACAGTATGAATGACGTAGGCAAATGATCTGCACTAATCATGTATTTCCGCCATTAAATCACGTTAGCTGTGACCACCGACTGCTGAAATAATGAATTTGCAAATACTTACAATTCCAGAGAAAAAAAAAAGAAAGCGCTCAAAACATACAATTTGCACGACCTTTAATATGTAAAATCTATTAAATCTCTAATAAAAAAGCTTATGTTCTTACTTTGCCCTCTTCACTCTTAATTTCTTTATATATATATATATATATATATATATATATATATATATATATATATATATATATATATATATATATATATCCTCAGATCAGATAACATTGATATTTCTTAGTTTTTTGTTTGATTTCTATAGTTTTTTTTTTTCCATTATTTATTGGCACCATTATAAATATTCCAATGATTATTGCTGTAAATGATGTTTACCAAATGTATCTTTCTGTTATACAATAAATGTTCAATAAATAAATAAATTAGCAAAATATACATGTTTAAAATTAAATGTTTTTCCTCTATTAACAATATTTTTAACCTCACTACCATAATATACACGCAACCCAATAGTACTTACCTGTTTCTGAGGTGAAATTAAAGTACTGATTTTCTAAAGTATTGACAGTTTACTGGAGATCTTTAGGTTAAATGAGGTCTGTTTTATGACATCAGAGCACGTCATTCAACACCCCACATGTACATAAACCATAACTATTTCCCCCTGCAGTGGTTTAATCATTAACCCAAGCACATAAACTAATCATTTTCCACGCACGTGCTCCGGTGGAGTAGCCCAAAAAACAGTTCTCAGGTACCACGTGACGTCACGATCGATGATTCTACCGTAGTGGGCAGAAAAAGCCACGTCACAGCTCTCTTCATAGCAACAGTAGAGTATGACCTACATGTATTTGCGATCCCAAGGGCAAAATCAACGATCTATTAAAATTAATAACCCAGCCCGTCGCGTTCCCGAGGGTAGCGTCTGCATTTCTGCTGCGCTCGACAAAAAAAACAACAGTACTTTAGTGAGGGAAAACTGGGACATATGAGCAGTCTTCGTGAATTTACAATCGCAGTGACTAATATAACACATAATTCAAACACACGAGGAATTAAAAGCAAAAATTGCACACCAACATGCTTCATAATATGCACATTTATTAGATTTACACGACATTAAGCGTTTAGCACACGTTTACAAAGCGATACAACTCTCAGAACATCTCCAACACGCAAAACTATCTCAGTTATCACACACAAACACACATACACAACCAAAAACATCACATTTTCCATGAGGTTGTCGATTCCAAAGCAAATTCCAGCTTGGGAAGAGTGTAACCAGCACTGGCAAGGGAGTAGCTTGCGCAGTCATCTCCATAACGGGCAATGTCACATCCCAACCAACAGCACAAACTACTACCTCAGCCAGTACACGGCCAAACCGCGCTGAAAGCTTGGTCAAACGCGCCGGATTTCCATCCATTTGCAAAGAATTCCAGGAATTTGCGCGAAACGCTCCATAGCGCGCGAAGACGCCGAACTGAATGGTCGTAGTACTCGTGAGCGGGTTACACTCCCTTCTGCTGCTCTGCTATTGGCTGGGAGCTCAGCCAATGGTGTGTCAGAGGGACACCGCCTACGACTCACACACCCACAAAAGACGCCACGCCCATCACGCTCCTCAGCCAATGGCGTTATCCGGAGTTTACGCTTGGAGACCGAGCTCGTGATTTTGAATGAGTTGATTTTGATTGACAGTCCGTTACCAGGGAGATTTACAACCGGAGTCCTGAGAGAGACGTTGGGATCTCGAATAGTAGGTTATAAATGAGCAAATTAAGCTTATTTTTGACAGACAAGCTAGATTTAGGAGATAAATAGTACATGATAGTAACATAAATCAGCACAAATGCTACATAAAACAGATATGCTGAACGAGAAACTGCCAAATAACCTCTCAGCCGGGCTGAGGCGAAATGGCGGATTGAAGAAAACTCCAACACGACAGTCCAAATTAATTAGCATTCTTAAACAAATGCTAGAGACATGTTTGTTAATGGATTCTCATGTTTGTTCAAGGTAAGATTGTATACCACAAGCATATGGAATAGAGTAACACTAATTTAAGTACCAATTATCACTATTAGCGAGTCTATTATTAAAATATTGGCTGTTTATGAAGACATATAAAGCACATATTCTCTATTACCTTATTCTATATCCCTAAACCAAACTACCTTACTCTTAATAAGCAGCAAATTAGGAGTTTACAAAGGCAAAAATCAAAGTTAATCCTTTTTATTAGCAAGAATTGTACCTTAAAATAGGGTGACATGGTGGCTCAGTGGTTAGCACTGTCGCCTCAGCAAAAAGCTCGCTGGTTCGAGTCCTGTGTCAGTTGGCATTTCTGTGTGGAGTTTGCATGTTCTCCCCGTGTTGGCGTGGGTTTCCTCCACAGTCCAAACACATGCGCTATAGGGGAATTGATTAACTAAATTGGCGGTAGTGTGTGTGTGTGTTTCCCAGTACTGGGTTGCAGCTGAAAGGGTATCCGCTGTGTAAAACACATGCTAGATAAGTTGGCGGTTCATTCCGCTGTGGCGACCCCTGATGAATAAAGGGACTAAGCCGAAGGAAAACTAATGAATGAATTGTACCTCAAAATAAGGTGTATTTAGGATTTTAAGTCATCATTTGTTTGTTTTTAGATACTTTGTTCACATTTTTTAAACAGTGTTTTAAATGGTCGTATTGGAGTCGTCTTAAACAGTCAATATCTTAATCATAGACTAGCTAATAGTGAGAATTGGTACTTAAATTAAAGCGTTACCCTATTCCTATTGGAGTAGTTTGCCATCTCCAGGTTGAAAAAGTCCTTACCCCAGGTGGAGTTCAAGTATCTTGGGGTTTTGTTCACGAGTGAGGGAAGGATGGAACATGAGATTAACAGGCGGATTGGTGCAGCGGAAGCAGTAATGCGGTTGATGTATCAATTCATTGTGGTAAAGAAGGAGCTGAGCCGAAAGGCAAAGCTTTCGATTTACCGGTCAATCTACGTTCCTACTCTCACCTATGGTCATGAGTTTTGAGTCATGAGTGAAAGGACAAGATCTCGGATACAAGCGGCCAAAATGAGTTTCCTTCGCAGGGTGCACTCTTAAAGATAGGGTGAGGAGCTCCGTCACCCGGGAGGAGCTCGGAGTAGAGCTGTTGCTTCTTCACATTGAGAGAGTTCAGCTGAGGTGGCTCGGGCACCTGTTTCTGATGCCTCCTGGATGCCTACCTAGGGAGGTGTTCTAAGCATGACCCACCGAGAGGAGGCCTCTGGGAAGACCCAGGACACGCTGGAGAGACTATGTCTCTTGGCTGGCCTGGGAAAGCCTCGGGATCCCCCGGGAGGAACTGGAGGAAGTGTCTAAGGGAGAGGGAAGTCTGGGGTTCTCTCCTAAGACTGCTGCCCCCGTGACCCAGCCCCGGAAAAGCGGAAGAAAATTAATGAATGTATTAGAGCTTTTACAAAACAAATATTTCATGTAACAGTAGTTGCTCAGTTAACATGCGGTATAAAATGTCACTGCAGGACAGGCAATAATTACTGCTTGACTATTTTGAAAATGCTTATAATCCAGTGCTGAATGCTTGATTCTGATGGGTTGCCAATCTTTCTAAGATGTGCTGTTATTTTCAAGGAATTGCACAGCTAAAGTAGCTCAAAGCAGGTCCATATCACTACACCAAATCATTACAGATATTTCAAAGGTCCTTACAGCAAAAAAACCCCGAAACATCACAAGGCACAGACCTAGAATATTCATTAATTCAATAATTTTCGGTTTAGCCCCTTTATTAATCTGGGGTCGCCACAGCGGAATGAACCGCCAACTTATCCAGCATATGTTTTACGCAGCAGATGTCCTTCCAGCTGCAACCAGTCACTGGGAAACACCCATACACTCTCATTCACATACATACACTACAGACAATTTAGCTTATTCAATACACCTATAGCACATGTGTTTGGACTATGGGGGTAACCAGAGCAGCCAGAGGAAACCTACACAGGGAGAACATGCAAACTCCACACATAAATGCCAACTGACCCAGCTGAGGCTCGAACCAGTGACCTTCTTGTTGTGAGGCGACATCGCTACCCACTGCGCTACCAGACCAAGAATATACAGTACATAAATTAAGCAACAGGATATAAGTGACAACTATTTCCTTATATTCCCCTTAAAAAATTCATTTATCCATGTAACACACACTATTATTTTTGGTCTGTTATTCTATCTTCAATACAAACTCTCACAGAAGTTCACACAGAAACATGTCTGCACTGCCCCGTGACTTCATCAGTAAATTAGTTTCGCACAGAAAACATCACATTTCTCAGTAGCGTGAGGAGTTGGTTTTTGAAGAAGTCGAACATATGAAGAGTTCAGACACAAAAACCTCTAAATGCATTCTGAAATGTTCATCCAAAATGGGCATTTTGCTCAAACTCCTGTGTGTATGTTCAATAAACCCACTTTTATGGCAAAGAATAGGTTCTTTGCATTGCCTATAAAGTGAAATAACTGAACACAAACAGGATGCTGAAAAAAATTCTCATCTTAGAAGAAAATTTAAGACGGTACTTAGAGGTTTTGGCATCTGAACTCTTCATATATAGTTCCGTTATTAAAAGCATAGAGCTATAATGGACTTGCATTGTTGGCTCAACTCTCGAATCGTATAAAAGCGCTTTATAAATAAAAGCAGAGTTGAGTTGAATCTCCATTACTAGCCCTAAAATGACTTCGGCATTATCAATGGAGGCTTGAGATGACGTGTAAGATTCAAGTCATACACACAAGAGCAATTCAAGGACAAAATGTAGCAACCGCAGTAAGTTGAATGCACACTTGAGATGCAATGTCCATGACATGCTATTATTTTCCAGTATTTCAGTGGACAGTCGTCAACTACTCCTTCACGTACGCTCAAAAAATGAATAAAATGTATTTGAAAGTACATTTGAAGCACAGCTATCGAGTAACCACAGGACAATACATGTGATGTTCATAGAACTGTACCATTTATTATTGTACACACACCGGGTTCAACCCTTCTCAATGCGACTAAAGATGACGTGGAATGTTACAGTAAGATCTTGCATAAAATCCATTGCTGTTGAGAAAATTTCACACACACAAAAAAAGACCATCCTTCATGTAATTATCATGATTTGTTTTTTTCATTCTCTCTTTTTAAATGATTTTTGGATCTGATTTTCAATCCAAATACGCGTTTCTTAATTAGATCTTTAACACTATCACCAAACACTGTACATTAACTCCAGATGGGGAGGGAAGGGGGGAGGGGGGAGATCAAGAAATAAACCCATAAAAACAACAAACACTGCAAATTTAACATAGCAGTTAATACATCGTTAAAGTCGGCCAATCAGAGTCGACCGTCAGCTCGTATTAGAATAAACTTTAGAACAATGGGATTTCGGAGCTGTCAGTCGACGGTTACCATGACGATGGGGCTGAATCGGAGTCCTCACGCTTGGCGTATGAAAGAGTCACATTCATGTTCGCGGTGATGTAAAAACGTTCAGTCACGATTCGCCGTTCTGCACTTTGGAGACGGGTGGTTGCATGAAGTCTTTAAAGGGCCCCAGGGCGTCTTTAAGGGCCGAACTGACTTCAGGAGATGTGCAGGTGATGCATTCGACCAGCGTTGGGTACAACGCAATCACCTGAGCCCAAACGTTCCCGTCCACTGAGAGAGAAACAGGCAAGAAGTACATGAAGTAAACAAAACAAGGATGCAGAATCTACTGTAGATCTTGGCTTAAAATGCAATGTAGGTAGGGTGGGTTTTAGCGATGCGTGATCCCAAGAGCTTAAAGGCTGGTTTATACTTCTGCATCGAGTAATCGGCGTGACCCAAGACACCTGCCTTGCATGTAGTCATGCATTTATTCTTCTGCGCGCTGTTTGTGTTGCTCTGCAATAACACTTCTGAAACACTAGCTGGCAGTAGATTTTTATGTTCCTCTGTGTCAAGTTTCTTCTTCGGTGTTTTGTTTTTTCAGAATGCTACCTTAATGTACAAGTAGCTAAAACTGGCTTATTAACAGGCGGGAACTGGTGGACGTGCAACAACATCAATCATAAGGTAAACACAAAACAACAGTCTCCATCTAGATCAGGGGTGACCAATCCTGCTCCTGGAGATCGACCTTCCTCCTGAATACCCTGATCAAACACACCTGAACCAATTAATCAGGACCTGAACAGCACTGGATAATTACAGGCAGGTGTGTTTGATACGGGTTGCAACTGAAATCTGCAGGACGGTAGATCTCCAGGAGCAGGGTTGGTCACCCCTGATCTAGAGCTACTTCATGGGACTCGACAATTGTAAACACTCACTCCAACAGGTTCACACTGGTCACAGCTACCAAGCAGACCAATCACAGACCTTGCGATACGCTGCTTTTCCACATGTAGTTACTTTTTTTGAGAGGTGCGGCGAGGGCTATGCGACCACATGATGTCTGCGCTGGAGCATACGCATGTGCTTGACGCAGAAGTATAAATCAGCCTTAAGCCTGGTTTATACTTCTGGGTTGAGTGATCGCCGTGACCCACGGCGCCTGCCTTGTGCGTTGTTGTGCATTTATAATTCTGGCCGCTGTTTGTGTTGCTCTGCAATAACACTTCTGAAACACTAGCTGGCAGTAGGTTTTTATGTTTCTCTGTGTTGAGTTTCTTCGCTGGTGTTTTGTTTTTTCTGAACACTACCATAGTGTACAAACTCGCTCATTTTGAGGCGGGAACCAGCGGATGTGCAACAACTTTAATCGTAAGATAAACCCAAAACAACAGTCTCCATTTGGAGCTACTTCACGGCACTCGACACTTGTAAACACTAGGGTTGGGCGATGTTGACCAATTTAGCATCATACGATGTCTAATGTGAAACATCGCGATGGTCGATGGCATCGTCTTCATAGGCGGAGGTGAATTAATTATTTATGAATAATTAATTCATAATGAATTAATTATTTGTAGCCTACCGTTTCAAGTACAGTACCTGACCCGCGTGGTCTTTGTTTTACCCATAACCAAATCATAAATAAATAAAGATAAGTTACACACAAATTACCATCAGGGCCGGCGTGTCCATAGAGGCGACCTAGGCGGCTGACTAGGGTGGCAGAGCAGTCAGGGCGGCGGCTGCGGCGCTTCTCCCCCCCTTTGCTTTCGTCCGCTACAAACCCCGCATCATCTCAACACCCAGCTCCGCCGCCCCCCTCCCCACCCTCCGCCGGCTTTTTCGGGTTGAAGGCAGCATAACTTTTGGTTTGAGGGCGGCACTCTCGTCGTTTGCCTAGAGCGCCAGTTGAGCTTGCTCCGGCCCTGATTACCACCTGTCAATCACTTTTTTCACGGGACTCTGGCATGAGTAGGCAGAGTGAGCTGTGTTATTATAATGACGTCCACAAATTTGGTTGGTAATAAAGGTGCACAACCAACAGTATCTGAGGTTTAAAATGACTGAGTACAAGCATGAAAGCGAACGATTGAAGCAGTGTACTGATGCTGTGACACGTTACCTGATAGATTCAAAAGACTGAAGAGTCATTAGATAGAGACGAGATTAATTAAATATCACGTTTAACAGCTATAGTGAGACGCCATCCAGCTGTACATCTTTGATAAATTGTCCGACGTACACTGTAAGACAGTGTGTGTGTATGTGTGTGTGTCTATGTGTGGCAGTGTCTGTGTCTGTCTCTGTGTCTGTGGTCACGTGATGTGCGTTTTCAGTGGATGGAGGGCTGTTCAGAAATGCTAGATGAAACACCAGTGTGGACGTGGGTCATTTTCGTTCTAAAATGTCATTTTAAAAGTAAGCTGTATTAGTGTAAACGGGGCCTGAGTGTGTATTTTTCACGAGCGGGATTGCAAGAGGAGCGGGGTGGAGGATCGGCGATGCCGTATCAGCATCGCGATGTCTATCGGCCATCGACGATGGCATCGTCTATCGGCCCAACCCTTGTAAACACTCGCTCCAAAGGGTTCGCGCAGCTCTCGGACCCACCCGCACTCGTCAGCGCTACCAAGCTGACCAATCACGGAGCTTGCGCTACGCATCGTTGCGACATGTAGTTACATTTTTTAAGAGGTGCCGTCAACATCGGCGATGGCCACGGCGAGGGCTATGCGTCCACGCGCAGGCTGCGCCAGAGCACTTGACTCAGAAGTATAAATCAGCCATAACCCTAATCTGCAGACCTTTTTTGCTATTTCTATGCAGAATTTTGTCGATCTGTGGATTTATGCAGAATAAAATAACTGGATTTATGCGGTAAACAAAACTACAGTAAGTCTGTCATATAATATATCTACTATAATATTAATTTACAAATTCTATTGTGCATAAATCATCTAAACATCTGCATTTTATTCAATACTTCTACTGAAAGTATATAAAAACTACACACATTTACTTAATTAAACAAACAGACTGAATGATGGGCTCAAAAATCTGCAGATTTCTGTGGGCGCAGATTCTGTGTGTGTCTGGCAATATCTTATCATAGCAAATATATCAAATAATATAGCAAAATATGGCTAAAAATACTCCCCATGAAAAGAATTAGTCTTCCTATAATAACAATAAACTCTACAACGTGTCTGTGCTGTGAAGAAATGTACAGTATCCAACATAAGATTATATATATATATATTTTTTTTTTTTTTGAATGGAAGTACATAAAATACATAAATATGTACTTGGGGATGTTGGTGAATATCATCTAGACCAGTGGTGACCAAACTCAGTCTTGGAGGGCCGGTGTCCTGCATAGTTTAGCTCCAACTTCCTTCAAGACACCTCCCTGAAGTCTCTAGTATACCTAAAAGAGCTTGATTAGCTGGTTCAGGTGTGCTTAATTGGGGTTGGAACTAATATATGCAGGACACCGGCCCTCCAGGAGCGAGTTTGGACACCCCTGATCTAGACTATCAATAATATTATACAGCTACAAAAATATTGTGATCTCTGCTGGGTTTTTAAAACAAAGATGGAAAAGATTTTTGTAGATAAAAAATGTGGCAGAAATGCTTTCAAACAATCACAATGCTGAAGGACAAACGCGTCTCACCGTTCTCCGGTTGCGTCTTTTTCAGGGAATCCATGAGAGTACTGATGGCTTTTAACACAAAGATGATCTCAGTCACTTGTTGCCTTGAGGAAACAAAAGACAAATGGTGGCAAACGCTAAGAGTCAGGCAGAAAGCAAGCTCATGTTTTAGCCCAAAATACAAAGAAATAGATGATACTGTGCATACAGATTGAAATTATTAAATAAAATGTTAAATTCTATCTTTTTTTAGGCTCCTAACATGTCTAAAATGTGCAGAATCTAATCATAAAATCTGAATTACCAATATAATGCAAATTTAGCATGAATAGATCAGTAGTGCTGTGCAACTAATCAAATCGGGATGTGGACTAGTGTAAACTGCAGACTATTTAAGTACAATAAATATATCAAATAAATACATATAATTCCCTATACAGAACCCTGATTTTCAACCGGTTATTGTGAACAATTGACATTTTCCGAGAATATGTTACTAGACATTTGCAGAATAAAACACATTAACATTTTACTCAATCATAAACCTCATAAATTCATTAAATCCGCTGTATTACAACCGATGTAACGGAGTTGAGCAGAACGTAGAGACACACAAAATTATTATTTTAACTTCTGAAGTTACAAATAATAAAGAAAATAGACGTTCCATATCCATTTAAAAATCTCATATCCTGATATTGATACACATCATGATTTAGTACCTTTTCTTTAAATTCAATACTTCATATGTGACCATATTTCTTACTTTATTTACAACTTCAGGGCACTTATTTAATCAAAAAGGAAGAAATATAAAATAAATATTAAACAAATGTCAAACACTTTTCAAAAACGAACGATTTCAAGTCTAAAATAAAAATTTTAAATATTTATTCATTCATTTTCTTTTCGGCTTAGTCGCTTTATTAATCTGGGGTCGCCACAGCGGAATAAACCACCAATTTATCCAGCACGTTTTTACGCAGTGGATGCCCTTTCAGCCGCAACCCATCTCTGGGAAACATCCACACACACTCATTCACACTCATACACTACGGACAATTTAGCCTACCCAATTCACCTGTACCACATGTCTTTGGACTGTGGGGGAAACCGGAGGAAACGGAGGAAGCCCGTAGGAAACCCATGCGAACGCAGGGAGAACATCCACACAGAACCGCCAACTGACCCAGCCTAGGCTTGAACTAGTGACCTTCTTGCTGTGAGGCGACAGCACTAATTTTAAATATTACTAAATAAAATAAAAACGTAAACGTTGTACCTTCAAGATCACATTTTTCTCACAATGGAATATAATATTGCACTCAAATAAGTTATGAAAATGCATTAAAATAAACAATGTACTTCGTGACACCACAAGAATATGATAGATTTTTATTTTGTCTATATGATGTACAGTTGAAGTCAGAATTATTCGCCCTCCTGAATTCTTTTTTCCCCAATTTCTGTTATACGGAAATAAAAAAAAATTTCAGCACATTTCTAATCATAATAGATCTAATAACTCATTTCTAATAACTGATTTATTTTATCTTTGTCATGATGACAGCACATAATATTAGACTAGATATTCTTCAAGACACTAGTGTTCAGCTTAAAGTGACATTTAAAGGCTTAACTAGATTAATTAGGGTAAAGTTAGGGTAATTAGGAAAGTCATTGTATATCAGTGGTTTGTTCTGGAGACAATCCAAAACTAATATTGCTTAAGGGGGCTAATAATATTGACCTTAAAATGGCTTTAAAACAATTAAAAACTGCTTTTATTCTAGCCAAAATAAAACAAATAAGACTTTCTCCAGAAGAAAAAATATTATAGAAATAACTGAATCTGTTCAACATCATTTGGGAACATCATCATGATGGTGAATAATTTTGACTTCACCTGTATATGGTCATATTGCACAGCCCTATCTTGGGGGCTCAACATGTTGTGGAGTCACCCAGAAGTGTGACTGTAAAGTGTTTTTCACCTGGGCAGCGGGCAGCGTCCACTGAGCCGCTCGTCCTCCACGTATCGTCGCAGCACGTCCTGCGCCCGCTGCAGCAGCACCGACAGCGCCATGCGGGAGATAAAGCCCTCCTGCGGCGTCGACACTTTATTACTGAAGGAAAACTGCAGGAGCGTCTCGAAGCACACTTTGGAGAAATCCTCCCGCATGCGCATGTCCATCTCAGCCTCTGTACAACAGCGTCAAAATACACGTTCATTACGGTGGTTTACATTTGCTTGCTGATTTTACTTAATGATTTGTATGGTCTGCAGAGTGTTCAGCGATTCCAGATAAAGGCGCTTTATAAAATAGTTATGAAAAATATAATATTAAAGGGCACCTATTTTACTCCTTTTTCAAGATGTAAGATCAGTCTTTTGTGTCTCCAGAATGTGTCTGTACAGTTTCAGCTCAAAACACCCAACAGATTATTGATTAGAGCTTTCAGAATGTTGGATCTTTCTGCTTTGAACACACTGTAGCTGTTTTTGTGGCCTGTGCCTTTAATGCTGGTTCTCCCCACCCACCGTTCCCATGTGCCTGTCAGAGTGTGCCTCAATCTCCACCTCGGCTGCGTCAGATAAACAGCACAGTGACAGACATGAATGAAGCAGATCACGCGTAACATTTATGAGGAATACTACACTTAGAACTGTCCCAGTGATTATTTGATGTATTTGTTGTGGAGTTCATTCAAGTCTTTCTGCAACGATGAGTCACACACAATGTTGTTACAAAGTACACACACAGCGCGCGTTTAACTTTGCAGGGCAAATGTGACGGGATACACGTTAATATCCACTGCTGTATGGATATCCGTTATGTTAATGTACAAAATAAACCTGATTTGACGTCCACAAACCGGGATTGAAGCATCTTCTTTTATAATTGTACTGACATGCGGCTGTGGTGATGAAGTAAAGGTGAAGTAAACTGCTGTAATTCATTACGAACATGCACTGTTTTAAAAACGTGTTAAACTCATAAAACTCTTTCTTGATCACATTTGATGATGATTGATGATCACAGAGAGCTGAACAGATCTTTTATTCCCGATTGCTTTGCGCATGTCCTGTCTTGTTGATATGATTATACACGTTACTCCGGAGACATGTTAATACAATGTCAATCAATTCGGTGGGTGGGGAAACCGCACTCCTACGTCACGTTGCAGTCGGCCTCAAATGGGAGGGATTTAGATCCTATTTTACCGTCAGGAAATTTACAAAAAAAAAAAAAAAAAAAAAGAGATTAATTGCATTTCTATCACCCCAATATGACTGTGGACACACTATACCTACACACAGTTCTGTCCAAACAGATTACAGAAGATGATTTTCATCATAGCTGCCCTTTATATTTAATAATTATAGCACATATTATTAATGAGATAATTATGAGACGGTTATTATCCAATCATATCGCCTGTTGAGGCAAAACCACATTTTTTTTGAAGTACATAAAGACATTTTGGTAAACGTGTTTCCATCAGCGTCGCCAGACGTATGATAATTATTGTATTTGTACATTAATTTCGACCTCTGTACTATGTACGATCAATAATGAAAAAGATCCTATAGTGTACGATAATTTCAGAGTTTTATGGCATTTTAACCAAGCGGCAACCTCCCGCTCTCCCTCGGGAAGCCAATACGGAAGTAACTGAAACTGCAATTCATCGAAATTCCGCTAGTCCTGGCTCCATAATAGAGCACATTTCTATTGAGCCCACTGTTAGAATGGCCAACTTTACAGCAGAAAAAAAGGTGTTTACAGCCTGGTACAAAGAACGATTTTGGTTCGTATAGCTACTATTACCCTTCGTGACAACTGTGAGGGGGTGAATTTTTTATAACTCATCCGTTTCCTTTATATTAGGTTATATTAAGTTTGCATAATTAAGGGCGTGGCCACTTGAGTGACAGCTAGCCCTCGCTGTCTCGTCACCTCAGCTGATCACGGCTGATTAGCCGCTGATCTCGGCATATTCATCGTATTTTTGTGTTGTTTTATGTGACTTTACACAGTCTGCTGCCTTTTGGAATTATTTCCTACAATTATCAGATGATATGGCATGCTGTGTGCACTTAATTGTGCTCACAAGCCATTCACGTGGCCTCCATTTCCCAGGTGAGTGAAATATATAATTATACACCATCTCTATGAATGTATTTGTTTTATTTAAGATCATTTATCATTTATAATGTTCTTTAGAGCTGTAATGCACTCCAGAATCTGACAGATTATTAGCTCTAGGCTCTAGATCATTCATCTGAAGCGTTGTCATACAGTGTTCTGCCTGGACTTCATAATTAGCCTTGCATTTACTAACACAGACTATATCTGAAGTGTTTGGAAGTAATTTGCACTTTCCTCCTGTTGAAAAACGTCATAAGCAGAATGCTTAGTGGCTCAGTGTGTAATGCATTGAGCCGCTAAGCATTGCGCTTATGACGTTGCTTATGAAGCAGTGTTTTTAAAAGTCTAAACACTTTATTGATAAAGTGTACAACCAAGCACATGTGGTCAGAACACAAACGAGTCGCAGGTGATGCAGTATTAAGCGTTTCTCCCATAGGAAAGCCCGTCTAAGCAGGGCGTCTGTAGATTCGCTCACGCTCCGCCTCTTTGCCCTTGTATGGTGTGCCCGGGGTTGGTGCGATGACGCGCGAACAAAATGGCGACAGTCGGCCACACCTTCTAGTAGCTTCTTTTGGGTTCTTCATAAACCTATGGGTGACGTCACGGATACTACGTCCATATCTTTTACAGTCTATGGTTTTAACAGGATTCCATTGTTATCTTAGGGCTTCTATATTTATTGATATAGCTGCATAGTTTGTCTAATGTCTGTGAGGAGAAGGTGGAGTTGGGCATGTTTTCTATGCCATCTTACGTCACATCTTCTCAGCCAATCAACGTGGAGAATGGCTCTCTCTCACGAGTTAACATTCCCGCTGCACGTGGCCATGTTTAGGTCAGTAGTTTTCAGGTTGAGGTCGATCGTTTAAGCAATAAAGTTTTAAAAATTAGTGCTGAAAAGGAAAGTGAGAAGGACGGGAGTTTGCCCTTGATGTTCTTGTTTTTCCCCATTGGAATGCGTTATGTGAATGTGTTTTTCCAAAGTTAATCTCATTAAAACACAGCCAAAAAAAACAGCTCATTGCAGATACTGTGAATGGGCTCGTGCACACCTCAGTGTTAAAAATTTGGGAGGGTGCACTGCTTTTGAGCAAACCAGCACTATGTTGTGGTCCAATTTGTACCGCGAAATGAATCTCTCAACATCTGGCAACACGCAGGTATCCAATGACAGCGGCTCTGAGGTGGACTTTGAACCTTCTCACTAAGGTATGCCTATTTTATTACATTTTTTTATGTATTGTGGTAATTTGCACGTTGTGTCAAAACGCTTTTTGTCTAGATAATATCTGTATACTCTCCGTTTGACTCCTGTACGATAATTTTCCTCTAAATACGATCATTTTGAGGTTCTGGTATGATACTTTGACATTTCCAATCTGGCAACACTGGTTTCCATTGATAAATTCGATTCTTGTTTAATCCGATTAAAATGTTTATTATGTTCTTTTAAACATGAAATCAAAATGTGCTATATTTCTTTTGCTAGTGCACATTGTTGTTTTTTTTAGGTGTACAGTTAATCAGTTCACGTTAATCTACTAAAATACATGTTTGTTTTGGTAGACTTCAATCTGAGCATCTGCTTCTGCGTTTGGATTGGCTCCTTCTATCATGATGTCATTTTGACGCTTCAGACACAATATTCTTAACCACGCCCATTTTACCATTAGTTTGCTATGATGTGCAAAATAAAGCCCCGCCCCATACTTAATATTCACTTTCAGTTGGAAGTACATCAACATACCGAAATAAAAGTCTCAGCAACTTCTGGTTCACGATGACTTTAAACGTACATAAAACATGCATTTGTATACATGCGCGTTGAGCATTTATGCACATTTGATCTTTTTTATGAAAACATAAATCAAAATTGGTGGAAGGAAACATTATTATTCCATTCTATGACTTTCATTTTATTTTTCATTCTTTTCAGAAAGCAACGCACGAGTCTCACTGGATTATTGTAGGATCTTCAGCTTTTCTTGATGGAAAACAGCAGCATGAGCTTCTAGCTTAACGTCATATTTGAAGTGAGTAAAATACAAGATCTTCATCTTTACTGAACTATTGCTTTAAAGGTCTCGTGAAGTGCTTTGAAATGTGCTTTTTTATTCAATGTTTAATGTTGTCTCAAATGAAAAACAAAGAGAGGGCGGGGCATAAAGCAGCTCCTCCCCTTTGAAAAAACAGCCAGTAGCGTTTGGTTTTATTCACCACTCTGTCAGTGAGTGTGGTTGAGCTCAAGCACATCAAATGAAAAGCCAATGAGAAGAATTGAGCGGGGCATGTCAGGCACTATAGAGCATTTGATTGGTCAGAAGATTTAATGAGAAAACTGATGTATGAGGTGACGTCAAAAAACTGTTGATACATTTAGGCGTCCATAACTGCAAGATTTGGATGTTTATATCAGGTTTATATCTTCTAAATGTGTACTTTATCACTGTTTTGGAGCACACTAGATATCCTTAAGATTAACATACTGATACTAATGTCTCAAACACTAATTTCACAGGGCTTATGAGAACAGTTTATTGCAGATGAAGAGGATTTGTGTTGTATTTGTTCTCTCCGTACCTGTGAATGATGAAGACTGCGAGTGGATCGATCCTTTATTCAGCATGCTCATGATACGGCCCACAAACTCTTTGGGTATAAAATTGGCAAATGGTAAAATCTCTGAGCTGATCAACTGCACCACCTGGAGGAGGAACAACATATACAGTTTAAGTCAGAATTATTAGCCGGCCTTTGAAATTTTTTTTCATTTTTAATTATTTCCCAAATTATGTTTTACAGGGCAAGGAAATTTTCACAGTATGTCTGATAATATTTTTTCTTCTGGAGAAAGTCTTATTTGTTTTATTTCGGCTAGAATAAAAGCAGTTTTTAATTTTTAACCATTTTAAGGTCAAAATTATTAGCCCCTTTAAGCTATATTTTTTCCTGATAGTCTACAGAACAAACCATCAATATACAATAACTTGCCTAATTACCCTAACCTGCCTAGTTACCCTAATTAACCTAGTTAAGCCTTTAAATGTCACTTTAAGCTGTATAGAAGTGTCTTGAAGAATATCTAGTCTAATATTATTTACTGTCATCATGGCAAAGATAAAATAAATCAGTTATTAGAGATGAGTTATTAAAACTATTATGATTAGAAATGTGTTGAAAAAATCTTCTCTCCGTTAAACAGAAATTGGGGAAAAAAATAAACAGGGGGGCTAATAATTCTGACTTCAACTGTACATATAAAAAAAAATAGATTTACTTAATGGTTTCCTCATATAAATTACATATTTACATATACACATTTTATAACACAAAACATCCAAAATATTAAATAAAAAAATTACTTTAATACAATAAAAAGATAATAAAATATTAAATATTATATATATATAAATGGTTATTTAATTAGGAACCAAAAATATATATTCAAAAAATTTATATATTTTAATAGGCAAAGAATATGTAATATAAAACAATCCTATAATCCTGTAATCCAATCAAAAAAAAAAAAAAAAAATATATATATATATATATATATATATATATATATATATATATATATATATATATATATATATATATATATATACAGTGCTCAGCATATATAAGTACACGCCTCACAAATCTCTCTTTTAAATTCATATTTTTAATAGGAAGCTATACAATATTATATTTGTGCATGTACATTAGATTAGTCAGTACTCAAGCCAAATCTAGAGCTCATCTAACAAAATAACGGTCTAAATACTAGTACATGGAAATTTATGTTATAGAAAAATATTAAATACAAATTTTAAAAAGAGGAAAAATCAAAAGAAGCAAAAAAAATAAATAAATAAATTGAGTTGAAATTTTGTAGGTTGTAATTTTTGTGCAATATTTTGCTTGATTTAATTCTATTATCTTTCAATTTCTAAATATGTTTGGTGACTAAAGTATTATTTTAATAAATATATCTGTTTAATAAATCTGTTTTGTTTAAATGTATCAAAATATACTGCCTATATTCACTGAGAAATGGAGATGTTCTCAATTATGTTCTCAATTATGCTGAGCACTGTGTGTGTAAGAACATAAAGGTAAAAAAACATGACAAAATGTAATAAAAACTATTTAATTTACACCAAAATATAATAATATAAAAAAAATCATTTATATATTTAACAAACTGAATTTCTCTCTCTCTCTCACACACACACACACACACACACACACACACACACACACACACACATCTCATTCAATATCATTATATTTTATTAGCCTCTAACCAACACATTTAGTCTGAACTGCATTTATTATTATACAGTAACAGTGTATTTTCCATTTATCCATGTGGATCTACAGCTGAGGTCAGAATTATTCTCCCTCTTGTCAATTTCTTTTTCAAGTATTTCCCAAATGATGTTGAACAGATTCAGGAATTTCTCACAGTATTTCCTATAATATTTTTTTCTTCTGGAGAAAGTCTTTTTGTTTTATTTATTCTGGAATTTTTAATTATTTAAAGCCATTTTAAGGTCAATATTATTAGCCCCCTTCAGCAATATTAGTTTTGGATTGTCTCCAGAACAAACCACTGATATACAATGACTTGCCTAATTACCCTAACTTTACCCTAATTAACCTAGTTAAGTCTTTAAATGTCACTTTAAGCTGTATAGAAGTGTCTTGAAGAATATCTAGTCTAATATTATTTACTGTCATCATGGCAAAGATAAAATAAATCAGTTATTAGAGATGAGTTATTAAAACTATTATGATTAGAAATGTGCTGAAGAAATCTCTCTGTTAAACAGAAAATATACAGGGGGGCTAATAATTCAGACTTCAACAGTACAGTGAGATGAAATTACCTCCACATCTACAGCTTCATTCCTCTGGAACTCCTGTATGGACAGATTATCTGGAGGTGTGCTGCGGGAAACATGAGGAAAGATGAAAATAAGCAGTGTTTTCTTTTAATATATTACGATATGATGTGGAGATCGGACACCTCTTGGTAAACAGGAAGTCCTCGAAGGCGTTCGCCAGCTCTGGCCACATTGTGTCGAATTTTCCTGATGATGCTTGTTGCCGAGCAACAGGGAGTCCAATGGAAAGCACTTTGAGCAGTGAGGAGACGGCCAGTTTCCAGGTGCTCTCAGCAGGACAGGCGTATTTCAGGCCCAGAGGAATCCTCACAGTCTACAACACACACGAGGAGGAGTTTCATCTCACAACTCACACTCTTTTACTCCTACTCTGAATTATTCATTCATTTATTTTATTTTCGGCTTAGTCCTTTTATTAATCTGGGGGTGGCCACAGCGGAATGAACCACCTACTCTGAATTATGGTAAAAGTCATGTTTTTCAGATGTAAACTCAGAATACATAGAAAGTCTGAATTGTGAGACATAAACCCTGGAATAAAGAGACAAAAATCAGAACTTTGAGATAAAAATCAAATAGTATGTGTACTCTTAGTTCACGTCTCAAAATCATGACTTTTTTTACCCTCAAGAATTCAGAGTTTAAACATCCTAAAATATTTCTTTTCCTCCTCATGATTTGTCTCATGCTTCCAGGGTTTATCAGTTGGTATAAAATGCAGATCATGTTAATATTCCCTTTTTCCATCTCTGAATTCTGAGTTTACTCTGGCAATTCTGACTTTTGTTTTGTGAAATTCTGAGTTTACACATCCTAAAATGATTTTTTTTCTCTGATTTTTATCTCACAGTTCAGACTTTCTTTGAAATCGGAGTTTAATTGGCATAAAATGACTATTTTTCTTGGAATTCTGAGTTAATATCTTAAACTTATACCTTTAAAGTTTGTCTTGCTTTTTTACCTCACAAGTTTTGAGTTTACACATCCTTAAAGTCATTTTTCCCCTCAGAATTCTAAGTTTAACTTGCAAAATGTTACTTTTTTTCTTGGAATTTGTCACTATTTCCATTTTTTTTTAAGAATTCTGAGTTTACACATCTTAAAAGAAATTATGTTTCTGAATTCTGAGTTTATAACTTGAATTAATGACTTTATTTACCCTCAAGAGTTTACATCAGTTTTTTTCCTCATAATTCTGAATTTACACATCCTAAAATTCTGACTATTGTCTTATTAGGTGAAGTTTATTTATAAACTAATTTCGATGTGCTTATGATTGATCACGGCTGGTCCCGCATTAACTAACACATGATTCACCAATCAGATGATTCCTAACTCACTATGAAGTACCAGAGTTTCTTGCTTCAGTTATCTTCGCTTTGAGGAATCCCCTCTTACACCCTCACTCCTCCACCTTTGCTTTATAGGGCGGCACGGTGGCGCAGTGGTAAGCACTGTTGCCTCACAGCAAGAACGTCACTGGTTCAAATCCTTCACAGGCCAGTTGGCGTTTCTGTGCAGAGTTTGCATGTTCTCCCCGTGCTTACGTGGGTCTCCCCCGGGTTCCTCCCACAGTCCAAAACATGTGTCATAAGTGAATTGATCAATCTAAATTAGCACTAAAGTAGAACTCTTAACCAGCAGTATATCCCTATATAGCAATTTATAATCTGTCATCAGCCCTAAATAACGGGGCAGTTCTTGAGACCTACCTGAGCTTAAACTCCCCTCTCGCCCTGCAAAAAAAAGGGAGCCCCGGGCTCGAGGATCTTATGAGTTCAGGGCTCTCTCCCGGGACAGCATGCCATACAAGCTTTATAATCAATCATCCGCTAAGTGTGAACTCTTGAATATGAGTTTAAGTATTTTTTTCTGAATTTAAATTTCATAAAATTACTTTTGTCATGGAACACTGTTTTCCTAAGAACTTTTTTCTCTGAATGCAGAGTTTAATTGCCATAAAATGTCTTTTGCTTGGAAATCATGTCATTCCTAAGTTTTCCAAAACATTCCCAAATTTTCCTTCTTTACAATTGACTGACTTTTAAGTTTATATTTTGAAATTGAGTTCTGACAACTCATTTTATTTATTCCATCATAAATAATCATATCCTTCATAGATAAGCCTGTTGCTGCACCAAAGCAGGTGAGAATGGCACCGAAGATGCCAATGATTAACATGTAAATTAGTACTTTTGTTTTCTGTTTCATAAATGCTATAATCTGATGATCTTAGCTTTGCACCTTGATGATGTTTTGCAGAACTTTCTCATTGATAACGGCTTTGTGGCAGGCGGTTTTATGATACAGATCCACCACCACCTCCAGAGATCGCTCCGCAAACGGCACGTAATTTAAGGCCACCCACTCCGCCTGCACACAGACAGAAAAACACCAAATAAAGACAGCGAATATAGAAAAACAATATTAAAATGCATAACAAAAAGTACAGCTGCCGCCTCCTCAGCCTCAAACACACATATACATATCAAATAATAAAACATTGACAAAGTAGAGCGAAAATACTTCAACACCAAATCTTCAGAAAGTTCAAACCGAATAGCATGTTATATCACATTATCCACACACTACAGGACTGGGCTTAAATACTGAGTGTGACAGGAAAAAAAATCCCCGACAGATTTCCACACTTCAACGCTAATAACATTTGTGTCAGATTTTACTGACAGAATCCACATTACTTTGACACAATCCTTAATAAAAGATAAAAAGCAGCAAATACAGGCCGAGCAAACCACTGATGCACACAAGAGTGAGCAGATCTGCTCATAACAGCTTGATTTGAGCAGAAATAGTTCAGTCTTCAGATTCACCATTATTTGACACCATACACAAGTGCAAAAATAATGACCTGCCAAAATGTGGCTGAGGTTTAGGTCCAGAATCATAGTGTGTAGTATATGCTGCAAACTACTTTTTAAAAATCTAATATGAATGAGAGATATTTTTGGTTTGAATCCAGTTATTTGTATAGTTTGTTTCATGAAGGTTTGTGTAAAATAATATTTTGAAGTTTAATGAGAAGATGACGTTAAAAATTATAGCTGAAATTATTAAAACACAGCAACTGGAAGGTCAACTCAAGCACAACGCTTAGTGAGATACTTATATTTCAAGTAGTAGGTCACTGATGTATTCTGAGGCTTACAAAAATAGCATATTATACATAGTGTGCGTACTACAACAAGAGCAGTAGCATTTTATTTACTATACAATTATGTATTATGTATAAAATGTGATAGTGGCGCTATAGTTTGTAAAGTTGGCATGATAATTGGTACAAGAGAAGATAAAACTCTCCACTATACGTGTGTAAAATTTCAAAACATTTCACCACATGGTTTTGGAGAAAGCCAAAAAATAATGCTGTTAAGTCATTGGCATTTGGTTCCATCTTACAAAAGTAGTATATTATACAATGTGTACATACTACAACAATAGCCATAGCATTTTATTTACTATACAATTATTTATTATATATCAAATTTGATGGTGGCGCTAGAGAGTTTATAAAATCGGCATAAAAATTGGTACAAGTGATGATAAAACTATCCACAATATGCGTATCAAATTACAAAACATTTCACCTCACAGTTTTGGAGAAAGCCAAAAAATAATGCTGTGAAGTTGTTGGCATTTGATTCCAGCCTACCAAAGTAGTATATTATACACGGTGTACATACTACAACAATAGCAGTAGCATTTTATTTATTATACAATTATGTATTATATATAAAATGATATTAGAATGTATAGCTGAAATTATTAAAACAGTAACTGGAAGGCCAACTAAAACACAATGCATTGTGGAATACTGTATTTCAAGTAGTAGGTCACTGAGTTATTCTGAGGCTTACAAAAGTAGTACATTATAGACAGTGTTCATACTACAACAATAGCAGTAGCATTTTATTTACTATAAAATTAAGTATTATGTATCAAATTTGATGGTGGCGCTAGAGAGTTTGTCAAATTGAAATGATAATTGGTACAAGTGATGATAAAACTATACACTATGCGTGTCAAATTTCAAAACATTTCACCTCACGGTTTTGGAGAGCCAAAAAATAATGCTGTGAAGTTGTTGGCATTTGGTTCCAGCTTACAAAAGTAGTATATTATACACGGTGTACATACTACAACAATAGCAGTAGCATTTTATTTATTATACAATTATGTATTATACTGTATATAAAATGATATTAGAATGTATAGCTGAAATTATTAAAACAGTAACCGGAAGGCCAACTGAAACACAATGCATTGTGGAATACTGTATTTCAAGTAGTAGGTCACCGAGTTATTCTGAGGCTTACCAAAGTAGTACATTATAGACAGTGTTCATACTACAACAATAGCAGTAGCATTTTATTTACTATACAATTATGTATTATGTATCAAATTTGATGGTGGCGCTAGAGAGTTTGTCAAATTGGCATGATAATTGGTATAAGACAAGATAAAACTCTCCACTGTATGAGTGTCAAATTACAAAACATTTCACCTCACGGTTTTGGAGAGCCAAAAATAATGCTGTGAAGTTGTTGGCATTTGGTTCCAGCTTACAAAAGTAGTATATTATACACGGTGTACATACTACAACAATAGCAGTAGCATTTTATTTACTATACAATTATGTATTACATATCAAATTTGATGGTGGCGCTAGAGAGTGTCAAATTGGCATAATAATTGGTACAAGTGAAGATAAAACTACCCACTACAAGTGTGTCAAATTAGAAAACATTTCACCTCATGGTTTTGGATGAAGCCAAAAAATAAGTTGTTGACGTTTGGTTCTAGCTTTGAGATTAATAAACAAATGTAGCTGATGGAAATGAACGGACAAATGTTATACGATTATGAAAGAATTATGATGTTTGTTTAAAGAGCTGAGATTAGCAGAAGAGAAAAACGAGACCGAAAAAGCAAAAGAGAAACGGAGATATAGAAGACGACAGCAGGAGGGAGGAAAAACTCACCGGTGCAAACAGTTGGATCTAAAGCGGATCCGTATGAAGTACAAAAACAGAACAAGAGAAGAGCAGACAAATGTTTACTACCACTGCTGATCACAACAACAACACACCAATGAATCTAATTTAAACCATGGCGACGACAAAGACGAACAAATGTTTGGTTTGAAGGTCATGTTTAAAAATACTTTGCACTTAACTTCAGGGATAGGTAAATAATTTAATTTTAAACATTTCTACTAGTACCCAGTTTAAAAGTATGTTTGATAAATAATATAAAACAATGCAGTCCATAGCATTCAAACATGACTAAAACAGGAACGAAAAGAAACTAAAAGACAATAAAAACACCATGCAGAAACTAAACCAATTGAGATTGAGGTAAAAAAACAAAACAAAAAACTGAACTCTTCTAATACAACACATCTTTGACATCTAGAAACACAGAAGTGAATGTTGTATGAAGATGATTAGTGCTTGTATGGTGAGTCATAAAACAACAATGCTCATCAACAAAAGCACAGTTCCACCATCTTGAACAAAAGCGGTTCCACCATCTTGAACAAAAGCAACTCCAGCATCTCAGAAATGGAAGAAAGCTTGAAAAGGTGAAGCTCATAAGAGGTGCAAACAGGACAGAGGCTCACCTGGTTGTATTTGGCATTGGCCACATGCTTGGTCTCCATCTTTCCATACTGAGGAGGCTTACAGGAGAACTCCACAAATAGCAGGAGCTGCTCAAAGATGGCAGGATACATCACTTGGAGATTCTCTGAACCCACACAGATTGCCTGGAACAACGACAATTTCGGAGATTCAGAAAGATAAAGAGTCAACATTGAAAGAAACGACTTGTGCCTACATTCAGATAACCCTGACAAATCCCAAAACCCTGAGTTTGGTGGGAAAACTAAGATTGGGACTAAATGGATAAGTTACTTGTTTAACAATGCAAATATTAGAGCTGTGGCAAAAAAAAAAAAAATTGAGATGTTGATTGTGCTTAGATTCTGAGCTTAGTGTAAACCATCAGATGGTGGTTTGCTTTAAAAACAGCCATACTATACAAGCATCTAAACACCACTTAAACTTAAATTAATCAATAGAAAAGTTAGGAAAGGTTTAAGCAAATTACAAGAGTCTTTGTAGTGAGCTGTATTTATAGTAATCTCATGACAAAACATTATTTACATGACCTCACGAAAGCTAGCCTAGAGTGCTGTCTGCTGTTAAAAAGTAGTCTAGAGGACCATCTGCTGTTAAAAACTAGCCTAGTGCGCCATCTGCAGTAAAAAAAAGCCTAGAGTGCCGTCTGCTGTTAAAAACTAAGCTTAGATTCAATTCGAGAGAGAATAGCAATGCATTTTCAGAATCTAAGAATCAATGCAGAACTGATAACAGTTTTTTTGCCACAGTCCTAGCAAAATTGATCAACCTTCTAGGTCAAACCAAACAACTATCATCAAAGTCTGAAATCAACCTCAAATACTGCAGTGAACACACATATTCTGAAAGTGCTGTACCTTCTGCAGGACATCCAGTGCGGTCAGGACTGCCTCCTGCAGGCTGGTGAGCACTGCTTCAGTGTAAGAAGGCAAGATAAATGGTGAGGAGTCCGAGCTTATGGGGACCGACACGGCTCCGTGCAGAATCACCCCCAACTTCTTGAGATCCTCCATACTGAAGCCTCCTGCAATGTGCTGGTAGAGTGCTGGGAAAATCTGTATTAGTGCTGTCAGGAAAGGCTGACTTGGTACAAACACTAGTTTATCGGTTCCCCCACTAGGGGGCCGTGTGCACTCAGTTCCTACTCGGTACCAAGTGTTCCATGCTGACCACCAGAGGGCCGAGTCGTCCAGCTCCTCTCCAGGTGGCGGAAGTGAAGGTTGTGCAGCGTAGCGTTGGGCTAAACGCTCAGCAAGAGAATCGGATCTGACTAGAGGTCTTCCTGGTCCAGATCCTTGAAGAGATTCAATAAGGACAGAAGGAACGTCTATAGCAGAGAGAGCGTCAGGTTTATCCATGTCTTTAATAGGTGTGACTAGTTGGAGGATCTCCTGGAAGCTCTTGAGGGCTGCGAGAGAAACTTCATTGTTCTTGCTGAGGGCAGCAGACTGGATGTGGTCCAACAGAACTTCCCAAGCCTTGAAAAAGTCACCTGAAACAAGGGCAATAATTTCAGAAGCAGATTCTGAGATTTGTCAATGTAAGTCACATCTCTCAATGCTTACCAAGATGCTGAAGCAGGTATCTCCTGGTGTTGAAGATTCGTGCTACTCCTGCAAGTGTCAGAACCCATGTTTCTGCCCACTGCTTCTCTGCCGTATCTCGTGAGTGATGGATGAGGATGTTCCCACCTCCAGATTCAATCTTCTCTTTGTCAGCCGTGGTGGAGGACTTCCTTACACAGTCCAGAAGATGAAAGAGAACCTGCAGAGCAACATTACTGGGTTTTGGTCTTTAGCAACAATAACGAAGCAGTGGATTTCATCTGGATCCTGGTCAAATCTGTAAGTGGGTTTAATTCAGTCACCTATCAAGTTGCAGTCAGCAAAGGCAATTTTAGCTATTATTGCGTTTAATTTTGGTCCATAATCAAGTCTGATTTGGCAAAGCAATTTTAACTGTAACTGGGTTTATCTTGATCCCTAGTTAAGTCTGATCAAACAAAGTGATTTCAATTACCATTGGGCTTAATTTGATCACAAGTCAAGCCTGATGCAAAAGCACCTATTTTAACCACAACTAGGGTTAATTATATCTCGTGTCAAGCCTGATCCTAGAAAGCAATTTTGATTACAAATGGGCTTAAATTGGTTCATGATCAAGTCTCATTCAGTAAAGCAATTTTGACTAGAACTGGGTTAATTTTGGTCCCCCGTGAAATCTAATCCAACAAAGCATTTTTAACCATTTTGGGTTTAACTTGGTCTCCAGTTCACTATGATCCAGCAAAGCAATTTGAACTAGAAATAACTTTAAATTGGCCCACGTAGGAGTAGGTTCCAACATAACAATTTCGACAAGAATTGTCCCAGTGGAATCTGATACAACAGCATTTTCAACCACATTGGATTAAATTTTGGTCTCCAGTCAAGTCTAGTCCAACATATAATTTTTAACAAGAACTTTCAAGTTTATATCTGATCTAAGCAATTGTAAGTACAACTAGGAATCATTTGGTTAACACCCAGGTCCGGTCCAATACCTTCCAAACAACAATGTTCCAAGTTGGTGGTTGCAGCAGCGTTCCATGAGCAGCTATGGTTGAGAACATTGTCTGGCCGGCGCTTTTCCTCACAGCTGGCCGCGGGTCCACACACAACTCGCCTAGCTTGGCATACAGGCACAACCACAGGCAGTCAAAGGGTGGCGCTGGGTGAAAGGGTCGGTTCAGAGGTTCACCTTTATCTTGGGCCTGTTTCAAGAGAACTGCTTCCTCCTTCTCCAGCTCTTCTGTAATGGCTTCTCCCCTTTGGAAAAAGTAGTCTGAGATGTTCCACTGCAGTGGAGAGAGGAAAGATAGTTAGTTCACCCACTTCAATGCATACAGTGTTGGGTAAAACCATAATATATTACAAATTTAAGGCTATCCTGTATTAAAAAATGCAAAGATAACATAACCCATACTTTCACGTTTACTTAACACATTAAGTAGCACATTGACTTAAAATTGCAATATATTACTTATTTCCCAACACTGAATGCATATATCCCACTGGAACTTCATTTGTCTGCAAGAATGCTTACAACCACATTTGACAAAGCCGTCAACATCACACTAAGCAACATTAGCAGTGCTTCTCACCAGCAGGCCAATAGACGTCAGGCTGATATTAAGCTCCTGGTTCTGGAGCCCAAAGCTTCCGGCTACATCCACCACAATTTGTAGGCACATGCAAGGCATTGTGGGCAAGAAGTCGGTCACTACTAACTGCAGGCACTGGAAGGCTGTTCGTATAAGGGATTCACTGAGGAACAAAAATGTGTTTGGTAAAACTGACACACTCCAAGTTCAACATTTAAAGTGTAATTTTTGGACGCAATCTATTAGCTAGCTAAATCATGAAGATTTCCTCGGTCAAACATCTTCAAAAGTTGTCAAGCACCATACAGTACTAACTTGCCAAAAAGGATGAAAATGGAAATTATTGCTTGTCTAAAGTTGTAAACTTATTTTGGTGAATTTAAGACAAAAAACACTAGATATTTCAATAAGCATCCACAACTTTGTGAATAAAAACAATTCCAAGCAAGTCCCAAACTGGGGACTTTACACCCTTTAAGAAGTGAATGCATCTCACCCCTGGTCATTGCGGATTGCTCCAATGACCCCCAGAACCAGAGGCCATCCCGGTCCCAGACTGTCTCCCTGGTTCTGTAGGATCTGCAGGACACACTCCAGCTGTTTCTGTCGGATATCAGCATGAAGAACATTCGAGAGCTCCTTCAGAGGGTTCAGAAGCAGCAACTGCAGCCTCTGAGGTGGAAATACACATGCTGTTCAATCAATAACCAAACCTAAATTTGAAAGCAGCTCTGATTTGGACTATCCAACTGAACTGCTACCTGGTTTTGGGACAGCGGTGGCTCATGTTTGTAAGACAGTCCTGCTTTGATCAGCGAGGTGATGGCCTCTGCACCCCACTCCCTCATACGAGCATTAGGATGCTGACACACCTGACAAAATAATGGCAAAATAGGCATCATGTTCTTATGCAATATATAATTTTCTTAATATTTTCTTTTGATTTTGTGGTGAAATATGATTTGGACAATGAAATTGCAACAATATGGACAAAAAAGACACAAATCAAACATTTCAAATAGAGTGTGATGACCCACGGATAGATGTAATAACACCATTAACACACAAAAGCAAAGCAAAATGGCTTCTAAAATAACAAACGATCAACGATCAATTTTATAAATAAAACAAAAATGATTCGTAAAAGTATTTTATATTTTTTTAGATTATAAAAACATGCATTACAAAAGGAGAAGATTAAATTATTTAAGTAGTGTGGAAATCTGGAATTACACAGAGGACCATTAACAATATTTGCGTCAACATTTCACAGTGCACTAAATTCAATGGAGGAAAATGTCCAGCAGCTCTAATCCCAATTGCAAAATCAGCCTAAAACTTAATTTCAAGCCCAATTCCAATCCTGACTCCAATCCAAATTCTAACAACAACAACTCCTGTTCAAATTCTAAGCCCAATCTCAACCCCTATTTCAAATCAAAACCCAGTGCCATACCTCACTCTGATCCCAACTCTTAACACCAACTCCAGTCCAATCTCTAACCCCAATTTCAACCCGAATTACAGTCCAAACTCTAACCCAATCCCAATTTCACTTCTAAACCCAATTACAGTCCAATCTCTAACCCAATGCCAATTTCATTTCTAAACCCAATTATAGTCCAATCTCTAACCCAATGCCAATTTCATTTCTAAACCCAATTATAGTCCAATCTCTAACCCAATCCCAATTTCACTTCTAAACCCAATTACAGTCCAATCTCTAACCCAATGCCAATTTCATTTCTAAACCCAATTACAGTCCAATCTCTAACCCAATCCCAATTTCATTTCTAACCCCAATTCCAGTCCAAACTTTAACCCCAATCCCAATTTTAGTTCTTACCTCAATTCCAGTCCAAACTCTAACCCAATCCCAATTTAATTTCTAAACCCAATTCCAGTCCAACATCTAACCCCAATCTCAATTTCAGTTTTAATCAAATTCCAGTCCAAACTCTAACCCCAATTTCAATTCTAACTCCATTATCAAGCCCAATTCCAAATCTAATCCCGATCCCAACACCAATTCCAACTCCAATCACAACTCTAACCCCAATCCCAACCCCGACACTAATGCCAGTCCCAATCCAAACTCTAAACCCATTTCCAATCTCAAACCCAATCCTAATTTCAACCCCAATTCCAACTCTAATCTCAACCCCAAACCCAATCCTAACTGATCTTCTTTTTTAGAGCGCTACCTTACCACAGACTTTCTGAAGCTGAGCAACACAGTGTTGTAGGCTTAAAATTTAATTGAAAATCTTAAATAAAACAGACATTCATAAGACAAGCCCTGATGCAAGTCCTATGAAAGAGACTTGTGCGACAACAACAACAAAAATGCATGAAATAAAAAAGGAGGCTGATTTATTTTCGAAAACATTACAGGAACTTGAGAAGAGATGATTTCATAAACACCAGACAATGACAGACCGACTGAAACAGTCATTTCTTGAAAGGGATTTCTTAAGTGAAAAAGAAAGTTTAGCACTTACCTTCTATAAATCAGACATGTCGCAAGAGACAGAAGAGAAAAAGATGGAATAATAATATATGAGGACATGAGTTGTACTTTAGCATTTACACAACTACAGAAAAACTGTGAGTACAGCTGAGAGAGACAGCAGGTAAAGACAGGAAAGATCAAAGTGGCCCGAAAAATGTCAAATTAATGCAGTCTAACTATTAATCGCATCCAAAATAAAAGTTTGTATTTACATAATATATGTGTGAGTGGTTTGTATATTTATGTTACGGCCCTATGTATGTGCCTATGCTGTTTTGTTTTTGCACGTTCTCTCTCTTTCTCTCTGTCAATTCTCTTACGATTGCCCATTAAAGTTCCCCATTTGTCTGTGAAGACATCAATCATCATTACTTTCTGTGATGTCACCACCTTCGCTGCCAATCAGGAAGGAAGCCCAAAGTTTAAAGGGGAAACGAGTGTGGAAGCTTGTTCTCTTGCCTTTGCCTTGCTTGCCTTTCAGCTCTGTTTTTGTGTTTTTGGCTTGTGTTATGTGATATTATGTTGATTTGACTTAAGAGATTTTGTTCTTGTTTCAGTTGTGGTACACTGCTACCATTTTGTACATACTTGTACCATGATCCCTGATCATCAATATCTGAACTCCCCTGGGAATCGAGGGGTTTAGACATCACATGACATACATTTCACAACATGCAGAAAACTCTGTCTAACACATAAGTCTAGAAATGAGCATACGGTGCATACGGAAAGTGCATACGGAAAGTATTGATAGCGCTTTACTTTTTCCACAATTTTTTATGTTACAGCCTTATTCAAAAATGGATTCAATTCATTTATTTCCTCAACATTCTACACATAATCCCCCATAATGACAATGTGAAAAAAAGTTTTTGAAATAAAAATACATAATACACATATTATGTAAATAAAAACATTTAGACTGATATTAGTAATATTTTATTAATATTAGTAGTGTATTAAGATAGTCAAGTTATATTAGCAGTGATTAGAGTATACAGAAAAACATGTTAAACTGAATGAAAAAATAAATGGCATAATCTAAATTTAAAAAATAAACACCATAAGCTGAATATAAAAAAAACAATCTAAATTTAAAAAATAAATAAACTGCAAAAAGTAAATAATATATAAAAAATATAACATATTAAAAAAACATATACATCATGAACTGAACTAAAAAATAGCTTAAGATGAATTAAATAAAAAAAATAATGCCACAAGCTGAATATAAAAAATAAACACCTTAAGCTGAATATAAAAAAACTATCTAAATAAAAAAAATAAACTACATAAAGTAAATAATATATTAAAAATATTATATATTAAAAATATATATACATCATGAACTGAATTTAAAAAAACAGCTTAAGATGAATTAAATAAAAAGAAATAATGCCACAAGCTGAATATAAAAAATAAACACCTTAAGCTGAATATAAAAAAACAAAATCTAAATAAAAAAATAAACTACATAAAGTAAATAATATATTAAAAATATTATATATAAAAAATATATATACATCATGAACTGAATTTAAAAAACAGCTTAAGATGAATTTAATTTTTAAAAAACCCAAGAAGCTGAATTTAAAAAAATAAACAACATAAGCTGAAGGTTACATCATGAACTGAATATAAAACAAATAGCCATTAACTGAATTAAAAAAAAAAGAAAAAACTAAACTATGCACAATGTTATTTTCTAAATGTGTGTATTTTTATTTTTTAGTTTAGCCTCTGCTCTCACCTCCAATAAATGAGCCGTCAGGGGCCTCCAGAGGATCTCGATTCGGTCCATATTGACCAGTCCAGTCTCCAAGAGTTTGGCCACCGCAAACAGAGACGGCTCCTGAGCGCCAGATGAGACGCATAAATATTATAAACTGAATTTGCACTGATCAGAAGCATATAAAGAGCTGATAAAGGACTCGCCTTGTTGGTTCCGTAAGCCATTTCCATCGCCTCCATTGACAAAGAGCACAGTGCGTTTATCAGGTGATGCAGAGAGACGTCGTCTAGATACCTAAACACACACACACAGGATATAATTCTACAGCAGACCTATTCACTGTTGTACAGAGACGCAAAATATTATTAAAATTATTTAATATAAAAATATTTAATTACACGAACAAATTAAAATGAATTATTTAAATTTTCCTTATTAAATACAGCAATACTTTTGCATTAATCATGTTTTACTGCAGTAAATAAAATTATTTTTTAACAATGATACTCATTCAGAACAATGACATATGACTTATTTATTGTCTTTGAAATCAGCAGATTATATTTAAATAATTAGCAAAAATGTATTGTTAGAATTTATCTCAACAACAACAAAACTAATTTAATATTAAATAAATCAAGGGAACTATTACTATCCACATTATGCTCTTATGTAATGTTTCATTAATAATAACATTCAGTAATTATCTTTATAATATTTTAACAGTAATAACAAAGATAATATATAATTTTTTTAATACAATTAGTAAATAAACATATTGAAATGATATGCTTTTTAAAACGGCTCTCTCTGACATTCAGCAAATCATATGAATCAAGGATTATTGTGATGTTTGTTCTTACTGTGAGCTTTCGAAGAGTCTGGAGAGGATGTTTGATATGACGGGCAGATCAGTCATCACCGCTGTGGTCAAAACCTGCAGACACCACAAAACAAACACCACCATTAACATTTACTCACTGTTTTACACTACTGCACAGTACAGAAATGAGCGACAAACTACTTCTGTTCCTCTTTTGGAGATGTCCTAGTAAACTACACATCTAGACAACATTTATGGCTAGAATAGGTTTGTTTCAGGTTCAAGTTTTCTGGTGTCTGTGGGGTCTTAAAAAGTCTAACAATTCAAAAACAAAACATTAGGCCTTAAAAAATAAAAGTCTTAAATTGACAGAAATATTGTGTTTTAGGTCTTAAATCAATTTATAAAGACCTTAATTTTCCTCCGTCCATGTAAAGCTGCCAAATCAGGCCAACACCCATACAATCACCAACAATACATCTCAATAAAAAAGTTAAATGTTTAATTAGGCCTGTCACGATACCTACTTTTATCGTACCATATGTTGAGATAAATGATATTATTGTCATTTTAAGACCACCACTCATTATATAATGCCACAATGACAATATAAAAGCATCACAATGCAAGTACACTCTTCCAGAAAACACATCATATTTCATTCTAAAGAATATTTTATTTAATTATAGTCATTTTAATGGTTTAATAATGAGGCATTACAATCAGAATGTGAAAACGCAAATCCTAAATAAATAATAATAAATGTTAACAAGGTAAAGAGTATCAGAGGCGGCGATATCTGCTACAAGGTCTACAGTTGTAACCAGAAGTTTACATAAACTAAAAAAAGGAACATAACCATTTTTAAAAAAAAATGTCTGATGGTAAATCATACTGAACGTTTACTATTTTAGGTCCGTTAGGATTACCTAAATCAAGAATAATGAGAGAATATATTTATTTTTTATTAATTTCTAGACAGTCAAAAGTTTACACACATTTCATTGGTATTTTTTAGCTTTGCTTTTAACTGAATAACTTTGGTCAAATGTTTTGGGTCTCCTTCCACAAGCTTCTCACAATAGTTTGCAGGAATTTTGGCCCATTCCTCCTGACAGAATTGGTGTAACTGAGTCAGATTTGTTGGCTGTCTTGCTCGCACAAGCTTTTTCAACTCTGCCCACAAATTTTCTATAGGATTGAAGTCAGGGCTTTGTGATGGCCACTCCAAAACATTCACTCTGTTGTCCTTGAAGCACATTTGAACTAATTTGGCAGTATGCTTAGGGTCATGGTCTGTTTGGAAGACCCATTTGTGGCCAAGTTTTAATTTCCTGGCTGATGTCTTGAGATGTTGCTTCAGTATTTCTACATAATGTTCTTTCTTCATGATGCCATCTATGCTGTGAAGTGGACCAGTCCCTCCTGCAGCAAAACAGCCCCACAACATGATGCTGCCGCCCCCATACTTCACAGTTGGGATGGTGTTCCTAGGCTTGTAAGCTTTCCCCTTTGTCCTCCAAATGTAACACTGGTCATTATGGCCAAACAGTTCAATCTTAGCTCCATCAGACCACAGGACATGTCTCCAAACATTAGTCTTTTCCCAGTGTAATTTAGCAAATTGTAATCTGGCTTTTTTGTTGATTCTGGCTTGTTGATTTTCCCATGTTGTCACACAAGGAAGCAGTGTGTTTGAGCTTTTCCTTAAATACTATTCTACAGTTGAGCCTCCAATTAACTCAAATGTTGTCAATTAGCCAATCAGAAACTTCCAAAGCCTTGACACCATCATCTGAGCTTTTTCAGAGGCTTAGCAATCTTATTGTATGTAAACTTGACTTTCAAGAAAAGTTATAACAATTTCTCCAAAAATATCTCTCTCATTATTCTGCTGTTAAGCAGAACAGAAACTAATGTGATCATCCTAACTTACCTAAAAGAGAAAAGTTTAGTCACATTAACATCTGACTTTTTTTAAATGGTTATGTGCCTTTTTATACAGCGTATGTAAACTTCTGGTTTCAACTGTATGTTCAGTCGCCAGACACCGACATGAAAATATATTATTGTAATTTATAGTAAATACTAGAGTGTTTTTAACCATACTGACACTGACACCTCCAATAGAGATCGAGATGCTGCACAATCAGCTAAAATATTGCTATAATTGGTTTTTATGTACGGGCGATATATATTGCATCACCAAAAATGATTGAGCTCATTTTCATGTGTTGTGCAATAAGTCCTTATAGTGATTAATGTGATAGGCTTCTGTTTAACTTCATTTACCAATTTGGTTTAATTATCTTCTTTACAATAACATTAGTTAAAAGTCCTCCATGTATTTATGGCTACATGCTCAGGACACTGACCTGGATACACTATGCATACATTTATGTTATGTTATGTTGGAGGGCTGCGCGGTGGCGCAGTGGGTAGCACAATCGCCTCATAGCAAGAAGGTCGCTGGTTCGATTTCTGCTGCATTTCTGTGTAGAGTTTGCATGTTCTCCCTGTGTTGGCGTGGGTTTCACCTAGGAGCTCCGGTTTCCCCCACAGTCCAAACACATTGGGTAAGCTAAATTGTCCATAGTGTACGTGTGTGAATGAGTGTGTGTGGATGTTTCCCAGTGATGGGTTGCAGCTGGAAGGGCATCCGCTGCGTAAAACATGATGGATAAGTTGGTGGTTCATTCCGCTGTGGTGTAAAGGGACTAAGCCGAAAGGAAAATCAATGAATGTTATGTTGGAATAAAGTGTATGTATAAAACTAGAGTTTGCTTCTTCTGCCACATTATTTAAAACATGTAACTAAAAAAGAACTACATTTAAACAATGTTCCTTTATATGGCAAGTAAAAATCTATTTCAGTGGTCCAACACTGGGAAAAATCCTTACTGTTTATCCCTGTATGAAATGTCATTCATAATGGTCTTAAAAAGTCTTCAATTTGACAACCCTGGGAGCATTAGTGTGTTTGACATCACAAAAACCAGCTAAATCAGAACGTGTCCATGGTGTGTGGAGATTTTGATTTGTTCCCTAGGCAGGCGTCTCAGTGTTTTGACTGGCTTTACCGTGCTGGGACCCTCCACTGCCCGTCCGGGTTTCAGGACTCCACCAGGGGCCGGTTTCAGTCCCAAAATCCACACCAGATGCTGACAGAGACAGAGAAGAAGAAAACTCATGATCAGATCAAAAACAATCAAAGAAACAAGAAAAATAAATCATTAAAGTATTGATAGAAATTACAATTCTGTCATCATTTACTCGCCCTTTACTTGTTTATGAGATTCTTTATTCTGTTGAACACAAAAGAAGATATTTTGAAAAATGTTGTTGTAACCTTTGACTTTCATATTATTTATTTTTTCTACTATGGAAGTCAGTGCTTACAGGATTTCTGCTTTTGTGTTCAACACAATAGATAAACTCATAAAGATTTGAAATGGAGTACTTGATGGAGAGTAAATAATATTAATTTCATGGGTGAACTGTCCCTATAAGCCTTAACTTGGCTTTAAAGTGGACCTATTATGCCCCTTTATACAAGATGTAAAATGCGTCTCTGATGTCTCTAGAGTGTATATGTGAAGTTTCAGATCTAAATACCACATAGATAGTGTTCTCTAACTCTCTGAAACTGTCTCTTTTAGGCTTTGATCCTAATCGTGCTGTTTTGGTGACTGTCGCTTTAAATTCAAATGAGATTGTGCTCTTTTGAGAAGAGGGCGGAGCTACAGATACCTATGTGTCAGCATAGTGGCAGATTAAAAAACAGGACTAACGTCCTATGCTAATGAGGGAGAGATGGTCACTAGTGGGCGGGGCTTTCCCCCTCTGATGACATCATACAAATGGAGAATGTCAATCAAAGTGTTTCTGCATTAAGTCTTCATAAAGTCTGATTATAAAAAACACAATTAACACATTTTTGCCATTAGAGGCTGGTTATATTCACACACAACTGTTTAAACCCCTTCTACAGGGAGTGCAGAATTATTAGGCAAGTTGTATTTTTGAGGATTAATTTTATTATTGAACAACAACCATGTTCTCAATGAACCCAAAAAACTCATTAATATCAAAGCTGAATATTTCTGGAAGTAGTTTTTAGTTTGTTTTTAGTTTGAGCTATTTTAGGAGGATATCTGTGTGTGCAGGTGACTATTACTGTGCAGAATTATTAGGCAACTTAACAAAAAACAAATATATCCCCATTTCAATGATTTATTTTCACCAGTGAAACCAATATAACATCTCAACATTCACAAATATACATTTCTGACATTCAAAAACAAAACAAAAACAAATCAGTGACCAATATAGCCACCTTTCTTTACAAGGACACTCAAAAGCCTGCCATCCATGGATTCTGTCAGTGTTTTGATCTGTTCACCATCAACATTGCGTGCAGCAGCAACCACAGCCTCCCAGACACTGTTCAGAGAGGTGGACTGTTTTCCCTCCTTGTAAATCTCACATTTGATGATGGACCACAGGTTCTCTATGGGGTTCAGTCAGGTGAACAAGGAGGCCATGTCAATTGTTTTTCTTCTTTTAGACCCTTTCTTGCCAGCCACGCTGTGGAGTACTTGGACGCGTGTGATGGAGCATTGTCCTGCAGGAAAATCATGTTTTTCTTGAAGGATGCAGACTTCTTCCTGTACCACTGCTTGAAGGTGTCTTCCAGAAACTGGCAGTAGGACTGGGAGTTGAGCTTGACTCCATCCTCAACCCGAAAAGGCCCCCACAAGCTCATCTTTGATGATACCAGCCCAAACCAGTACTCCACCTCCACCTTGCTGGCGTCTGAGTCGGACTGGAGCTCTCTGCCCTTTACCGATCCAGCCGCGGGCCCATCAAGACTCACTCTCATTTCATCAGTCCATAAAACCTTAGAAAAATCAGTCTTGAGATATTTCTTGGCCCAGTCTTGACGTTTCAGCTTGTGTGTCTTGTTCAGTGGTGGTGGTTTTTCAGCCGTTCTTACCTTGGCCATGTCTCTGAGTATTGCACACCTTGTGCTTTTGGGCACTCCAGTGATGTTGCAGCTCTGAAATATGGCAAAACTGGTGGCAAGTGGCATCTTGGCAGCTGCACGCTTGACTTTTTCATGGTTCATGGTTCAGTTCTCAGTTTATTTTGCGCCTTGGTTTTTCCACACGCTTCTTGCGACCCTGTTGACTATTTTGAATGAAACGCTTGATTGTTGGATGATCACGCTTCAGAAGCTTGGCAATTTTAAGAGTGCTGCATCCCTCTGCAAGATATCTCACTATTTTTGACTTTTCGGAGCCTGTCAAGTCCTTCTTTTGACCCATTTTGCCAAAGGAAAGGAAGTTGCCTAATAATTATGCACACCTGATATAGGGTGTTGATGTCATTAGACCACACCCCTTCTCATTACAGAGATGCACATCACCTAATATGCTTAATTGGTAGTAGGCTTTCGAGCCTATACAGCTTGGAGTAAGACAACATGCATAAAGAGGATGATGTGCTCAAAATACTCATTTGCCTATTAATTCTGCACTCCCTGTAAAGTGATTGTGGCATAATAAGGTCCACTTTAAGGCAGTAAACACAGACATGTTGTTGAGGGAATTGTGACTGGATGAGTGGAGATGTACCTGTAGTGTGGCCAACACCAGCTGCCAGGAGGTGCCCAGATGAGCCCCGTGACAGTGAGCCAGATTCAGCAGAGTCCGCATACACTGGATGTTCTTCGCTGTCAGCTGAACACACACACACACACACACACACACACACACACACACACACACACACACACACACACACGCACACACACACACACACACACACACACACACGAGATGATGGATTGTTTTTTAAAAAAGTGTGTGAATTAGTTTGCTTGAGTGTGTCATTTACCATGACGGTGGCCTGTGGTTGAGCACCGAGCAGTGGTACAGTAGGTGAGAGTTCAATGTGACCACTGTCGCCGCGGCTTATACCGCCGCCGCTTTAAATGGGCAATTACGTGTTTTTAATGTAAGGCTGCAGTTTGTGAATATGCCACCAGGGGGCACAAAGGGACGGGATGCGAATGGACAGAAATAGCTTATACAGCAGCTGTAAACATGCTACAGTTCTTGTAAATAAAGATTAAACGATAAAACAAAGCATTATAATTCCTTCATTAAAATTTCTTAACACTCTTTATTATCATTGTAAACTTGCTAAGTGAGGATTCAATTTGGAAAGTAGTATTGAAAAAATAAAGACAACTAAAATTAAAGCACAAACATTCAGTACAAAATGAGTAGGCCTAAATAAATAAAGCAGTCTTTTAGCCTAAATATAGAGAGATGTTCACTGTTTACTATTTTAATAGGTCTAAGACAGTCATCAAACAAGCTTTTTCATTTATGTTTTCATTTACGTTATTATTTACATTTCGTTGTTGATTATATTTTACTATCTCATTTTACGTCTCAATTATTGTACATAATAATAAACGAATAATGAAAAATAAATGAATAATGAAAATAGGCCTGATTAACTATTTATTTTGTAGCGAAACATTGAGAAACAGTCTGGCGCCTGGTCTAAAGAGCTTACGTTGAATGCTGCTTCATCAAAAGCATAAAAATAAATTGACCTAGCTCAAGCAGATCACTAAAAGTATAAAAAAAATATTTTTTTGCCGCAGTACATAAATTAAGTCCCGCAAGTTTATTTTTAATAATTTAGTTTCAGTTCAGTTTTTTTTTTTTCAAAACGTCAATGTTCTCCTTTAAAGTATAATTGTTTTGTTTTGTTTTTTACTTGTAATGGCTCAGTATCTTTATCTTATTTTAACTTCAATTTCAGTCACCTTGCGTGTGAAATATAATGCACACATGACCGCGTAAGAAGAAGAAAAAGCTGTAAAAAGTTAGAGCTAATTGCCCTTTAATGCATTTAAAAATATTTGCGGCGAACCAAGAAGAGGTTATAGCCAAAGTTTTTCTGAGTCGTTTAGATTAGGGAATATATTATTTAGCCTAAGTTTTCTCTCGGTATTGCGGCTGTCAGCTGAACGCAAGCCTAAAATAAATCTTAAAAGCAACTAGACTGCGCCCTTTTTTTCGTTTTTTTAATATAATATATCTACAGAGGCTATAAAAAAATGATACAGGTCAAAACGATCCAGTTTTAAAAGGGTTTTTAAAACCATAGAGCAATCTCTGGCAGGGAAGTGAATCACTGACCCTCCACATTCTTACAAACATATTTATTTATTAAAGTTATTATTTCATTGATTTGAATATAACCATGTATAAAATAATTACTAACCCCTCATTTAACGCAAGCCGGCGCCACGGGTGAGCCTCATGTATTGTCAAAATAATGTGCACAAAAAAAAAACGCCGATTTTAAGTTTAAGTAATTTTAAGTAATAGGTTTACATACAACTTGCAAAAGAAAAGAGAAAATATATATTTCAAATGTCATGATGCATTTAGCAGGCCTTTTATTGCATCATAGGCGTTTATACACACAAATTAAGCAGTTTAAAGGTTTACCAACATTTGATGTTCCTTTGAAATTACTTTTGGTGCAATAAATAATCCTGAATAATTGAAAGTGTCAAAATATTCTTTAAATGTATTTTATAACTATGAAATTTAATTACTAAACAAAGTGAGTCATTATTAATTTGCCAAGAAGTGCTCCACTTTACCACGGTAAAATAATGCCCCCACCTACGCAATACTAGAACCTGGTCTATATAACCATGGAAATATATGTACACACATTAACACCAAAGTTGTGTATTCGTAGAATAAAGAAAATCAACAAGATGCGCTTTTTTTTGCAGTCTCATGCAGCCTCTGTGAAATAACGCGTCACAGCAATGAACAGGCAACTTGACGAAAAGAGATCCATAGAAACCTTCAAATGTATGCAGCGTCTGCAATCTTCATTTTTTTTCAGCCACTGACTGAGAATAATGCTGCACTATTTTATAAAAACTTAAGGCTTATTATTGTCATTGTCTTTCATTACACGCAGCGCGCGCATTAACCGCTTTTTTTCTAAAATGTTATTTAGCTCGAAATAAAAACAATTCGCAAACATATTTTTTGTTTGTTTTTCTTTCTTAAAATAAAAGATTGGATTGGATTAACCTGTTTCACAGTGTGTAAAAATAATAATTAGGCCTAGGCTGAGATACAGATTTCCCCTTCATTCAAAAAAAAAAAAAAAAAAAATGAAAGTCTACCTTTTCTACCATGGAAACAGTTTTCATTTATACTTAGTAAGCTTTACAGACAGAACATTAACTGTCACATATAGCCTAGGCAACAAATAATATTGTCTTTCATTACATGCAGCGCGCATTAACCGCGAGTGAGACCGTCATGTCACAAAATACTTTTTAAACCAATGTTAATTGGTTATTTATTATTTAATGTGAACAACACTTAATAAATATTGAAATTTATTTATTACACCACCTTATTGGAGAAAACTGTATCAATTACAGTGCCTCCGCAAGTTTGAAATATACTTGCGGTAGCCGGATTGAAACATTTTTACCCACCATTTACCCACATCGCATAAATAGTTAACTACATGCAATAAACAAATCATATTTTCATTTTTAATAATAATTGTAGTTATTATGACACTTATCTTTAATAGGTTAAAGTAATGACTGACATGAAAAAGAAATGCTATTCAGGAGCAAGGTGCGCAGACTGACAGGTCAAAACTGCTTCTCTCTCTCTTTCAAGTTCAAAGCAAATTTGAATGCCAAAGGATTTTAGATACGTATATAAAATAGCCAGTAATATATTAACATTGACAAATTAATACATAATTAGCAAATGAGAAATAAATGACAGAAAAGTTGATAAAAACAGACATTATCTTTAAATGTTATAATTGCAAGACTAAAACGATTAGATTTTTTAAATAAGGCAAATGCGTTGATTACTACTAGTGTATATATTTTGCAGCCTACGTTTTCTCTCGGTATTGCGGCTGTGCGTGCGCTGTCAGCTGATAACAGGCCTAAAATAAATCTAAAAAGCAAGACTGCGCGCTGATACTTGTTCTTTTTTTCGGATATAGAACAATTTCAACCCCGAGGAGATACCGACAGCTTGATTTGGAGTTTAATGATTAACATAACTGTCTTTTTTCATTTTCATAAAATATGTGTGGGTTTTGACAGTGTTTAATAAGGCTATAAAGTTTAGCCTATCAAATGAAATGCATGGTGAAATATGAAATATATGTCTCTTTTGTTTAATATTTATTTTATTAATCTATATCTTTAATATTTTAAAAAATTAACCCGCTTTGGCCCTGAGGAAATTTTAATAATTTAGTTTCAGTTCAGTTTTTTTTTCAAAACATCAATGTTCTACTTTAAAGTAGCCTATAATTGTTGTTTTGTTTTTTTTTTTTTTTTTTTGGTTTTTATGTGTAATGGGTCAGTATCTTTTGTATTTTAATTTCAATTTCAGTCACCTTGCTTATGAAATATAATGCGCGCATAACCGCGTAAAAAGAAGAAAAAGCTGTCAAAAGTTAGAGGTAATTCATCAAAATTAGATATATTAAAATACAGCATGTATGTTAATACAGGCAGAGTATCACCAAACTCAGGGTAAGGCTAAAATATGCGCTTGCCTTTTCATGCATTTAAAAAGATTTGCGGCGAACCAAGAAGAGGTTTTAATAACCGCTGATTAACAAATGTTATATGTCAATCATCATGTGTGCATTTGTTGCCTCACATATTTTTAATCTTTCTACAAAAAGTGAAAATCTACGGAGACCCGGAAGGGACGTCATGGTGGAGAAAAAAAAACTGAGTGGGAGTAAAAAAATGGGTGGGAGAAAAAAAAACAGTGATAGGAAAATATATTTTTAAGTTTTTGCGTTCCCTCGCAAAAATATTTTTCTACAAACACTTCATGTTCACTTCATGCATGTCAACTCTCCCGTTTTTGCCTGGATTTTCCCTTATTCTACAGTTCTATCCTGCTATCATCATATCATTCACTATTTTCCCATATTTCTCATGTATTTTTAATCTTGAATGCATGCTGAAATGAATATAAAAATGTCTGCATTCACTTTCTTTCCATTAAAGCTGTGCGTCGATCATCACCCTTCATATGCAACCTCTGAATCAGCGAATGTATGAGCCAATGACTGGTATAAGCGCTGACTGACAGAGGCGCTCCGTATGATAAACTGATCCCAGATCAGCTTCTGTAAACGCCATTTAAAGAGGAGCGAAAGTGCAGGGAATTTTGGGATATTCGGGTGTATGTTTAAACAAGACAAATACTCTTAATAATATGTAAACATGTCCGTCCTGTGTGTTTTATTTTAAATGACAAAATAATGACAATGACAAACTAATGCTCAAACAATACTTTCATTATAGATCTGTGCATTCTTACAGTACAGTGACACCACTGTTATCAAATAAAAAACGAGATTAATTTTCTGCTCTTCACTTGTTTGATAACAGAGGTGTCACTTTAAATGGCGTGTACAGAAGCTGATCTGGGATCAGTTTATCATACGGAGCGCCTCTGTCAGTCAGCGCTTATACCAATGGCTCATACATGCATTCGCTGATTCAGAGGTTGCATATGGAGGGTGATGATCGACTCACGGCTTTAATGCAAAGAAAGTGAATGCAGACATTTATATATTAATTTCAGCATGCATTCAAGATTAAAAATACATGAGAAATATGGGAAAATACTGAATGATATGATGACGGGAGGGTTGACATGCATAGTGAACAGGAAGTGTTTGTAGAAAAAAATTTTTGCGAGGGAACGCAAAAACTTTTAAAAATATAAAACTTTTTTTTTTCTCCCACTCAGTTTTTTTTCCACCATCACGTTCCTTCCGGGTCTCCGTAAAACTCAGCATCAACATACAAATACACTGACTAATATGCAAGCATGTCCGTCCTCACCTGTTTTATTTCAAAGCCAAATAAATGTTAATGCACCGGTCAGGTTATTAAAAAAATAGGCTGGATATATACACAATAATAATCTTTACTTTTACCGGTGCAAGATTTTTACAGGCGCATGAGCATAAACTAAGACACATACACATGCACACCTATATTAATTTATATTTAAAAAAGGATTATTTTTTGTTGACATTTATAGCCTACAATAGTAGTTCTACAGTAGTATTACCATTGCCCCAATGGCAACTTGGTTGACAATAATCAAATAAATATCTCCAACAGTCTGGGGTGCGTTTCCCAAACAACGACGTAACGCGCGGCTGAACTATCATAGTGCGATGCATCGTTTGGCAAAAGAACTATGTAGTGACGAGTGTTTCCCAAAACCCATAGTTTCTCTGTCGCAGATCCATCGCTTGAACTACGTTAGTTAAGACGCAAAACGCCCATAATGATGCTCTAAACGGGGTGGAGTAACTTCTATTCTAGCTAACACTATTCTAATATCATATATAAATCATATAAATAAATAAATAAATAATGAGGCGATTTATTATAAATATATTTACTTTAATAATAATATTAATAATATTAATGATGATGATGATGATTATTATTATTATCATTATTATTATTTAGGATATTGTTTATTTATTAAAAAATAAAATACAATTTCACATGCAAACCACAGCAGAAAGTTCTAACCAACAGACCCATGTCATATACAGCAGAGAAACTTAATAAATAACCCACTATAAAATAAAAGAATTAACGTATGCTATGTTTTTTTATTTTCACAAGCTTTTGAGACGTACTGTAACATAATTTCCGCTTTTAAATATACCTATAGCTTTCGCCATGAGGCTGTGTTCAAAATGATATCAATGTTTTCAAAGTGCACTGCGAAGGGAGCTCAATTGTAAACATGAAGATCGCTAAAACTGAACTGTAAAAATACTTTGAAAGCAAATTACACCTAAGAGAGATTACCTTAATGCTTTTTTTATTTTTAATAATTCCAGCTTTGAATGTTAGAATGTTCTAAATGAATAGGGCATAGGGGGGATAAATGGGAATAGAACACAGCCAGGAACTATGCTTCTAACTACAGCTCCAGAGGTGTCGTTTCAAGAGCTCAAGTTTGCGACGCAGTTTGCGATTGTTCGTTGGAGCGATGGATTTGGGAAACAGCAAATCAAAGAACTATGTTTGTAACGACGGAACTTGCGACCTTAGTTGGCTAACGATGGTTTTGGGAAACGCACCCCTGGTTGTGTCTGTATACTGCCATACTGCAGACATCCCCCTTCCCCCAACTCTAACCAAATGTTTGGCCATTAACCATGCAGCCTTTCTGAGGTGTTCTTTGTCTGCCTGATTCTGAACTGGGCGGGTTGTGACGTTTGATTCGGGGGACGTTCTGGGGGCCAGGTTTGCGTGATGCGCTGCGAGCTAGCCCAACAGTGAAACCGCGACATGATTTCAGCCTCACTGCTCAACGCCCCGGGCGATCGGCACGGCCCGGTCTGAAAAAAGCCCTGGCTCCAACTGTCCCGACAGTGGAAATGCCAACGCAATCTCACTGCAATTCGTAACATTTTGATTTAGTGGCTAATTCTTATGAATTCGTACGATCTTATTCGTACATATTACTACGAATTCGTACGAATTAGCCACTAAACTGACAAAACGTAAAATACGTATGCCTTTTATCAAGCATGAGTGCAGGTCGTCAGGGGAGACGGGAGGAGGGGCACGGTTTAAGGCAAATGTTTTTTTTTTTTTTTTTTTTTTATTACGAGCATTTTTGTCACACACAACAAAAGCAGGTGACTGACAAAGACCGATTAACACCACAATGGCCAAACATTTGGTTTGAGATGGGGGAAGGGGGATGTCTCCAGTGTTTTTATATTTAAAAAAGCTTGAATAAAGTTTAAGAAAATTATAGTGAAAGACTATATTGATTATTGAAAACCTTTCAGGTTTTCACATTTTCTTTGCAAATTGTTGTTGGTGTCATGAAATATGGTTTGCATTCATCAAAATTAATATTTGTTTTACTCAAAAACACAAAACATAACTGAAGTGCTGCTTGCTGAGCAGGAGCTACAGCAGCAGAGAATTCCGCGGTCCTAACGTATAGGAACAACGTGAACCAAACAATAGACATGCCGTTCCGACATCCTTTCAGACAACTTCGCTTTAAACTGTAGCCTATTTAGGTCCATAAGCGGAGGGTGAACAAACTCCAGGGTAAGGATATGCGCTGCCCTTTAATATACGTTTAAAAAGATTTGCGACCGACAAAGAAGATGTTTTAACAAAAAGCACTGCCTAACTTTTTTGTTATTTTATAGTGCAATAACATTTCACAATTTTACAATTTGTACTGTATTGTTGATTAAATAAATACCGTCTTGGTGAGCAGGAAAAGCTTATTTTAAAAATCCTACTGACCTCAAACTTTGGACCGGTAGTGTATATAATAATAATAATAATTAATAATAATAATAATAATAATAATAGTAATAATAATAATAATAATAAACTGTATATATTATATTATATTATATTATATTATATTATATTATATTATATTATATTATATTATAATTGCAGTCTTCTGTCTAACAAACAAAAATGTGTTTTGGCATGGCAGTTAATATCAATATTAGCCACTGCCCTATCTGATGCATCAAAATCTTTCTTTTAGACCTGGCATTATAAGTGTTGATGTTGTCTTTGCTGTTAGATTGCAAAAATGTGTGAAGAACCCGAAATCATTCTCTTTTCACGAGGCCAATCGAAAACTGAACTTGTAATTCAGCAATAAATATTTGACCTTGAAATGTAATATTTGAAATGTAAAACTCCAAACGATCGCCTAAACAAGATACCTACACTAGGCCTATAGCCTACGTTACAATGAAACTACCAATTTCATTTAATGCTGAAAACAAGTTAAACCATATTATTATATCTCTCATTATACTCATTTGTCCTTTTATTACTCATGTCCTTGACCCGCAAACGCAGTTTCGTTTTCAGAGCTGCTGCAAACTCCAGTCAAAAACAGCGCTCATCAGTGCAAAAGTGCGGAGTTGGACAGTTCCGTTTTTGTGCGGAGGGGAACTTTAAATTTGACTGAGAAACTTACAATAACTAAAGTGTTCTGTTAATCAACAACATTAAATTACATTCATATTCACCCTTACACCTGTTAGACTACATGTTTTCAATGCAGTTTTTTTTTCTTTGCTGCTATCTCCGTGTTCTCTGGCCAGGGGGAGGCTAAGCCTTCCCCAGCCTTACACACACTCCGCCTATGTTTAGGTCCCATTTACACTGACAAGTTTTAGTTTATTTCCTGTAAGCTATTATATATACTTATTGTAGCATACAAAGCCTGTATTTCGTTGCGCTCAGCAGCACTAATAAAGCTCATTATAAATTTCATTTTTTTAATTTTCCACGTCATAAACAAACATTTATTTGAGGACAATCCGTTTGCAAAGCAGCGCTGCGCATGCAGGGCTGGGTGACTGAAAAGAAAGTAGCCTAGTTTCTGGTTTCATAGAGTGCTCTGTTTGCACGGTTTGATTTATATTCGTATCCAAATACTTTATAAATAATATTTCTTAACTCCTCCTTTGTTTGTTTTTAGAAAATATCTCAAATCTTTTTTTCAGACAGGTTTTTGTAAAATGAAAGTTTATGGCTTGAAACGGTTTAATTAATTTGAATTGTATATACCAAAATTGTTATAGCTTTGGTTTGTTTTATTGGTTTATTTATTTAATGTGATTTTATTATATCCGATATTTATAATTCTTTAAATGATTTCAAATAATCATTTAATGATTTTCATAGCTTATGCTGTTTATAGGTTATGACACTATATTGTGTTGAGCCTATAAAAGTAAAATAAAGAAAGAGAAATAAATAGAAAATAAATACATAAAGAAACCCAGCCACTCGCGGCATCAACAGAGCTGACGCCGTCAAACATTCAGCACAAATGCTCCGGAGAGACCTAAAACATTAATATTTCCATAGGCTATACTTGATAGGTAAATGCCCCTTTATTTAAGAGAATAATTTAAGGATGTTGCATATTATTCGGTTATCTTAAGTAAATGAAACGTGTTTCAGGACATATTAGCAAGTAATAAACCATATAGGCTATAATATCCTAGGCTATATTTCGTTGCGCTCAGCAGCTATAATAAAATTTCATTTTTACATTTCCCACGTCATATAAAACATAAACACTTGTTTGAGGACATAGAACACATTTTTGCTGTTTTTCCAAATCCGTTTATAAAGCAGCTGCGCAGAACTTGATGACAGAAAAGAAGGTAGCATAGTTACTGCTTTCACTCAAGAAATGCTCTGTTTGCACGATTTGATTAATATCATGGTATCTAAATACTTTATTAAAATATTTCACAACTCCGTTGTTAATTGTTTAGATTTTTTTTTTTCAGATATAGGCTTTTGTAAAAGGAGAGTTTAAAATGGCTGGAAACGGTTTAGGCTAATTTATTTATATTTTCTACACTGCACTCATATGTGCAACAGTTAACAATTTCAATAATAATAATAATAATAATAATAATAATTAACCAAAATAGGCCAGCTATAAGATTTTATGCAGACCAGGATTTCGTTGCATTGTGAATTATATTTTTCCACATAGGCTATATGCCGTGCAACAGGGAGGCTAATGTTGCTTTTGAACTAGATATCCAGTCAAAGCAATGCATCCCAGCATGGATATATATTTTAGCTTAATATTATCATTATTAGACATTCGTGGATATAATGCGCTCTTTTAAACAAGCAGATTTTTTTTCTTTATGCAGTCTGTTCGCTCTGCATGCGTGTAAAAGAGAAATGAACATGCGGCTAGCACGTGCGGAAATGTCCATTTATTTAATTTCATAACCGCCCTTGATAGCAAAAGGGAACCTATTTTGAGTGCACTTGTTTTACATGTAGTGGTATTTGGTCAAATAATTGTAAACTGGCCTATAATAAATAATTATTGATAAAGCAAGTTATACTGTGATCGTGCTCAATCGGCTCGATAACCTTTATATTAATATGTACTGTGTGCTGTGCCGTGGTTTTCATTGTGCGCATGATGGTCAAACAAACCATGGTCAAACAAATTGAAACGTTCTTTTTACCCTAATGCAATTTAATAGGGCACTATAAAGGCTAAAGAACTTAATTCTTTGCTTAATTTTTGCAGCCTACTTCTCACCATGAATTGTATCTTTTCTAGCATAAAATTATGTTTATTGCTAAGAAAACTAAAACAAACCAACAAAATTATAATTTAATTGGACAAATATCCATCACATAAGGTATAGTACACATATAGCCCTAGTACGGTCCTATTGTGGAAACGCAAAGCTGAAAATCTATGGTTAAAGCGCCATCCAGCGGCCAACAGCTGTTGGCGCACATAGATACAGCCACGGCGGCGGTAAGAGTGACGGTAAAAGTGCCAAATTGAACTAGTGACATCTGTATGTGTGTGAGTATATATCTGTGAGTGTTTCTGTCATTTACAGTGAAAGAATCTACCCCTAAACCTAACCCTAACTGTAAATGATTCCCAAAATCAGAGAGAATTAGAGTTGAATAACAATGATGTACGAGCACATAACCCTGATTGCGTGCCAAATACTTAAATCTTTAATGCTTACATCTAACAGGTTTGCCATGTGTGTGTGTGTGTGTGTGTGTGTGTGTGTGTGTGTGTGTGTATACAGGTTTATGTGGTTTACCGGGACACAAATTTGTATAATGACATTGCTGTGACTTATTGATATGATGCTACATGACACAATATGACTCTATTAATGTGGTTTACACCTCATGTCCCTGTAATTCAGAACACATAAAAATCATACTTGATGGTCAAAATTTGCCACAGGTTTCCTCTGTGGGTTGGGGTAAGGTAGGGTCATATAATAATCGGTTTTTACAGTGTAAAATACATTACCCTGTGGAGAGTCCCTTTAAAATATCAATACCAAGTGTGTGTGTGTGTGTGTGTGTGTGTGTGTGTGTGTGTGTGTGTGTGTGTGTGTGTGTGTGTGTGTGTGTGTGTGTGTGTGTGTGTGTGAGTGAGTGATTTACCACGACTGTGCCCTGTGGTTGAGCACTGAGCGGTTGACCCACTGCCACCACCTGCTGATGAGACTCGCTGGACGGACTCACCATCTGCACACTCTGACCCTGGATAGAGTACACTACACACACACACACACACACACACACACAGTAAACACAAAACATACTGAACACACATTAAACTACATCTACACACACAAACGTTTTAATGCTTACAGCTGTTCAAGGAATAAAATTAATTTATATCGAAATGAATTTGCAAAATGCAGTGAATATTATGGTTCACAAATTCATTCATTTTCTTTTCGGCTTAGTCCCTTTAGTAATCAGGGGTAATCTTTGGGCATATCCGGAGGAAACCCATGCCAACACGGGGAGAACATGCAAACTCCACACAGAAATGCCAACTGACCCAGCCGAGGCTTGAACCAGCGACCTTCTTGCTGTGAGGTGATTATGCTACTCACTGCGCCACCGTGACGCCCGGTTCACAAACTTTTTATATTTATTTTCAGAATATATGCAATATTACAGTTTCTATATTGTATTGTATCATTTAGCTAAATTTATTGTATGGTACTCTTCATAAACTAAATTACAATTTATGCAAAATGCATTGTGTGTTGCTGCTATTATATCACATCAAATTATATTATGTTATATTATAATGTTGTAGCTGTGAAATAACTCCAATCATTCAGCAGAGTGATATGGGGCTGTAATGCGTTCAAAACCTGCCGGAACTACTTTAGTGGTGCGTTTATCTGACAATAAACAAACACCTTAGAAAAAAAATTAAAAATTAAAATCACAATAAATAAAAAAAAAAAACTAAAACTAACAAGTCTAACTAAAAACTAGCAAAAATGAGCAAAAATAAATAATAATTTTTTTACAATAAATAACCACTCATTTTGTGGCGGAAAATCAGACTTGTTTTGAGAAACACCAGTAGATGGCGCTTTTACAGCTAAATATGATCTACACATAATCTTTAAAACTGAGATGACGTAATTCTATATAATCAGAACATTACTTTGTTTAGGTTGCATTTGTGTGGTCTTTGCTTCTGTGTTTGTTCTTATTTTTAATCACTAATGCTGGGTTCACACCAGACACAGAATGCACGGATAAATCACGCTATTCGCGAGTAAATAGACGGGTGTACATTTTGAGTTTACTCACTTCATTCGCGCGTCAAAAATCCGCTTCATTCGCTCGCGCGTCAAAAATCCGCTTCATTCGCTCGCGCGTCAAAAATCCGCTTCATTCGCTCGCGCGTCAAAAATCCGCTTCATTCGCTCGCGCGTCAAAAATCCGCTTCATTCGCTCGCGCGTCAAAAATCCCCTTCATTCGCTCGCGCGTCAAAATCCGCTTCATTCGCTCGCGCGTCAAAATCCGCTTCATTCGCTCGCGCGTCAAAATCCGCTTCATTCGCTCGCGCGTCAAAATCCGCTTCATTCGCTCGCGCGTCAAAATCCGCTTCATTCGCTCGCGCGTCAAAATCCGCTTCATTCGCTCGCGCGTCAAAATCCGCTTCATTCGCTCGCGCGTCAAAATCCGCTTCATTCGCTCGCGCGTCAAAATCCGCTTCATTCGCTCGCGCGTCAAAAATCCGCTTCATTCGCTCGCGCGTCAAAAATCCGCTTCATTCGCGCATCAAAAATCCGCTTCATTCGCGCGTCAAAAATCCGCTTCATTCGCGCGTCAAAAATCCGCTTCATTCGCGCGTCAAAAATCCGCTTCATTCACGCGTCAAAAATCCGCTTCATTCGCGCGTCAAAATCCGCTTCATTCGCGCGTCAAAATCCGCTTCATTCGCACGTCAAAATCTGCTTCATTCGCGCGTCAAAAATCCGCTTCATTCGCACGTCAAAATCTGCTTCATTCGCGCGTCAAAATCCGCTTCATTCGCGCGTCAAAATCCGCTTCATTAGCGCGTCAAAATCCACTTCATTAGCGCGTCAAAATCCACTTCATTAGCGCGTCAAAATCCACTTCATTAGCGCGTCAAAATCCGCTTCATTAGCGCGTCAAAATCCACTTCATTAGCACGGCAAAATCCGCTTCATTTGGATGAACCTGGATGATGGAAGCATTCAGCGGTGCTTCTGACTGAGCAGAGCCCAGTTTGATGAACTGTTGTCGGTGTAGGCAGGAGGATTTTCCCCTTGGACACTAACAACAGGCGCTACGTCATAATCACGCCCCAACAAGAGCAAGTTCCTGATTGGTTAACGTGGCGCGAATGTCTGCTGAAGTTCAGATTTTTGAACTTGAGCGACTCGCGCTTGACGCTTCTTCCGCATCTGGTGTGAACGCAGCATAAGAGTTAATGTAAGCTGCTCATCCGCCAATCAGAATCCATCCTTCAGCAGAGCAGAGGTATAAATAATACAATGTATAATTTTAAAATGAAGTGTTGCTCATGACAGGGGTGTTTCTGCTGCTAGCGTTGTGCAGTGTGTTTGTCGTACCCTTGTTAGTGAGGCTGCTGGCGCTGCTGCTGAGGATGGTGAGGGTGTAATGTGGAGGAAGAGACGCTTTACAGACGGCTGTGATGAAGGCGTCTCGCGGCGTCACCAGACCCAGACGACCACACAGAGACGCCATCGACAGCTCCGCCTTCAGGATGTTTTCTGTCGCCGTCTCGTCCGTACTGACACAAACATGACAACAAGATTATATTAGTAAACCAAAACTAAAACTATTGGTCAAAAACATTTTCCTTAACTGAAATATCACTTTTTTTTGGAAGGACACTATATACTGTATAGCTGCAGGTTAACTGTGTTTATATACTGTGTTTGTGCTGACAATCTCATTTGAATTTAAAGCGACAGTCACCAAAACGCCACAATTAGGATCAAAGACTAAAAGGGTCAGTTTCAGAGAGCTAGAAAACATTATCTGTTATTTGACTTATTTTACATCTTGTAAAAAGGGGCATAATAGGTCCCCTTTAAAAATATTATTAGAATTAAAAATTATTTTAAAATGTAAAACTATAATAACCTTACATATCACACACCTTCAGTACAGTATAGCTAATCTTGACAGTACAGAGATTATAGATACAGGTGTGTGTCCTCATACCTGGCGTCCAGCAGTAGAGAAAGAGCCGCTAGTAAACCACACCAGCAGGCGTTCACCATCTCCTGCCAGACCTCATCAGCCACTGACTCACACACACACACACACACACACACACACACACACACACACACACACACACACACACACACACACACACACACACACACACACACACACACACACATCAATCATTTATAAAGCACCACAAATCCATGGAGGCACATCATAAGTTACCAATAAATTACAGCTGAAGTCGAAATTATTAGACCTCCTGTGGTCTTATAAGTTACGTTAAATTAACCAATTTAATAAATAGTTGATTAAATTAGACTATTATTAGATTTCAAATTGGTAAAACGTGGACCACAATGCTGTATTTGTATTATACATTAATAACACAATAATAGGCCGCACGGTGGCTCCAGTGGCGCCCCCAGAACATTTTCTTAGGGGTGGCCAGAAGAGGCCACACCACATCTTTGGGTGGCACACAAAAAATAATAAATTCAGTGTAATGTTTTATTTTTGTTTCTGGTAAATGAAATAATGTCGTTTTAATTCATTTAATTAATTACTCTTGAAATGTTGCAATTTATTTCTTAAAAATAATTCAGCAAGTACATGTGCAAATCAAATAAAAACAATCAATATTTAGTTTAAAAACACTTTTCATATAGATATATATTCAGTTATTTTTCACATATAACTGAATCCACAGTCAATCCACAATAATTTAGTGGCTGCTATTTATTTATTTACTCCCCTTTACTCCCCTTGGGGGCGCCCCTGGGTGGCACAGTGGTTAGCACTGTGGCCTCACAGCAAGAAGGTCGCTGGTTTGAGTCTCGGCTGGGTCAGTAGGCATTTCTGTGTAGAGTTTGCATGTTCTCCCTGTGTTGGCGTGGGTTTCCTCCGGGTGCTCGGATTTCCCCCACAGTCCAAACACATGCGCTATAGGGGAATTGATGAGCTAAATTGGCCGTAGTGTATGAGTGTGTGTTTTAATGAGTGTGTATGGGTGTTTTCCAGTACTGGGTTACAGCTGGAAGGGCATCCACTGCGTAAAACATATGCTGGATAAGTTGGCAGTTCATTCTGCTGTGGCGACCTCTGATAAATCTGACTTATTTAAGCCGAAGGAAAATGAATAAATAACATTTATTGTATTATATATTATAATATTTTTGCTAAATGTATTATAGTTAATATTTTATATCATTTATAATTATTCAATAAAACTATATTTAATTATGATATTACAAATGCTTGAATTTCCACATCCTGCAGTTCCCTGAATCACAGGCAGAGGTCATCCTTACACAGATATTCTCCAAAATAACCCATACACAGCTGAACCCTCCTGTTACAGCTTTACTCGTTTGCTTTGACCTGGTTAAAGAAACTAGCCTTCACTCCATTCTCCTCATCACGATCCCATTAGAGCAGAAGACATGTCTTGCAAATGTGTAAACTCTTTCTCATTGGATTGACACATTTTCCCCAACATTTTTCAAAACAGTTAACACAGATGTTACTCAAGCAGTCCAAAATTCATTGTTTTAGCTATGGTAACCAAACAGAAACCATTTATTCCTAACCATTAGAAACTACCAACATCAGTATGAAATCACTGAAGCACTGGTTTGACACTCCTTCACACAAATCTTCAATTAGCAATGAGAGTGCAAACCTTATCAAAACAGTGGAAGGTCTGTGTTGTTCTGTGCCAGCATGGCTGGAGGAGGTCAATAGTGGCTATGTCTTATACTCACAATAGATTTGACTGTATATTGGTTTACATGTGTTTTCTCTAATATTTACAGTATTTAATTATTTTTGTCTGTTTTGTTTTTAACAGTACTTCAGTTTTCAGCCACAGTTTAAAAAATGTCATGAATTCAAAATAAATTTAATCAAAGCATTTCTTATTCTGGATCTGATTCTTTGCAAAAAGGCAATATTGACAGCCCGAATAGAAAGACAACAAATGGCATTGGCAATAGGCTACAATGGCAAGCAATGGTGCACTGATTCACACTGAGGTCTGTATTGTGTTTGTCCCATTGTGTAATGATTAATTGTATTGTGCGCCGTCTGTATTCTGCGCCGTCTGTATTCTGCGCCGTCTGTATTCTGCGCCGTCTGTATTCTGTGCCGTCTGTATTCTGCACAGTCTGTATTCTGCACAGTCTGTATTCTGCACCGTCTGTATTCTGCACAGTCTGTATTCTGCACTGTCTGTATTCTGCACAGTCTGTATTCTGCACAGTCTGTATTCTGCACAGTCTGTATTCTGCACAGTCTGTATTCTGCACTGTCTGTATTCTGCACAGTCTGTATTCTGCACTGTCTGTATTCTGCACAGTCTGTATTCTGCACTGTCTGTATCCTGCACAGTCTATATTCTGCACCGTCTGTATTCTGCACAGTCTGTATTCTGCACTGTCTGTATTTTGCACTGTCTGTATTCTGCACAGTCTGTATTCTGCACCGTCTGTATTCTGCACAGTCTGTATTCTGCACTGTCTGTATCCTGCACAGTCTGTATTCTGCACTGTCTGTATTCTGCACCGTCTGTATTCAGCGCCGTCTGTATTCTGCACCGTCTGTATTCTGCACTGTCTGTATTCTGCACCGTCTGTATTCTGCACTGTCTGTATTCTGCACAGTCTGTATTCTGCACAGTCTGTATTCTGCACAGTCTGTATTCTGCACAGTCTGTATTCTGCACCGTCTGTATTCTGCACAGTCTGTATTCTGCACTGTCTGTATCCTGCACAGTCTGTATTCTGCACTGTCTGTATTCTGCACCGTCTGTATTCAGCGCCGTCTGTATTCTGCACCGTCTGTATTCTGCACTGTCTGTATTCTGCACAGTCTGTATTCTGCACCGTCTGTATTTTGCACTGTCGTTGTATTTCCACCGTCTGTATTCTGCACTGTCTGGAGCCAGCACCTAAGCTTTTCACTCATCATAGTACACGTGCTGCTGATGATGATGTAACAATAAAGTGATTTGATTTAAATAAACCATTTTGAGGTCAATATTATTAGCCCCCTTAAGCAATATTTGTGTTGGACTGTCTACAGAACAAACCATCATTATACAATAACTTGCCTAATTACCCTAACTTTACCCTAATTAACCTAGTTAACCTAAGTGTCTTAAAAAATGTCTAGTCAAATATTATTTACTGTCATCATGACAAAGATAAAATAAATCAGTTATTAGAGATGAGTTATTAAAACTATTATGATTAGAAATGTGTTGAAGAAATCTTCTCTCTGAGGAAATAATATATACAGGGCGGCTAATAATTCAGACTTCAACTTATAATATTTGTGCAGATGTGTTTGTGATGTTCACTCACGGGGCTCCTGAGCAGGAAGTGAAACAGGCGCCTCCTCTTCCCTCATGGCCACTTGCTGTTCTTGTCTGAGCAGCTCTCTGTCTATCATATTGGTGATTCCTCTGACCAGATCCAGCAGCGCATTGAAGGCCACAGACATAGCGTAACCCTCTGGGATGGACGGTGGCTCCACTTTATCCAGCATTTCCAGACTGACAGCAAACACAGGTTAGATTAAGAGCTAGCTAAGATAAAAAGGCCCGGACACATCAAGCCGAGAGTCAGCCAGTGAGTTTTTGTTGTTGCTTGTTCTTTAAAGTCAGCTTGGTGTGTCCAGGTCTATAGAGATGTTCACTTACTAGGTGGCTTTGGCGCTGCCCTGTACGCTGACGTTCATGAGGGGGATCCAGGTGCCACGGTACTCAAACGCAGCCTGTGTGGTCAAAGCTCCGCCTGCACTGGTCAAGCCTGGACCTCCTGGACCAGACGCCTGAGAGCTGGACACAGAGCCTCCTGAAAGACACACACAGGTACATGAGTATTTATGTGAAAGGTAAAAACATATTTTAAAGTATTTTTAGAGCACAAATCGAGCGGGGACCCTAATTAGAAACTATGTATATAGAGATGATATTAGCATTATGGTGCAATAAACACTCACCGGCCACTTTATTAGGTACACCTTTCCAACTGCTTGTTAACGCCAATTTTTAATCAGCCAATCACATGGCAGCAGCTCAATGCATTTAGGCATGTAGACATGGTCAAGACGATCTGCTGCAGTTTAAACTGCATCAGAATGGAGAAGAAAGGGGATTTAAGTGACTTTGAACATGGCATGGTTGTTGGTGCCAGACGGGCTGCTCTGAGTATTTCAGAAACTGCTGATCTACTGGGATTTTCACGCACAACCATCTCTAGGTTTACAGAGAATGGTCTGAAAAAAGGAAATATCCAGTGAGCGGCAGTTCTGTGAGCACAAATGCCTTGTTGATGCCAGAGGTCAGAGGAGAATGGCCAGACTGGTTCCAGCTGATAGAAAGGTAACAGTAACTCAAATAAGCACTCGTTACAACCGAGGTCTGCAGAAGAGCATCTCTGAACACACAACAACGTCCAACCTTGAGGCGGATGGGCTACAGCAGCAGAAGACCACACCGGGTGCCGCTCCTGTCAGCTAAGAACAGGAAACTGAGGCTACAATTCACACAGGCTCACCAAAACTGGACAATAGAAGATTGGAGAAACGTTGCCTGGTCTGATGAGTCTCCATTTCTGCTGCCACATTCGGATGGTCGGGTCAGAATTTGGCATCAACAACATGAAAGCATGAGTCCATCCTGCCTTGTTCAGCGGTTCAGGCTGGTGGTGGTGGTGTAATGGTGTGGGGGAGATTTTCTTGGCACACTTTGGGTCCATTAGTACCACTTGAGCATCATGTCAACGCCACAGCCTACCTGAGTATTGTTGCTGACCATGTCCATCCCTTTATGACCACAGTGTCTCCATCTTCTGATGGCTACTTCCAGCAGGATAACGCACCATGTCATAAAGTGCCAATCATCTCAGACTGGTTTCTTGAACATGACAATGAGTTCACTGTACTCAAATGGCCTCCACAGTCACCAGAGCTCAATCCAATAGAGCACCTTTGGGATGTGGTGAATGGAGATTGGCATCATGGATGTGCAGCCGACAAATCTGCAGCAACTGCGTGATGCTATCATGTCAATATGGAGCAAAATCTCTGAGGAATATTTCCAGTACCTTGTTGAATCTACGCCCGCGAAGGATTAAGGCAGTTCTGAAGGCAAAAAGGGGTCCAACATAGTACTAGTAAGGTGTACCTAATAAAGTGGCAGGTGAGTGTATGTTACTTTATATTTTTCTTCTATTGCCTTAACTGGAACAACAACAAAAAACGCTGAGTGTGTTGTGCATGCTTGTACGTGTGTGTGTGTGTGTGGTGGTGTGTGTGTGTGTGGTGTGTGTGTGTGTGTGTGTGTGTGTGTGTGTGTGTGTGTGTGTGTGGGAGCCTCTGAGTGTTTGTGTGAGACCTGCAGGTGTGCTGGTGGATGAAGTGTTTCCTGCGCTGGGGAGGATGAAGCGACTGGATGAAGGAGCCCAGAGCGTTCACAATGTCTCTGAAGACTTTAGTGGAGTGTGGCTTCATGTCATACGACTGACAGAAAGAGCTGCAAACACACACACGCACACATACACACACACACACATCTCTGGTTAGATTTATGGCAAACTGATGGAAAAATATAATCAGATCTGCATAAAATAAAGGTCACACTTTACAATACGGTTTCATTAGTTCATGTATTGACTAACATGAATTATTAATGATCAATACTTGTACATCACTTATTAATCATAGTTCAACATATATTTCCCAGTGTTGGGTTGCAGCTGGAAGGGCATCCGCTGCGTAAACATATGCTGTATAAGTTGGCTGTTCATTCCACTGTGGCGACCCCTGATTAATAAAGGGACAAAGCCAAAAAGAAAATAATGAATGAATTCAACATATACTAGCAGTAACATCCACATTCATGCTTGTTAACATTAATTAATGCACCCTGTATTTTCATTAGCTGACATGAACCAAGATGAACAAATACTGTAATAAATGTGTTGTTCATTGTTTGTTTATGCTAGTAAACGCACTACCTAATACAACCTTACTGTAAAGTGTTACCAGAATAGGAGTGTTTGTGTGTGTATGTGTGTGTGTGTGTGTATGTGTGTGTGTGTGTATGCGTTTACCATAGTAAATGTGGCTGAACACACAGTCTGTGTACAGACTCCACAGCCACGGCTCTCAACCACTGCGGCTTCTCTCCATCCAGAAACTTCACCAGCAGAGAGAGGAAAATCTCACACTCCGTTACCTGCAACACACACAGACATACAGTTGAAACCAGAAGTTTCCAAACACTGTATAAAAAGGCACATAACCATTTAAATAAAGTCAGATGTTAATGTGACTAAACTTGTTCTCTTGTAGGTAAGTTAGGATGATCACATTAGTTCTGTTCTGCTTAACAGCAGAATAATGAGAGAGATATTGTTTGAGAAATTGTTATAACTCTTCTTGAAAGTCAAGTTTACATACAATAAGATTGCTAAGCCTCTGAAAAAGCTCAGATGATAGTGTCAAGGCTTTGGAAGTTTCTGATTGGCTAATTGACAACATTTGAGTTAATTGGAGGCACAACTGTAGAATATTTAAGGAAAACCTCAAACACACTGCTTCCTTGTGTGACAACATGGGAAAATCAACAAGCCAGAATCAACAAAAAAGCCAGATTACAATTAGCTAAATTACACTGGAAAAAGACTAATGTTTGGAGACATGTCCTGTGGTCTGATGGAGCGAAGATTGAACTGTTTGGCCATAATGACCAGTGTTACATTTGGAGGACAAAGGGGAAAGCTTACAAGCCTAGGAACACCATCCCAACTGTGAAGTTGGGGGCGGCAGCATCATGTTGTGGGGCTGTTTTGCTGCAGGAGGGACTGGTCCACTTCACAGCCATAGATGTCATCATGAAGAAAGAACATTATGTAGAAATCTGAAGCAACATCTCAAGACATCAGCCAGGAAATTAAAACTTGGCCACAAATGGGTCTTCCAAACAGACCATGACCCTAAGCACTGCCAGATTAGTTAAAATGTGCTTTAAGGACAACAGAGTGAATGTTTTGGAGTGGCCATCACAAAGCCCTGACTTCAATCCTATAGAAAATTTGTGGGCAGAGTTGAAAAAGCTTGTGCGAGCAAGACAGCCAACAAATCTGACTCAGTTACAACACATTCTGTCAAGGAATGGGCCAAAATTCCTGCAAACTATTGTGAGAAGCTTGTGGAAGGAGACCCAAAACATTTGACCAAAGTTATACAGTTTAAAAGCAAAGCTAAAAAAATACCAAGGAAATGTGTGTAAACTTTTGACTGTCTAGAAATAATGAATAATTCTCTTAAAATAAATTTCGTCGCTTGGCAATTTAGAAAAATACATTTTATTAAACTATTAGAATTACCATATTTTACCTATAACCTACTGAAAACAAAATAGTTGTTAGTAACATTGTTAACATGTTAATAAAAAAACCATCAGACTTTCGATTTATTTTTGCGACCCATGGGGTCATTACGTTATATCAAAGACACAGAAAAGCATCAGATGCAGCACATTGATTTTATGGCATCAGGTTAAACTTTCTGACACCTTCACGGCACTCACATACATTAAAAATAAACACAGGTCACAACTGAACATGGAGGAAGGTCTCAGTGGCAAAATTAAACTACGAATAGATTTGGGCCCATTGGTATGTGTGCATCGTGTGTGCAAGGTTTATATATTTATAACCACCTCAGGGAATACTGGGGGTCGTGAGTCTGGCATTGTCATTGGCTGAAAAGTTTGGGAACCCCTGGTGTAAAACATATGCTGATAAGGCGGTTTCATTTCGCTGTGGTGACCCTGATTAATAAGGGACTAATGAATGAATATAATTTGACTAGATATTTATCCAGATACTATATCATTCTTAAAGTGACATTTAAAGGCTTAACTAGGTTAATTAGGCACGTTATTTGACAACAGTGGTACAGTAAAAAATACAAACTGTCTCTTTTTCCCATCAGGGAAAACCTGCAACAATCCAGAATGCATGATTATATGCTGTGTTTGAATCGAAACGTGAGTATAATGGAAGTCATGGGGGCAAAAACAGCCCAGAACATAACCAAAGGGGAGTCAATTTGCCCAGAGTGTGATGAGTTTTTTTTTAATTTTCAAAGCATTGTCCCAAAATATGTGACGAAATATGATTTGCCACTAAAAATATTTCCATTTGCTGAAACTGAAAATTAAAAAATTTAAATTATTCCTGAAATTAAGACTTAAAATCACCCCAGAGTGGATGAAAATGACCCAACAGCACACATAGGGTTAATAACAACAATGTTTTGAGGTTTTTTCACACTTTATATGTATAATTAAGTGATAAAGGGTCATTAGTTGTTGTGTGCAAATTCAGTACTATAAATATTGGTAATTCTGTGTGGTATTAAAAGGTCTTTGTGACTTCTATAAATATAATCTTGTAAAGCTGAAGTTAAGTTGCATTTCTCACCAGGAGGCTGTAGAAGTGTTTGATGAGGACCGAGACGACCCGCAGCAGCCGCATGCAGATGGGGAAATAGGGTTTCTCCACCGGCGCCGGAGACGCAGAGCTGGAACTGCTGCCCTGACGAAACTTAATATTGGGCGAAAACAGCTTGATGACCAGCGGACACACACGCTCCTTTAGCAGGAAACTGAACTCCTGATGCTGCACACACACACACACACACCAAACAGCAAGACGGAGATTAGTACAACCACAAGAGCTGGGAATTTCTTTCTATCTTTGTTTTGGTTGGGATGTGAGGAGTTTACCTGCAGGAACACTTGAGGAAAGTCATTTAAAACCGACTCCAGCAGCTCCAGGCCAAACGTGCGGTCATTTCAGTCATTCCTACCAACCAGTAGGGGGCGTCAGCGTTCACCAGCTGACACAAATCCTGCAGAAGAAGGATAGTTACATAGTACTGTTTATTATTTGGGAAGGTTATCTGTTCATATATAGAAAGCTCATTTATTTATTTATCATTTAAATAAATACAATTAACAAGAAATTTAAAGGGTCACGAAACACCAAAACACATGTTTTTGAGCTGTTGACAGTCATATATGTGTCCCACGCTGCTATAAACACTATTAGGACACATATATTGCACTAAAAAGTGAAAATTGGTTGTTTTTTGCGTTATTTTGAGCAAATTCGTTCTTCCGGTTTGAAACGAATTTTTGAAGCTGCGTCACGGCCATGAGATACTTGGGTGTAAATCCAGCTGGAGAGTGGCTGTCTGTCTTTTCTAGGACGTTCTTACGTATCTGAGTGTGCGGCATTAATTAATTCATGAGAAAGACGTGCTTCAAACCAATCACGCGCTCTATTGTGTTTGACGCGAAACTTATTAATATGCATGATAGCTCCGGAGACTGTTTACCAGTTTACAACGTTCAGACGGCAGAGAGATGCCACGTTGTGTTGCCAAAACAAGTGAAAGTACAAGAATTTCAAGACAAGAGTCGTAGGTGTTATTAGTGTGTTGCAACAAGGTTTGTTTTCATTTTCCCTTTATGAGAGAGCAGCTGGACTCACGTGTGGATTATAGTGCACGCGACAGACAGAAACGCGTTTGTAAGGAACATTTTTACCCGAGAGCTTTTCACATCCGGAAATGGTGAAATCCTGATCGATGCCGCTCATCTACTTTTAATAAAAGACACAGCTCCAGTTTGATTGTCTGTCTACAGATTTGGTAAGTGTTTGCAGTGGACTGCCCTTTGTTTAAATGCTGCTCTCCGAGTGTAAACATGTAAACACAAACTATTCCTGTCGTGCAGGATTTTCGCTGCAATTTGTGACAGGATAGTCTTACACACACGGCTTTCTGACGCTACCTACCGAGTACATAAGTTACAGAGAAATGCGGAGGATTTTTTTCTCTTATTCGCCGTATCAAATCAGCCTCTGTGTGTTTGTTTTTCCTGTCAAACTTAGCGCGTGCCCAAATGTTAACTCCCTTCTATGCAAAATCTTATCCTCTTTCCCTCCCCCGACACTCCCACACTCCTAGAGCTGGACACGCCCAACTTTCCTGACTTTTTTCAAAACAGAGGTGTGAAAACACCCTGCTGAGACAGGGGGTTTCGTGGCCCTTTAAAGATTAATGCAAATGTATTTATTTACTTAAGTTGTAATGCCATGTCAGCAGCATTGGCTATATTTATGGCAAAAACATATACTAATAATATACAATATAAAACATACAATAAAATCAGTTTCTTAAACATACGTTGTAAAAAACAACAACAAAAAGTATACAAGTAGCAATAATACGGAAAGAGTCATATACAATCTTTTAGTCTGATTAAAGAGAAATATTAAAATGTGCTCCAGGTACCTTTTCAAACATTTCACTTAAAATATTTCCCGAATAAAAACGTTCTCTAATATCATTTAAAAATACACATTCTATCAAAATATTTTTACACAAGTCACAAACAGGTTTTTCTTCTTCTTTCAATAAATATGCGTGTGTGAGTGAGTGTCCGATTCTGCATCTCGTATGTACGACCTGGTCATGTCTACTTTCAAAATGGTAATTTTTTCTTTCATTTACAAACGGATTCACTTCATACAATTTGTTATCCCTACATTCGTCCCATTCCATTTGCCATTTCTCATTAATATACCGATTTAAAACAGGTTTCACATCAGACACAGGGATTTCACATTCTGTTATTTCTAACTGTAAGGCTTCCTTAGCTGCTTTATCTGCACGTTCGTTTCCAATGAATCCCATATGACCAGGTATCCAGCAGAAAATGATAAAGTTTTTAGTCTTTAAAAGGTCCACTTTTTCTATTATACTAAAAATCATAGGATGATCAGTTTTCAGAGATTCAAGTGCTTGTAAGCAGGACATCGAATCTGTGCAAATTAAAAACTGGCGTGTTGTTCTTTTTCTATTTGCTCCAGAGCTAAGAACAGCGCACAAGCTTCAGCTGTGAATGTCGAGCTTTGCCGGGAATACTTTTCCTGAAACACTCTGAACCAATGACTGCTGCAGCAATACTTGTCCATCTGATTTTGAACCATCTGTATACACTGGTACATACGTTGGTAGAAGATTAATGCAAAAATAAATTAAATAAAAAAACATCACAGATACATTGGCTATAGTAAAATGCTTCCAATCACAAACTAATCAATCAATTACACCAATTATTTATTATTTGTTTATGTATAGAAAGCTTGTTTATTTATTTATTATTATTTAAATAAATACAATTAACAATTAAATACAATTTATTTGTTAATAAACATTATTATTATTTGGGAAGCTTATTTGTTTATGTATAGAAAGCTTGTTTATTTATTATTATTTAAATAAATACAATTAACAATTGAATACAATTTATTTGTTAATAAATAAACAATTATTTATTATTTGAGATGCTTATTTATTTATAGAATGCTCATTTATTTATTTACTTGAGTGTTTACAAGTGGCAACCTCCCGCTCTCCATCGTGAAGCAAATACGGAAGTAACTGAAACTGCAATTCATCGATAGTCCACTAGTCCTGGCTTCCATAACAGAGCAGATTTCTAAAGACCCCAGTGTTAAAATGGCCAACTTTACAGCAGAAAAAAGGTGTTTACAGCGTGGTACAAAGAACGGTTTTGGTGTATATGGTAATATTACCCTTCATGACAACTGTGAGGGGTGAATTTTTTATAATCATCCGTTTCCTTTATATTAGGTTATATTAGGTCTGCATAATTAAGGGTGTGGCCACTTGAGTGACAGCTAGGTCTCGCTGGTCGAATCTTGATGAACTCTGGGAGTCCTGCAGAACGCTTTCTTTGCATTCCAGATGACTTTATTAATAAGTGATTTGAGTCATTCAGAGATGTATGATGCAGTCCTCCAAGCTCATGATGGAGTCAGACACAATATTCATTCGTTTTCCACTGCAGCATGACTTTATATTCTATACTGGACATTATTGAAGGTTCAGTGATGAGACTTTAGTCTGAGCAGAGTCAGACCTTACTGTCCTAATGAAATCATTCAACATCAAGACATGATCATATTTTATTGTGCTCAAATAAGCAAAATCTAGAGGCCTTTGCCTTTCATAAAGCCACTTCTGATACCAAATCATCAACTAGAAGTCAGTTATTATTGTGTTCCTAAACTTGGATAGGCCACAAGACTTTTGTCAGGTAGTGTGGAGTATTTTTTTCGTACTATGGTCATCAACATTATTCAGTAAATGTTTCTTTGGGTTCAAAATATAGAACCACTTAAGTGCGAGTAAATGATAAGGATTTTTTTTTGGGGGGGGGTGAACTATCCATTTAATAATAAAACTGAACAGCTCACCTGAAACAGCATGTATGCGTCTTTAGCGCTGGGTCTCAGGGTGCTGACGGAGCGCGGTTACAGTTTCCCTGAACTGCAGGAGGCTCCTCATTCAGACCTAAAGGGAGCGTAAATGAAATATAGAGGGTCAGAGGACTGTGGTCAATGCTGAAACAACAGAGGCCTCAGAAATCCACTCTCGGTCTCACCTTTAATCGCTCATCCTCAGCCACCATCCGTCAAACACCACCGTCACCACCTGTCTGACGGTGGCGCCGCCGTGTTGTTGGTGATGTTGTCTTTGGTAAAATGCAGACGGAAACACAAACGATGGCCTGAGGACAGACACAGACAGTTTGGACATTTCTACAACTATAACAAGTATTATTGCAGGATATTGAATATTAGATCCTAAAGAGGCTTTTATTTGTTGCTGCTGCACATCTGGAAGATTGATATGCAAATCAGGGTTTCCACAGATTTTCCTGTGATCTTTCCCATTATTTATGATTAATGTGTATGAATTTTCTAAACTCATTTTAAAAGATACTGCACAAAGAAACAGCAAGTATTTTCATATGTATATATATATAAATATATAAATATATATTTATATATAAAATCAGAATCAGAATCAGTTTTATTGCCAAGTGTGCTTCACACACATAAGGAATTTTTTTGGCAACAGAAGCTTCCAGTGTACATAAAGTGACGAGTGACAACACAAAATTAAATATGAGAAAAGAAAAAGGCGATAAACATTAAACAGAGATGCAGTAAGTAAAAAAATATCTGAATGTTGAATTGTATGTGCAGATATGTGTAAATACACAGGTTATAAGGTGCTGTGTGCCACTGCGAATGTAGAAAGTATTGCATTGTGTATTGTTATGAAGTGCTGTGTACAAGTGCGTGTGAGAAAGTATCGCACGTTTATTGCACAGTAGGGGAATATTTATCTGTTCATGAGTAGATGGCCTGAGGAAAGAAACTTTTCCTATGTCTGGCTGTTTTTGTGCTTGGTGCTCTGTAGCGCCGACCAGACGGTAACAGTTGGAACAGGTAGTGTGCTGGGTGCGAGGCGTCCAGAGTGATTTTGCAAGTCCTTTTACTCACTCTGGAGAAGTACAGTTGTTGAAGTGTAGGAAGGGCAGTGCCAGTGATTCGTTCAGCAGTCCTGACTATTCTCTGTAGTCTACGGAGGTCGGTTTTGGCAGCTGAGCTGAACCAGACGGTGATTGAAGTGCAGAGGATGGATTGGATGACAGCTGAGTAGAAACTGTTCGAGCAGCTCCTGTGGCAGGTTGAAATTCCTCAGCTGACGAAGGAAGTACAGTCTCTGCTGGGCTTTCTTCACAATAGAGTCTATGTGAATGTCCCACTTCAGATCCTGAGAGATGGTGGTGCCCAGGAACCTGAATGACTCTACTGCAGCCACAGTGCTGTTCATGATGGTGAGTGGGGGGAGTGCAGGGGGGTTTCTCCTAAAGTCCACTATCATCTCCACTGTTTTGAGCGTGTTCAGCTCCAGGTTGTTGTATCTGCACCATAAAGCCAGCCGCTCCACCTCCTGTCTGTATGCAGACTCGTCATCGTTCCGGATGAGGCCGATAACAGTAGTGTCATCCGCAAACTTCAAGAGCTTAATGGAGGGGTCTTTTGCAGTGCAGTCGTTGGTGTACAGGGAGAAGAGCAGCGGGGAGAGAACACATCCCTGGGGGGCACCAGTGCTGATGGTGCGGCTGTCGGATGTGATTTTGCCCATTCTGACTAGCTGTTGTCTATCTGTCAGAAAGCTGGTGATCCATTGACAGACAGAGCTGGGGGACAGACAGCTGGGTCAGTTTGTTCTCGAGCAGTGATGGGACGATGGTGTTAAAGGCAGAACTGAAGTCCACAAACAGTATTCTTGCGTAGTTCCCTGGTTTGTCCAGATGTTGTAGGGTATAATGCAGTCCCATGTTGACTGCATCATCCACAGACCGGTTTGATCTGTAGGCAAACTGCAGGGGGTCTAGCAAAGGTCCAGTGATGTCCTTCAGATATGCTAGCACCAGTCTTTCGAATGACTTCATGGCCCCAGATGTTCATTTAAAATGAAATATTTACATGCTTTTTAAAACAATACATTTCATTATTATTTATAGTTACCTTGGACAGCACTTCATCATGTACGATGGTGTTGGTGGTGAGCAGCACGAGCACCGTCTGCAGCAGTTTGAGCTCCTCCAGGCCGTTCTCCATCAGCTGCCACAGCATGTTGATGATGTTTCCCGCGCCGCCTAAACATCAACACATACCGACGCTGACACCTCAAACTCACACACACTAGGAGAAACTACAATTCTGAGAGACATTAGTAGCCATTTGTGTGCCTGTGCTGTGTGTGTGTTTTCTGACCTCAGACACCACCTCGTGTGACATGAGTCTCTGTATGGCGGCGAGGCACAGCTGTGTGATTTTGGGCTCTTTGGTCCCGCAGCCCATGAGGAACGGCTGCACCACCTCAGAACTGTTCTCCTTCAGCCCTGCGCCAACGAAAACAACACAACTCCCTTCAATAATCCACAAAACCCACCATTTCAACATCATCATCCAGACAACAGCGGTGGATCTCACCTGCCAGGATGTCTGTGTTTCTGGCAGCGATGGTTTTTGATCTTCACGATGCCCGACTCTGCAGCCTACAGACAGACAAACTCACGTCAGACTCTTAAGGGCAATAAAATAAGCTGATGCATTGTAATACACGCATAAAAAATGACAATAAATGCTCCATTCTAGTCAGGCATATTTACAACAACAGCCATTATTTCAGACATTTTATTTTCACAAATGTTATTAATAATTAAACACTTTAAACAAAGATTAATCACGATTAATCACATACAAAATAAAACTTTGTTTTTGACTTAATACATGTCTGTGTGTTGTGTTTGTTTATGTGTGTGTGTGTGTGTGTGTGTATACATATATATTTATTAGTGATTAAGACTCTTATCGCGCGATAAACTATCGGCGTTAATCTATTCTCAAAGTTTGGTTGGGAGCTGGGTCTATTCTACGCCAGCTATGATGACTTTAACCTTGATATTTTAGCGTGGATGTATACCTGACCGGTGAGCCGTCTGATCAAAAAAAGTGCCCTTCTGAATCAAATCAGCAGGATGCCCTTCTGGATCTTTCACTTACTTCAAAGACAATACTGACTACACTTACAAGGACATCTGTAGTCTAGTTATTCGCCTTAATAGACAATAATATAATGAAGGTGTTTACGTCAAGTGCTTTCATGTAAGAGTTTCCTGTAATTTAGGAGACTTTAACTGGAGTTCGGCAGTTTCACATTCACTCATGAACATTTCATTCATGCCCCCGTGACAGACTAGGGTATTAGACACAAATAAGGAGGAAGGGCTGGTGAGAGTGTTATGGAATTAATAACACACGCCGAATGGAAAGAAAAAACTTAAGCATTTCGCGATGTGTGTGTGTGTGTGATTGTGTGTGTGTGGTCCTTTACCGACAGCCTCATGTGTGGATCTTGTCGTAAAATATGGCTAAAAAAAAGTCCTCCATGAGGGTAATAGTTTGATTGCGGTGTTTCCTTCAATAACACCACTAATATCTGCATACTCCACGTCTTAATTCATTTCTGTTTAGTTCAGTGATGACTTTAGTCAGATTAAGGTCATCAAAAATCGCAGTTTGGAGCTTATGTAGGCCTACAGTTCAACATTCATGATTACCTGAATAAACAGTTAGTAAACACAAGTACATCTTATTGAACATCATTTATTTTCATCACCAATTATCACAGTAGAACAGTTTCTCAAGCAGTTTGTGATGCATTTTGAAAAGCGGAGATGAGCCCCTGGTCTAATGCGCCTGGTTTTTCAGCGCCGTGCGCCGTATTCTTCCCTATACTGAACTGTAGAATAAAATAAATACACAGATGACGTTCACCTCTCACCGATGTCTTTAACAATACATTTTCTACATGTTTGCAAAATGGAAGTCGTAAGACATCTTCCCTATCCACCTTACTCTGAGAAAGGGTGAACTGAGCCAAAAAGCAACATAAAAATGTAGAAAATCACTAAATTTCTCAGAGTGGGCAAAACTAATGCAAATAATTTTGCCCAAACGAAAGTTAAGCAAAACACAAAA